>JBCNYH010000026.1:39274218-39287135 GCA_039654325.1 Tandanus tandanus
TATATATATATTTTTTTTTTTTATTTGATGTATTTTTTACCCAATAATTATTTATTTTTTAAATAAAACTGTATAGTAACATTTCCTTTTTAAGAAGTTTTTTTCTCACATTGTTTATGAAATAATTATAATTTTTAAAAATATTTTTTATTTATTTGCTTTTCATCGTTTTAGATTATTACTTCAATTATGCTTATTTTTTACTTAGGTTAATTAAATCATACTAATTTTTGACATTTTAATTTTATACATTATGTAAATTATGCTCATATTTACATGTGCTTTTTAATAATAATAATAATAATAATAATAATAATAATGTTAATGGGAGAAAAGAATTTCCTTGGTTCGAGTCCGGCAAGCGTGGAGTTTGCATGTTCTCACCGTGCTTTCCTGAGTTTTCTCCATGTACTACAGTTTCCTCCCACAGTCCAAAGACGTACACCTTTGGTTATGTGGCTATTCGAAATTGTCCATCGGTGTGAATGTGAGTGTGAATGGTTGTGTGTGTGCTGGCCCCGCGATAGCCTGGCGAGCTGTCCAGGGTGTTCTTACCCCTGAAAGAAGCCCCCTGTGGCTCTTCCTTCACTCATGGCTGTTAATATCTGGTGCAGATCAATCCCTGAGTTCTGTGTGACGTATCATGACATCTGTCATCACCATGGCATCGTGTTACAGAGCATCTGATGCTTTCAAGTTGAATCAGAAGCAGTTGAGTGTAGGAGAAACACATTTTGGTGGATCATTAGGAAATTAGTGTGTGAAGGATGAAGATAAGGCAGCCAATACAGTGTGATTTGGAATTGTTTCTAATATAAACAGGTTGAAATGAGATATAATATGATCTAATATTGTGGGAAGTAACAACAAAAAAAATTGCAAGTTCCTCTCTCACTGATTGTGGCAGGCATGAACAGCATTCAACATGATACATTAGCAAGGTCGCTAGCTAGCGTCCTGTATTATTGTCCAGTGTTTCTCACCCAGCCAACTGGAAATGCACATTAATGTACCTGAATAGTATGCTAAATAGCATTCATACGACATACATTACTGAAGTCGCTAGTTCAGACTATTATTGTTAAATAAATAATAAATAAATGTAAAGTAGCACCTGTAGCAGGGTTTTTCGTAATAAGTTTTCTTTTTTAATATATGGAAATAACAACAGCACCAACTGATACGGAATGCTAATGTAACTGAATGATATGCTATGTGATACAATAACATGGTCACTCGCTAGCATTCTGTAGCATTAGCCAGGTTTTCTAGCTAAACAGATAACGAATGTTTGTAAACTAGCTTACTAATATGACTGAACAGAATGCTACATGATACATTAGCGATGAGTATCATGTCCCCACCTCCCCCTGAAACACTGAATTTGAATGTGTGCACTGGACGGCCTGTTTGGCTTCCTCCTCCCATTTATGGTCTTTCTGCTCTCTGTGCCTCCTCGGCTCTGATTGGTTGCCTCTCTGAAGCCTTTCCAGAGGCTACAGTGCACTGGGAGGTAGATTGGGATGGATGGAGATACTAGCTAGCTATCAACTAGTTAAATGTTCTAAATGTTTTGTGCCCCAGCTCCTTCTCTCTTACTTGCTGAACCACATCTCACTTGATTTTGATGACAGCTTTAGGGCGCCGGAGGTGGGACTGCAGCAGAAAAGTAAACATTTAAAGACAAGAAGAACGGTTAAGAACATTTTTTTCTAAGAAAAATGCGTGAGTTGTAGCAGTAAAATCTTGCAACTTCAGGGCTCAGAAAAAGCCTCCATCTTCCATAACAATTTTTTTTTTCTTTCCTCTGACATTTTAAATCGTCATGTTTAATTATCTAACACGCAGCTCCACAGTGATGTTACAGCTGTTGCTTAGCGATTGGAATGGTACGCAGGTGAGACAGACAGGACAGTGAATCCTCTGTTAAGGATTAAGGATTATATCTAGTTGCCGAACAAGATGACATTTAAAGAAACTTACAACTTTTAAAACCACTTAGATAAATGACTCATAACTCTTTCTGCGAGTAGCTCTGTTCGCTCCCAGGTTCGACTGAGAACGCTGAATGCAGTTGCTTTGGGAGAGGGGAAAGTGGATTTAATGCTCTGTCTGTGGAAAAGTTTAGCAAACACTGTATACGAGGAAAGCTTGCTATCACTTGGAGGAGAAAGATGGCACTGCAAGGACCACAGTGCTTTGTGGACAACAATTATTGCTATTTAAAGATGTTGGATGCTAAATTAAGCTAATCAGTTGTGCCATCTCACTACTAGCACTCCTAGGCATCTTGGTACTGGAAATTAATTAATTAAAGATGAGATATTATACCCATTTTAAGAATTTTAGTTTTTATTTCAGACACCAGTATGGCACCAAAGTATGATTTCTAAACCAAAAAACAAAGTTCTTCAAGACGCTGCTTCCTCACCTCCCCCTGAAACCCTGACTTTGAATGTGTGCACTGGATTGCCTGTTTGGCTTCCTCCTCCCATTTAAGGTCTTTATGCTCTCTTTGCCTCCTCTGCTCTGATTGGTTGCCTCTCTGAACCCTTTCCAGAGGCTACAGAGCACTGTGAGGTGGATTCGGATGGATGGAGATACCGTTATACATGAGGGAGGCAGTGGGGGAAGGCCAGCTAATCAGAAGGTCAGTACACCGTGATATATGGGAAAAAAAACAAAAAGAAACCAAAAAAAAAAACAAAGGGAAAATTTATACATGCACTGACCTCATTATTTGACACTTTAGAGTTGTCTAAGGCCAGGCATACAGAGTGCGAAGTTAAGTGTATGAATAAAATGGATGTGACGTAAAGCCAAAGTTGATGAAATACGTGCATCGGATGCAACTTGACGGCTCACAATATGTGTGAAATTAACACGTCAGAACCTCGAACGTGAAAGTGTGTGGCAATTTCAGACATAGAATTGAAATAATGAAGAAGGATTTCAGAGTTCCGAGCCCAGAACTAATTCTGAGAATGCTAACCAAGGAGGAACGTGCTGTCCGGGTCACACACACACGCACACACACACACACACACACACACACACACACACACACACACACACACACACACACACAGGACAATCCAACTGCTTTAGATTACTTTATTGGGTCCTATTAATTTCTCTCTCTCTCTCTCTCTCTCTCTCTCTCTCTCTCTCTCTCTCTCTCTCTCTTTCATTCACAAACACACACACACATACACACACACACACACACACACACACGCAGACACACACACAGTTTCAGTGCTGGGGCAGTAAGAACAAAAGCTCAGAGTTTAGGGAAATCAGTTCATGGCTCTGATTCAACTGTACAATAACCTCAAGAGGGGCAACCAAAATTTCTGATTATCACAGAAATCTATCCCATTGGTTCGTCGCCTCTCAGTACCCCTGTACACTGCACAAGGAATGCACGACGCTCAACGCACAAAAATATTTAGCCAACCTAAAGAGTCGCACCAGTCAGAATTCGACTCTAAATAAAATGTAAGGTGCTAAGTGGGCTGGAGGTGTGTATTCAGTATGATATGCTTGTACTTCCTGATTTGCGTTATTCAAAAGAATCTTCCTGTGTCGCAGTTGTCTGGTCTCTTCCTGTTTCCTCGCCAGCTCAGCAGCAGTGCATTACGTATGCTGCCGCACTCCAGGGATACACAATTCTTGAATATTTCCACGGCTCAATTCCTCCACTGAGACCAGGTGTAGCTTCAAGTCACAATCCAGCACAGGTGGCAGGTGTGTGACCGAGTCATCCTGCTGCACCGTGTGTGTGTGTGTGTGTGTGTGTGTGTGTGTGTGTGTGTGTGTGTGTGTGTGTGTGTGTGTGTATGTGGCTGTCGGCTTTCCTGCTGCTCTCAGTACCCACATTGAGGTGCTGGAATTTGTTTTAACCTTGGGTACGTTGCAGAGAGGTGAACACTGAAGCTGTGGATACACACCAAAACATCCTGCTTCGCCATGAGGGACTGCACACAACAATGACATTTTACAGTATATTGTAGAACCAGATGTTAAAAAGGTGCCAGCTGTTCTCAATTACCAAAGTAAAGCCTGAATAAAGATAGAAATAAAGCATGTATATTTATTTATAATAACCACTCATTCTCAGCCCAACTCATTTGCCAAACTGCTTAATCTTACAAGGACCGCGCGGAGGCCTGTGCCTATCTCAGCTGACTCTGGACGAGGGTGGGGTACACCCTGAACAGGTCTCATCACAGGGCAACACACATACACAACCGTTCACACTCACATCAAGGGGCAATATGGAACAGCCAGTTAGCCTGATTTGCACGTCTTTGGACTGTAGGAGAAAACTGGAGTCCCTGGAGGAAACACCCCCCCATGCACCGGGAAAACATGCAAACTCCACACAGAACTCGGGACGCGAACCCAGGACCTTCTTGCTTTAAGGCCGATGTGCTAAACACTACGCAACCGCCAAACATGCAAATTTATGCAAATGAGCTATCACACAGTTAAATCAGGAATCCAGGTTCCTTCCTACATTAATCCTAACGTATGGCTTGTTAGACTTTTTCCCGTTTCAGTTCAGCTTTCTCGTAGCATCAATATTAGCATCGTCGCAGGCTTGAGTCATGTCAGTGATTATTTATTTATTTATTGAAATGCGTCTGCTGAAAGGATTTGAGTGTGTGCTCTGTTCGAGTCCTGATCAAAGCTAATGTCACCTAGCATAGCATATCCGCTTCTTTTTCTTCTTCATCTTTTATCTGCCGAGCCCTCGGAGTGGACAAAAGGCCAGAGACGAGACCTTTCTCCACAAGGAGCAATCATGTAATTTTCCACCCTCATCTCACTCGAGGTCAGGAGAGTGGATTATTTATTGATCCAGAAAGATGCTGCAGTGGGGTGTACACCTGAGGAGTGTGTGTTTCAATCACAAACACAACCCAATATAACACACACCTTTTTTTCTCTCTTTCACACACAACAAACAGATATATGTGGCTACTTTAATCCCCACATCGAAACTATTAGTGTGTCATATGATCTGAAAACACAGGTAATAAAAAGCATGCTTCAGTGAGCATCTCTTATGGCTCTGTTCGAAGCGGTGGTCATCTGAGATTCTTGGACATAAAGTACGCATTGATTTCAGGCTTTCACATGTCTTTTGTTGGAAAAAAAGCCTCTTACTGGCAGAAGCTTACTGCTGAACAAAGCCTCTAGTTGGGTAGAAACCTTTAACCATCGCTAGAAAAAAGCCCTATGTTGAGCAAATGCATTTTGTTGGGCAATGCAACATATATCTGCTTGAGCAAAGCTCCTGGATGGGTATAAGCCTCCTGCTGAGGGAACCTTGATTCTTGGTAGAAGTAAACTTTGTCATAAGAAAATCTCCTGGATGGATACATAGCTACTGCTGGACACAACCCATGGTTTACCCTATTTTTGACTAAAGCCTTATTTGGGCAAATGGTGCTCTGCTGGACAAAAGCGTCTGGTTGGACAAAAGCCTCATCTAGGTAAAATTAAGCAGTGGACAAATACCACAAGTTGGGCAGTATGGCGGCATAGTAGTTAGAACGTCTGCCTCAAAGCAAGAAGGTCCTGGGTTCGAGTCCCGAGCTTGGCAAGAGCCTTTCTGTGTGGAGTTTGCGTGTTCTCTCTGTGTCTGCATGGATTTCCTCCAGGTACCCTGGTTTCCATCCACAGTCCAAAAACATGCACATAAGGCTAATTGGCTGTTCCAGATTCACCCTACGTGTAAGTGTGGATGGTTATGTGTGTACAGACCCTTCAATGGACTTGTGAGCTGTTCAGGGTGTACCCTACCTTCACCCAGATTCGGCAACCTAGGTAGGATTAAACAGTACGGCAAATGAGTAAACAATGAAAGAAGTTAGGCATGAAGCTCTTTCATTTGGTAAAGTCTCTGGTTGGCCAGAAACATCATACCTAAGTAAGACCCAAGCTGGAAGAGGCTCATGCTTTGGCAAAAACCTTCTATTATGGCCAGAAACAATTTGCTGGACATGGCTCCATGTTGGTTTGAAGTCTTTGACTATGCAACGATCCTATTTGGAAGTAAGTCTCTGAATGTGTGGAGTGTTTGTTTAGGTAAAGTGTCCCAGTGAGCAGAAGCTCACTGCTGGATAAGACCTCTGCTTGGGCATTAATCTCTGATTTGGCAAGAGCCCTATTTTGGCAAGACCCATGGCCATGGTTGCAAAAAAAGCATTCTATCTTGGCTGAGAAGAAGCCTTGGGCTGGGCAAAGCTCCATGCAGAACAAAAGCCTCTGGTTGGACAGAAGCCTTACTGGCCATAGCTGAAGTCTATAGGTAGGCAGTGCTCCTGTTTGGGAATGAGTCTCTGAATGTGTGTAGTGCTTGTTTGGGTAAAAGAACCCCAATAAGCAGAGCTCAATTGTGGGCAGAAGTTTGGCAAAAACAAAACTGACGGACAAAGCCTTACAGTGGAGAAAACCACATGTTGGGCAGAAAGCTCCTGGTGGACAAAGTCCCATGTTGAGTAGAGGTCTATAGCTAGGCAAATCGAAGCCTAATGTGGATGTCTCTGGACTGTTGGAGGAAGCCAGAGGAACCAGATGAAACCCACGCAAGCACAGGCGGAACATGCAAACTCCACACAGAAATGCCCTCGTTGAGCCTGGGACTCGAACCTTAGGATCTTCTTGCTGTGAGGCAGATGGGGAGTAACCACTGCACCACCATGCAGGCCTGTCGGTCATAATGCTAATGCTAATAACATCAAAGGGCCATGAACATATTTTTGACTGATTAATATACCTATCACTTTTGCCTTGTGCCCTGTGTTTGTGGAATAAAGACATCGGTTTTCTATTGTATCTCCTGCATAATACCAAAATATATTCTCATGCTGGGTGACTACCATGGATAAAAAAACTCATTCTGAGCGCACAAAGCCATGAAGGAGTGAAGCGAGCTCGACTCATCCCTGAGCTGTATGTTTAAACTCACTTTGCACATGAGACTAAGCAGCCGAAGTTATTCATTTAGCCTGTCTTGCGCTAATAAAGAAGTCAAAAAAGAGTGGAGAAAATGAAGAAAATCCGTTTTCCCTCACCTTCGGCAATCTGTCAGTTTTCAATTAAAGTAGAGGGCTATTCATTTTCAGCTATGAAAGAGTCTGACACTTCTATGAGCCGCGCTGATTGCGAGGTCAGCGTCCGTCCCATCGTACGTTGGTATTACAGCTCCGAATAACATGGCAGGAGAAGTGGACCAAAAAAATCTCCAGCAATGACATTTCTGAAATAAATGAGTTTAAATAGCTATGTGTATAACACGCCTTTATTTTATTGCCAAATTTTAATTGCCACATCTGTATTATCACCTTACATTAACATAGATATTACAAACAGATTTTTTTGTACTGGTAAGTTAAGTGCTGGGGCTGGATTGATTGTACTGGTGCAGTAAACAGAAATGACACTTGGGGTATCTATGTGGGTGGCATGGTGAAGTAGTGGTCAGCATGTCTGCCGCAGAGCAAGAAGGTCCTGTGTCCTGTGCCTGGCGATGGCTTTTCTGTATCGAGTCTGCATGTTCTTCACAAGCTTTCATGGGTTTCCTCTGGGTATTTCAGTTTCCTCTCATTATCCAAAGACATCCACAGGGTAAATGGATATTCTCGATTGCCCCTAGGTGTGAACGTGTGTATCATGTGTTGGCCCTCTGGCGAGCCGTTCAGGGTGTACCCCACCTTCTCCTGCTGTTGTGTGGGATGGGCTCCAGCCTTTCCGTGACCCTATTAAAGGATAAAGCAGATCAAAGAGTGAGATGAGATGAGGTATCTGTCTGAACTGCCTTGTTACCTTGTTTCAGCGAAGTTTTCATTCTCATCACTAATACATCAGTGCCAGACTCCAGGCTCGGAAAGATCTCAGCTCCTCTCAACATCAATTAGACCGTGAATGTTTCAATGCCTGTTAAAAGACGCTGCAAGAAAACAAGACATAAGAAAAACAACGTGGTGCAAATGAGTACAGGACAACCGGTGTGACCCGCCATGTACTGGTAATTCGCTCGCTAGTTTGTGTAAACGTAAGCACTTTTGCGGATGACCTCTGCTTCCTGACCTGTACCATGCTCTATATTTAATTCTCCACTGGGCTGTGAAGTTCTGCTGTGTACCGTGTCAGAAAGTCTAAGACATATCGATCAGGATAGACACGTTATCTGTGGCACATCAATGAAAGATCCTCAGATAAATCTTTAAAATAGCAACATCCATATGGTCTCCTCCTCACCTGGACACTGACTTTTTCTGGATGCTCTCCTCTAGTAAAGTCATGTTTTCCCCATATTCCTTAATATAGATACATAAATAATGAATTAAACATTCTATAGTGCTGTATGGAACGTTCAAAGTTTCAGATGTATATACTTTTTTATCCCTGTAGAACTTTTTCCCGGGACTTGTTTCCTTGTTCTTTACCATGCTGTTTATTTAAGTAGATTTTTATTTATTATTATTATTTTTTTTTTTTTTTTTAAGGGACATGCATATTTACATTCAGTGATTTTGGATCAAGCAGGCATTGAGGGAAACTACCTACTGGGGAGCTCTCACAAGAACTAGCCAAGGTGTCTAACAAGGTGTCACAAGCCCTGCTAGCGTGACGTTAGCAGGAAATGCTAGCAAAGATTTTTAACAGTCAAACATGTCTTGAATTGTATTTTGTTCATTGTATATACACCCAGAAAGGCTTGTACTTCACAACTGGTCCCACTGTCCATGTGTCCCAGTCACCCTGTGTCTTCGTCTGTGTGCGACGCAGCTCAAGCCGCATTTGCAGCACTTCCTGGTTTGCAGGTCAAAAGAACAACAGCCCACAGAGATTTCCCAGATGGCTCAGCCTCTGTTGAGAAATCCTCAGTAACAAGCCGTACGTGTAGCCACTTCAGCAGCTCATTAATGGACTACGGTATATAAACGCACCCAAGATGCTCTGCATCACGGCTTTACTGACCCTTTTCGGTTGTGGGTAATCCCCAACGTTCTGAGTATTACTTGGTTTTCCAATGTGTGTTTGCTTAGTTCTTTGGTTAATTGCAGTCAGTTTTGTTTCTTTTTTTGTGGTCTGATCAGTAATGCCCGGTCAAGAAATAAAAGGAGTTTCTGTTCTGCATCCTTGCCTCCATCCTTTAAACCAGCCGCACAGTGGCACGTGTACTTCTTCCTCGTCCTTTAAAAACAATGTTCTAAATATTACGTTTGTCCTGCAGACACACACACCCCCCCCCCCCACACACACACACACCGTCAAAAAGTACCTATTAAAGTTACATGACAGTTTAATTGCACACAGCCAGACTCAATTCAACTAATCATGTGACTTGCGATAGCTCCAGACTAATTTAGTTTCTGTGTGCTTACCAGAAAACCACTTGTTAGTGAAAATAATAGGAATACAAGGCTTGAGTTTGTAAGGAGGATGAAGATTGGACTCCGGAGCGATGGGAACAGGTCATGTGATGCATGAGTCCATCTTAACCCTATTCCAGAGTGATGGACGTGTCAGGGTAAGCAAGAAAGGGCATGAAGCGATTATATACCCACCATCGGCACCCAAATGATGATGGGTTTCCCTTTTGAGTCTAGTTCCGTTCAAGGTTTCTTCCTGGAGTCGTCTGAGGAAGATTTTCCTTGGCACCGTCGCCGCAGGCTTGCTCAGTAGGAATGTATACGGTTTACAGCGAGATGTTAAAAATGTAACAATGCCAATTCTAAAAAGTACTTTCATTCATTCATTTTCTGAATTAGGGTCGCGGGGAGGCTGGCGCCCATCTCAGCCAACTCTGGGCAAAGGCAGTGTACACCCTGGACAGCTCGCCAGGCCATCGCAGGGCAGAAACACGCTGACGGCTATGCAGCCTGCTCTTGACGAGAGTCAGCGATGGTTCCTTTACATGCCTCTCACCACAGACCTTTGATAACCCAGTTAGCTGCACTGGGGGGACAGCAGTGACATCCCGTTGATAGTAGGGCTTGAACTCCTGACCTTGGGATCAGTAATCCAGCACCCTACCACCGGGCCACCACTGCCCCGCTAAAAAAGCACTATACAAATAAAACTAAACTGAGTTAAGTACAAGTTTAAATCTGAGGTCGATACAGTTGTTCAGGTCGAGCCCCAGCAACATTAACATGAAGTCAGCTGACCATTTGAATGTACTGAATGAGCAGGTTATAACATTAATAGAGTTTTTGTTTCCCTGATATAAAATTTGGGGCTCAAGTAGAGAAGGAGTGGTTCCGGGAGGATGAGGAATCATTTTCACACATGTATTGGCACCTCATGAAAGAGTCCTGACCTTAATCCTGGTGAAAGTGTAAGGGATGCGCTCCAATCATCGACACAAGATCTCGGAGGAAAATGAACTCTGGACTGAAATAAATGCTTTGATATTTGATATGTTTTAAAAACGATGCCGCAGCAAATGCAGGCTGTAATCATAGACCAATCAAATATTGGATTGTGTGAAGGTTTTTTTGTTGTTTTTTGTTGTTTTTTGGCAGGGTAGTGCGTATGGATTTTTTCCCCCTCGTTTCAGTATTAAGGGCTATTTTGTGTAGATTCGTGTCAAGTAATTATTTCAGTTTCATTCCCAAGAGAGGTGAACCATTACGCTTCCATACCACTTACTATTTCTATTTTGTAAATGTTTTTTTTTATTCTAAGTGACTTATAAGTGAGAGAATCCAGACATGTCTGAGCGCTTGAGAGTAAAGGATTTTGCTCATGGGTGCCGTAATGGCGCTCTGGAGATCCTGGGATTGCAATTCACAAGCTTACGGTCTCAAGCGCTGAACCACCACCTCGACTATTTCTCTATCAGACAGCTGAATCTGTTTCCCTTTTTTCCACTGGGTAATATCATAGCATGTTTGTTTTCTGTATGTTGCTAGTAGAAATTATTTCATTTTCCCTTCTGGTGAGACTTTAATATTGAAAATAACACTAAGGATTGGGTTTCATCGTATACTCCATGGATCTTAACCAGTGTGATCAAAGCTAGCCTGTTGTATGCCTGAGGAAAAGAACTGCGCTCTGTGTTTACACCCTTATATCAATCGTGTTTTATGTTTAATCCACGCTGACTCCAGAAAAAATAAATCATCCATAGATTTACTGAGCTGCTTAATCCTACCAGGGTCACCGGGAGGATGGTGCCTATCTCAGCCGACTCTGGGTGAAGGCAGGGTACACCCTGAACAGCTCACTAATCCATCGCAGGGTCATCACACACATCCATTCACACTCACACTCACACCTAGGGGTGATTTGGAACAGATAGTTAGCCTCATGTGCATGTTTTTAGACTGTGGGAGGAAACCGGGATACCCGGATGAAACCCACACAAGCACGGGAAGAACATGCAAACTCCACACAGAAATGCCCTTGCCAAGCTCAGGACTTGAACCCAGGACTTTCTTGTTGTGAGGTGGACGTGCTAACCCCTACGCCACCATGCCGTACAGACAAAAATCACTCTCACTCATTTGTCGAACCAGTTAATCCTACTGCTACGGTCGAGCGGAGGCTGGAGGCGAAGGCGGGATACACCCTGGATCATCATAGAGCAACACATTCACATCTATTTACACTCACACTCACACCTTGGGGCAATTTGGAAAAGATAATTAGCCTGATGGGCATGCCTTTGGACAGTGGGAGGAAACCGGAGTACCAGGAAGAAACCCATGCAAGCTCATGGATAACATGCACACTCTACACAGAATTTTGAGATTCGAGGTTGGCGGAACGTCCCGGAACATAACCCACAGACGGTGCACAGCCAGTGTGTCCAAAGAATCATAGCAGGAGAAGTGTATAATTTTTTATTACAGTCTCAGAGGAAGAGTACTGCGATGACGGTTACCAGGGAGACCGTACGCGGTTGTACAAGTTACTCACTGCATCCACCCAGGCTTTTTTTTTTTTTTTTGGATGTAATGGGAACATGGCTGAGTGTGACGCTTGATGTAGTAGGATGAATGGTGTAGGAGCTACAAAACATCTCTAATGTAGAATAACAGTTATATCATGTGTATCAGGAATTTCAATATCGAGCTGCATGGTGGTGCAGCACCACCACGTATCATTGATACCTTCCGGCTCCAAGGTCTCTCATTTAATTCTGAACTCAGGTTACAGTGTGCAGTTTCACACATCACTCTTTATATCCACCATGTCCAGGTGGGTCTCCTTTCACACTACACTAATATCCTCGCGAGGTGTAAATGTGTATGCATGGGATCCTATTAATGATGCATTCCCACCTCATACCTGGTGATCCTAGGATAGGATCGGACCCTGAGCAAGATAAAACACTTGCTAAAGATAAATGAATCCATAAATAATAAATCTGTGATGATTTGTCACGATGGACGGCACGGTGGCGTAGTGGTTAGCACGTCAGCCTCACAGCAAGAAGGTCCTGAGCTCAGGTCACGGGCTCGGCGAGGGCATTTCTGGGTAGTGGTTGCATGTTCTTTCCATACTTGCTTGGGTTTCCTCTGGGTACTCTAGTTTCCTCCCACAGTTTAAAGGTGCGCACATTAATTAGGGGCTAATTGGCTGTTCCAACTTGACCCTAGGTGTAAATGTGAACGTGAATGGTGGTGTGTGTTGGCCCTCGGATGGACTGGCAAGCGACCTGCGGTGCATCCTGCCTTTGCTCAGTGTCGGTTGAGATGGGTTCCGGTCTCCGCATCACCATAGTAGGATTACGCTGCTTGATTACGCTGATTTTTAGAGGCCTTCTACAGCTCATGAATTTGGTTCCAAGTCTTACTCGACCTGCGATGTCCTGGCGAGCTGTCCAGGGTGTACCCTGCCCTCGCCCAGAGTCGGCTGAGATGGGCGCCAGCCTCCCCGCGACCCTA
>JBCNYH010000026.1:39297247-39313406 GCA_039654325.1 Tandanus tandanus
GCAGAGTACACCCTGGACAGCTCGCCAGGCCATCGCAGGGCAGAAACACGCTGACGGCAATGCAGCCTCCTCTTGACCAAAATCACCAAAGGTTCTTTTGCATGGCTCTCCCCACAGACAGTGAGAGACATGGCTGGCCTTAGATAACCCAGTTAGCTGCACTGGGGGGACAGCAGTGACATCCCGCTGATAGTGGGGCTTGAACCCCCGACATTGGGATCAGTAATCCCCGACAGTCATTTGTAATTTGTAATTTTTCTGATTAAGACTTTTATCTTAATCTCATCCTTTTCTTTACTTGGAGCCACTGTGTGCACACAATTTCCTCCGGGATCAATAAAGTATTCTGATTCTGATTCTGATAGCATTTGGAAAAATACAGGCTTCAAACCCTGATCTAGTTTGTGCAAGTGTTCCTGGTATGTGGTTGTAATTACCTACCAAAGATGGTCCAAAAAAGGACAACCTGTGAACTTGCAAGAGTGTCAGGTGTACACAAGGCTCATTGAAGTGAAGTACATCTGGTCCGATTCCACAAAACACAGAGCTACTGTAATACAAACCGCTGAAGCTGTAAATGCTGGATATGTCAAAGAGGAGTCGGAACACACAGTGGAGTGCAGCTTGCTGTGTTTGGAGCTGCCTCGCTGCAGCAGGTGGTCTTAATGTTATAGCTGATAGGTATATACTGTATGTGTTCAAATAAAATCCTGCCTAATAATAATAATAATAATAATAATAAAATGAAAGTAATCACACATGATCACACAGCTTGGTCAAGCTGGTTGCCTAGACTTACCATCTGGCTAAGCTACTGCGTACCAGCGTGACCGGCTCAGCCTGTGTTTTGGCAGCACTTTTTAACAGTATACAGTACATTCCACTGGTGGAGCATCAGTTCCTGATGAGTTGATTTGGTAGAAAATGAATATAGTTCAATAGAATTATGTCAAAATGCATGAGAAACAAATGTCCATGCTGGCTTGATCTCTTTTTATAGCAGCCTTCCTGAAGTGCTAATAATGTAGCTGCCTCCTTTTATTAAGAAATGGCAAAAGACCATCAGTTTAAGGTCATTAAAGTGGGACATTACAGATATAGATGAGAGCCAGAGTCACTGAATGCACTGACTGGAATACCCAGAGGGACAATTCAGTATAGACAGGTTACTAAAACAAATTCGTGTCATACAAAAGTCACCTGTTGTGTGAGGGACAATGCCACCGTAGATCCTTGACGTGGAGCTTTGAACACGCATCACTCATTTGCCGAACCGCTTACTCCTTCTAGGATCGCGGGACGGCTGTGCCTTTCTCAGCCGACCCTGGGCGAAGGCGGGGTACACTCTGAACAACTCGCCAGACCATCACACAACCATTCACACACACTCATGTCTACTGTGCATGTCTTAGGACTGTAGGAGGAAACCTTAGTATCTGGAGGAAACCCACGCAAGCACGAGGAGAACCTGCAAACTCTACACAGAAACGCCCAAGCCTGGGACTCGAACCTTGCTGTGAGGCGGATGTGCTAAGCACTATGCCACATTGCTGCCCAAGTTTTGAATTGTCAAGGGTTGATTTTTTTCCATCTCATATGTCATTTTTGACATCAGGTCCATTTCCTGTGTGCTGAGTGATGCCCTACAACGTCCTACGTCTGTGTTACTGTAGATATACGAATTCCGTATGCTTCCTGCATCATCTGATGCACTCAGAATCATACAGTTCTCTAATAATACTTCCATAAATGCTCTATGGTAAGCCCCCGGGAATTCCTTTTAATGTATCTTACGACGTTTTTACGACATTACGACATTTTTACGACATTTTTACGACATATGGCAACCGAGTATCACAGGACTATCGTCTGAGGATTTTTTTTTTTTGTCTTACAACGCTTTTGTATGAACATCATAAAATTTGACTTACAGACCTGACCTATTTTACCCACGACAGATTTTAAATGTTAATGCAACTACGCAACTTTCCAATCCACCTCACCAAAACCTTTTTTGCAGCTCCACTAAATTTATAGGCAGGTTGTTTTTGAAAGGGGCGTTACCAAGTGAAAATATTTTGACTGTAATCGAATAATCTCTTCATTCCACTAAATACTACTGTGCTTACGTGGGGAGGTTGGAGCCTATCTCAGGCCACTCTGGGTGAAGATGGGGTACACCTTGTACAGCTCACCAGTCCATTGCAGGGCCAACACTTATACACAACCATTCACACTCACACCTAGGGTAATGTGAATGTCTTTGGACTGTGGGAGGAAACCGGAGTACGCAGAGGAAACCCAAGCAAGCACAGGGAGTACATGAAAACTCCACACAGTAATGCCCTTGCCAAGCCCGGGACTCGAACCCCAGGACCTTCTCGCTATGAGGCGAACATTCTCACCACTAAGCCATCTCAAGTGATCTAACATTCTCCTTTCTAGGATTACAGTAACCTGATGCGATATCATTATGTCTTCAATACATTTTTAACTCATTATAAGCTTTTTTACAGTAATATTAACTGCCAATATTATAAGACTATTTCAAGTTTGAACTTACTTAATTTTATAGTAGGAAATACCAGATACATTTGATTATATTTAAGATATTTTCACAGGCAAGGTTCTTGATCCGGTTAGATCAAAGCACGGGTTTCTGAAAGGTAACTAATACCACTTATGGGGTTAATTTGAAACGAAACGGTACGCTGGAATAAAAGATATCATTCATGCTAATAAAACAGTGACATCCATTTTACCCACTGTCATACTTCACTTTAAGTGAGTCCTCCATTCGCAACTTTCCGCTGCTAAATTGCCTGGAGCGTTCCATGAGCAGTTTTAATATCTTGAATTAAAAAACGAAGAGTCATTGCACGTGGAACCCAGAAGTGCTGTACTTCACATGAGAAGATGATCACATCATTTCAACTCAGTCTGTTGGTGCAATCCAATAACGTCACACACTACTGAGTGGTAATGCTATTAAATCACAGAAGAACGCAACCGCAGTAAACCAACCCAGGAAACATATTTAAAAATTCAATTACACTAACTTCCCTTTCTTTGATTATATTTCAGATTACTTTTTACACATGGTAATATGGCAAACATACAGATACAGTAATTCATAAGTTTTGCTTCGTTTCAGTTTTAGTGGAGTTCACCGCTTGCCTCCAAATCACTGCTTTGGGACGTTACCATATGGCACCGGGGTTGGAAAACGCTGTATGACAGAGTGTGTTGGAAAAAATTTCCGACTGGTGCATCAGAGTATCCATGCACACAGATTGCCTTGCACAATATGCTGAAGAGTGACAAGGTAGTGAAGGACCAAAGCATCAGTAGCTTTCTATGGGACTGAAACGAATTACAGGCTTTTTTAAAACATTATTATTTTTCTTTGCCGCTTATATTTTCTAGTAAATTTAGTCAGTTCAATATGCATTCAATTATACTTTTGCCGAGCCACCTAATCCTACTAGGGTTGCGGGAAGGCCAGGTCCCATCTCAGCCAAATCCAGCCCAAGGCAGGGTACACTTTGAACAGCTCGCTAGTCCATAGCAGGGCCAACACCCACACACAACCATTCACACCGAGGGGCAATTTGAAACAACCAATTAGCCTAATGTGCATGCCTTGCTGGGGAGAACATGCAAAGTTCACACTGGCAAAGTTTTTCTTCAGATATTGCTTGGAAATAGTCGGATATGGAATAAGAATAAAATGGAGAAAAGCAGAAAGGTCTGACCATCACACCAATATGTAGTTCTTCTCTAGGCCTTCGCTAAAAAAAACCCAAAAAAAACCTGGAAGCACTTTAGTGCACATGGATTGTCTGCTGTAACACATACTTTGGCAGAGTTGGAGTGGACAAACCAGCACATAGTCATCACTAATGCCCTTGTGTTTAATTGAGCACAAACAGCGAACAGTGAAAACACTTCTTTATACCAGGTTTGATGCTAACAGTACTAGCGCTAGTGTTAAAATGGGTGTCAGCACCATGGCGGAAAGCAGGACTCTTAGAAAGGAGCATTGCATTTACTGATTTAAACCACGGTGCTACCAGAGGCTTCCAGCCTGAGGCTTTAATCCTGTTTATCCAGAACAATAAATTAATCTTTAAAAAATCTCACCAACTGAAATAGTCTCAACCCCGCCTTCCACCTTAAATCACTCCCTTAGGCACCAGTTGGCCTTGTTTGGAACTGGAGTAATCACCAGGCCAAATTCCATCGGCTTCAAGTCTGTAGCCCTAAGGAGGTGCGATCAACCCACGGATGTGCCAGTGGAAACTCTACGACCTTGGCTCACACTAACTCGCTCGACTTTGGCTCGATATTGGTATCGAGGCTATTGGCTCAGTCAGTGATATCCACATGTTATTATGTGTAAAAAGAATTGCTCCCCTGGCTAAGACTAGCAAGCCTGAGTGTCCTGACAACTACCACTTGGTAGCGTTTACGTCTCTAGTGATTAAGTACTAATCAAAGATTTCATCTGCGCCTCTCCTCTTGGTGACTGGGTTCAGTACCAGTCTTTAAGCATATTCAAGGCCTCAGTGGAGAGGGTGAGCAGCTTTCGGTATCTTGATGTGAACATCACAGAGGATCTGACGTTGGCATTGCGTGTCCATACTCAGGTCGATAAGACTAGACAGTGTCTTTAGCACCCGAGGTAGCTTAGGGAATTCAAGGTTTCACTAATAATCCTGAAACCTTTCTGCCTTGGCACCAAAGAACTCATCCTGGCTCAATGCATCACATCCTGGTTAGGGAACTGTTCCGCCCAAGACTGCAACACCCGGCAGAGGGTGGTGCATTCAGCAGACCGAATCTCCAGTTCAGCCCTGGCCTCGCTGTGGGACATCTATAACAGATGGTGCAGGACCAGGGCAATACAAATCATCAATAACCTTACCTACTCTAGCAACTGACTTTTCAGCCAGCTGAAATCTGGCAACCATCTTTTGGAGCTTGTTGACCAAGACAGAGAGACTCAGGAGGAGGTTTCCCCTTAAGCTATTTGGACTCAGAGTCAGTTTTTATTGGCCAGACATGCACTGTATGTGCAAAGAATTTGATATGGTGCTGCAAGTGCATACAAACAACAAGAAGAACCAGGAAATATGTATTAGGATGATAAACTAGAAACCTAGTAACGGTCCTTAAACATGGACAATACACACGTTTTTATTCATAATGGCTTATTGCTAATACTTTGCTATTGTCTACCTCATCAGTAATAGCTTCCAATGTTTGAATTCATACAGTACTATTCTTTTTCTACTGGTAATTTACACATATCTTGGTTTTTTTTAAGCTGATCCTAAACACGTCAGGTCTCGCTGGATCTCATCAGGTCGAGGTTGCTCGGACACAGGTGACTCATGCACGCCATCCAGTACGATTCTGCATTAAATATGGAAGATCATCAGGGACACAGTCAGTGTCTTCAACAAGTTGGTTAATACAAGTTTTTGCTGATCAAACAAACTGGTGTCTGGGTGTCCATGGCAAGAGGTCGTGGACTGACTTTTGTGTGGAACGCCATCATTGCCCAATAAAATATGCGCCTCAGAAAAATGATCTAAAATGGCTATTAGATCTCCATGTATTTGCTCATTTGTTGGGTGTCCTCACCATGAGACGTTCAGGACAGCTTCAAATTAGGGCAGTGGCTAGACTTTGCCTTGTTCCGGTCTAGAATAGAGAAATAAGGCACCTCTTTTCCTTTAGTAGCCTGGGTGTTCTCCTTGGGTGAGTGACACTACTCCCTTAGCCTCTCTTTGCCAGGGTCAACGGTATTGTCCATGGAATCCAGAGATGCGTAACATACACTGCATGCCACCCCCCCAAAAAAAGTGACACACGGTAATATATTGTTGTACCACCTTTAGCATTTATTACAGCATCTAACCCCGTGGCATTGTTTCGACAAACTTAAGCAACATCAAAACAATTATTTCCATCCAGAGTTGGGTTGATTTTTCTGATTAGTCTTAAATTGATTACGCTGAAATCGAACCACTCCATAAAGTCTTCTCCGAAAGTCTTGTCAAGACTCTGTGGTGCCAATACATTTGTAAATGATTCCCCTGCTCTTTGAACCACTGTTTTCGCTATTTTAGCCATCAATGTGATAACCTGGTAATTTAGTTCTTACGTCAGCTGACGTCATTTTATTGCTACATAATGTTGCTGAGCCTTGACCTGACCGACTGAAGCAACAACGCCATGGAAATGATGTGCTGTAATCAAGGCTGAGGGCGCATTAACAAAATATGTTTTTGGCTGGGAAGACTACTTTGCTGTTCGATTCGTTATCCAACTTTGCAGAGTAAATCACTCATGTAAGTGAAACTCTGGAAACTGGCACTGCTGACATCTATAGGACCGGTGACTGAGTACCGAGCCTCTGAATGACGTTCATGACTCACCACTCTCACCACTGTACTTTAATTACCATTTTGCACAGTCTTATCTAGGAGACTGTCGATATCCTTCCCCAATATAAACTACCCTGTTCACTTTTCCTCTGTCACCTAGCTGGGCTACAATCTAATCTACAATCTTGACATCGCAATAACATTATTTATTTATTTATTTGTTTAACTTTTTGAAACCCGTCTAATACTTTCGGAAACTTTCTGATTATGTTCCCTGTTAGTCAGTGTGACATTTTTGCCAACTTCCCTTGCCCTCAAATACCTTCTCCAACCTCTGGGTGACTTCAGAATTTGGTATGAAAGCATGAAGCAGCTACAAGCCAGATGCTGGGAGGAAATGAAAGGTAAGGCTGTCGGAAGTGAGGCATAACTCTCAACAGCAAGATAACAATTTCTAATCCATTCTCGGTAGTAGTTTAATACTTTCCGACTGATACCATAAAAACTCAAACAGAATTTTTGCCTGAAATGCCTGTCCCAAAACTCTGTTCTGAATAAGATTATTCTTATCTAGTTCAGACCTCGGACCGCTTCAGTCCGCGCTATCAGCAACAGAAAATTTTCATTCAGCATGTTTTCTGTCTGGTTTGACAATCCGTCTGAGGTCCAGTGTAGGATCAAAGGGCGCACGGCTTCAAAACCCATGACAAACGAGGTAAGCGGCTGATAAGGCCGTGTTTATCTGTCTGCGTGCTTGCTGTTCCTGGCTTCAGCATGGAGATAGCATCACACATCAGCGTGACGAGCACAAACAGTCAAACCCAAATCTGCCGCGAGAGAATTCAGCATCTTTCAGCCTCACCGAGCAGGAAGAAAAAAAACCCAACTCATTTGAAGGTTTTACCACCGCGTGTTACATCATCATCCCTGCCCCAACACTTCCCCCACACCCCCTGTCTGCGCTGCTCTACACTTGCATCTGTCTTTGAAATATTGATTAGCGTTTTACTGCCTTGTTGCGTTTTTCACCTTCTAGGCTTTCTGCATGAAAACAGAAGCTCAGGAATTTTACAGACACCTTATTAAATCCAGTTATAATGCCTTGAACTGCACACAACTGTGTGTGTGCGTGTGTGTATGTGTGTGTGTAACTGAGCAGCAGGTGTATCATTCATGGATGTGTTGCTACAGGGAAAGAAACAATAGAATTGAAGCAAATTTGTGGAGTCAGTTGATTTGTACTTAAATTATTATAATATTAACTCCTGACTGAAAATCCCTATTAATTCTTATTGTAATGAATAAAAGATTTAGCGTGATCCATTCCCCCATTCAGTCATTTTCTCAACCGCTTAATCCTAATTAGTCCGTTCCTTAATTGTGGGATGTCCCATGCAATGCGACGCTCTACCCGGGGGTCGAGCAGGATACAAGAGAGCAGCCTTCCTGGAAGAGCTGCACAACAGCATAGTTAGCAGATGTTGCTCCGTGTGACGCTTCAGAGGAAACAACGTCTTATTTCCCTTAAAACACAGCCGACCAATCATGCGTTGCCTTACCACAACGATGAATGTTGAGGTTTCTTTCCCAGGCCTTGTAAGCAAGTTTCTCAGAGAAGGGGGTCTAAAAAAAATGAACACGGATAATATTCTGTCTGAAATATTCTTGTAACTATTGATTTATTGAAACGTTGGCCAACGATTATAATCACGCCCCTTACCAGGCGTGGGGTTCAAAGCGAATTTGAAACCGCCGAATTGCGGTATGTGTGACTCCGGACTGCGGGAGAAAATTGGAGTATCGAAACCAAGACCATCTTGCTGTGAGACGGATGTGCTAACCAGTACACCACCTTGCCGCGCAGAATGGGCAGCATGGTAACGTACTGGTTAGCATTTCTTCCTCACAGCAAGAATGTTCCGGGTTTGGGGCCCAGGCTTGGCAGGGCTGGGTTTTTTCTGTATTTTTTTTTTTTTTTTTTAGCGTAGCTTGCATGCTTACCTCATGTTTGTGTAGGTTTTCCTCGGTGTACTCTGGTTTCCTCACACACTCTAAACACCTATGGCGTGCACGGTGAGCTATTTGGATCAGTGGTTGGGTGGGAATGTTTGGTGTATGAATAGTTGTGTCTGTGTCGGCCCCTGTGATGGTCTGGCAAGCTGTTCAGGGTGGACCCTGCCTTTACCCAGAATCAGTTGAGAGAGGCTCTAGCCTTTCCGTGACCGTAATAAAGGATAAACCTAATTTCACCTATTAAAATTTGACTATCGTTAGATTACGTTGTATTTTTAAATGCTCTCGGTATTCAGGATCGGTAAACAGCCTGGAAATGCCTTTAAGATTTTAGTGAAGAATACGGAGGGATACGCAGGTGTGCATCTGTTTCAGCCCGTACGCCAGTACATTACCACTTAACAGCACCAGATTAGTAATGTTTCTGGTGAGTGTGTGAAGTTTTCTCCAGGCTCTTCAGTTTCCTCCCATAAAACGTCCCGGTTTATTGGATCTCCTAAAATAAATTGGCACTAGGTGTGAATGAGCGTGTGCATGATGCCCCTAGTCCCATCCATGGCGTATTCCTATCATAAACCCAGTATTAAGCGCTTATTGAACATGAATAATTGAGTTCTCGTCTGTAATCTGTAAGTGTACGCATCGATTTATTCATTATTGCATCAGAACTCGGCTCTGAAGTGACAGAGAATGTGAACTACTCAAAAACGTCGAGGCACTAGTCATTAAACTATAATAAATATTTAAATACAACTCGATAATTACATTTCTGGTGGAGTACGTATGTTATCTACGTACACAATTTTTTCTTTTCTTTTCTTTTTTTTTTTTTTTTGATCATGACTATTTATTAAAAGCACTTGATAATTTAAAGTCTGTCTCGTCACTCAGGCGTGCAGTCCCAGCTGTACACGACAAGCAGTGGGGTGGTGATGGCACTTCATTTGATATATTGTGCAATGCGGGAAAATGTTTAATAGTCCTTCTGTCATTCGGTTATTAATTCAGTTCGAAGATCTGAAACATCCTTTCACCACACGGTGCTGTTTGACTTCGTGGCATCATAGTGGAGTCATGATTGATAGTCTCATTACTCAGTGCTTCAAAAAAAGAAATATCTCGTATTCCTGATTTTGACGCTAAGCTCGCTTGGGGATGTTTTTTGTTTTTGATTTCATTCACTAATTGTTGTTATGTCAAAGATTATTGGTTCACCAGGAAACACTGCATCACCAGTTCACATTCAATCACTTACACTGATTTACTGTCAGGGCGGCACGGTGGCGTAGTAGTTAGCACATTTTTCTCACAGCAAGAAGGTCATGGGTTCGAGTTTTAGCCTCTGAAAGGGTGTTTCTATGTGGCGTTTTCATGTTCTCCCCTTGCTTGCGTGGGTTTCCTCTGGGTACTCTGGTTTCCTCCCACAGTCCAAAGACAAGCACATTAGGTTAACTGGCTGTTCCAAATTACCCCTAGTTGTGAATGTGAGTGTGAATGGCTGGGTCTATATTCACCATGAGGTGGACTGGCGGAGCTGTTCAGGGGGTACCCCGCCTTCACCCGGCTGAAATAGTTTCCATCCTCTCTGTGACCCTAGTAGGATTTAATGGCTTGGCAAATGGAGGAATGGATGAATAGATGGATTTGTACAGTCTGCTTAATGCATATTTCAATTCATAGTATTAACTGTATCACTTATCCTACTAGAATCGCTGGAGAACTGGAGGCAATCCCAGCTGATGTAGGCGCAAACAATCATTCACATTCACAACTACGGACATCTACGTTGACCTAATGTGTACATCTTTGGACTGTGGGAGGATGCTGGATCACGGGAATTGAACCTAGTAGGACAAAGCCTATCTCAGCTGATGCTGAGTGTATTTCCGGGTAGTAGGATAAAGCATCATCATCATCATCACCAGCATCTTCTTCTGCTTGGTCCGGGGTCGAATCCCGGGAGCAGCAGCCTAAGCAGTGAGGTCCAGACGTTCCTCTCCCCAGCCACTTCCTCCAGTTCTTCTGGGGGACAGCAAGACATTCCCAGACCAGCCAAGAGACATCGTTCCTCTAGATTGTTCTGGGTCGACCCCGGGGTCTCTTCCAGGTTGGACGTGCCCGAAACATTGTATCAGGGAGGCGTACAGGAGGCATTCTAATCAAATGCTCGAGCCACCTCAACTGGCTCCTCTCAACACGGAGGAGCAGCAGTTCTATTCCGAGCTCCTCCCGGAGGGCCGAGCTTCTCACCCTATCACTGAGGAAGAGCCCCGCCACCCTGCGAAGGAAGCTCATTACAGCTGCTCGTATCCGCGAGCATCTCCCGGAGGATGAAGCAGTTCGGCCAGGCTATGAATGAAGTTAATTTTAAATCCAATTTTTAATGAATGTTTTTTTTTTTTTTTCCGAGCGTGTTGCAGCAGAACAGGAAGCAAACTACTAAGAAAATCAAACCCGAGACTGAAAACACATTACATTTTCTGCCAGCGACAGAACTTTCCAGCCTCTAACATGGTAACACAAGTGATGTGTATAGCAGAACCTCACACACGTAAGTGGGGGATGTGCTCATGGATGTGAGTCTCAATTATCAACGCTTGTCTAAACACGAGCCGCGTACAATTCATGTAATACACCGAAACATTTCCATTGCCTCAATTTATTTCAAAATTGAAATAATAAAATCTTTATTTTGGGGTGTGTGTGTGTGGCGGGGGGTTACAGGTGATGCTTTCACACAGTGTGAGAGGAGAGAATCTGTTCGAGATGACAGGATGAGTTATGCACAGATGATAGCATCATAGAATTCATCACTGTTGATTAGAATAGGAACCAGTCCAGGTTTGTTCCATGCTTCAGATTGGAGTAAATTGTAGTTTGAATAAATAAATAAAAGAAACTTCTCTCTCTCACACACACACACACACACACACACACACCCATCTGTGATATTTCTGTAAAAAAAATGGAAAAATAGCAGCTGTTAAGTTAAAAAAAGAGAGAAAAAAAAATAATAAAGTTGCATTTATATTTACACATCTGAAACTGTGTGGAGTTTGCATGTTCTCCCCCTGCTTGTGTGGGTTTCCTCTGGGTACTCTGGTTTCCTCCCACAGTCCAAAAACATGCACATTAGGCTGATTGGCTGTTCCAAATCACTCCTAGGTGTGAGTGTGAATTTGAACAGTTGTGTGTGTGTGTGTGTGTGTGTGTGTGTGTGTGTGCTGGCCCTGCGATGATCTGGCAAGCTGTTCAGGGTGTACCCCGCCCCCTCACCCAGAGTCGGCTGAGATAGGCTCCAGCCCCCTGCGACCCTAATTAGGATTAAGCGACTTAGAAAATGAATGAATGAATAAATGAATGATTTTTTGTCCTGATGCACGGGGAGAACATGCAAACTCCACACAGAAACGCCCTTGCCAAGTCCGGGTCTCGAAACCAAGACCATCATGCTGTGAGACGGATTTGTTAACCAGTACACCACCTTGCCGCTCAGAAAGTCATTCATCCCATCCATAATAAGAATAATAAATGCAGAGTTGGATGGGATGCTAGTCTATCACAGGTTACCTTCCCAGAATTTTTACTGGTACCCATTTACACTGCTGGGTGGACAGAGGCACACTTGTGGTTAAGACCTTGCCCAGGGGTCTTAGCACGGTGGGGGTCTAACGGGGATTCAAACCCATGACCTTTTGATCATGAGCCCAGCACCCTAACCACTACTCCACTGAACCCACCCCTTTAAAGAAATAAAAAAGAAAAATCCCACAAAAATTGCCCCATTAAGTTGTGTCTTCGGTTGGCATGCTAGCATTCCGGAACCAGGGCCATGATGTGTACAGCAATGGCGTGTTGACGTCTAGGGTGATATACGTATAACATACACATGCAGGTCGTTCTTGCTGTGAGTCGGATGTGCTAACCACAACGCCACTGTGCCTCCCTGTGCATTCAGATGCTTTTCCGATGTCTGTGCACATTTATATCACTCTTCAAACTCGAGTGAAGCTGCTGTGTTTCTTTGTGGATCCCCTGTGGCAGGTCGCTTATGTTATATGTCAGTGGAGCATGCGCAGAGTCCAAGGTAGAAATCAGAAAAAATCCTGAGACAACAGTAAAGGTACTTCCTTTCATGTGCGTACTGCTTGGAAAGCTGTGGTTGTCTGGCTGTATGTGTGTCAGAGGAAGCATGTTTTAGCAGTCAGATAACTGTGGAGAGCTGGTTGTGGCGAATAAATAAATAAAATAGAAAGTTAGAGGGTTAAAAAAAAAAAAGGAATGGGTTATCAATGCGAGTTCCTTTTCAGTCCTTCCATTCTCCTGCATGTTGAGTGACATGCATGATGTTTGTGATGCAGAAAAGTGAAAGTCCATGGCGTCATGCTGAGTTTTTGATCAATATCAGCAATCGCAATGTCACTGTTTTAGCCCAGCCTGTTCCGAACGCCTCCTTCTGCTTGCACATCACACGTCGCGATCCAGATAACGGGACCTAATTAATTCCCAGGACAAGAAAATACACTGCGGAGTCATGGAGGTCATGCTGTTATTTCATTCTCGTACTCGGGTACAAGATGAAATACAAAACAACAAATCAGTGGGAAACAAACAGCATGTTGGTGAACTACCCTGCCAAGAGACACCAAGCAAGTTCAGCCACCGAGCGAGTTTGCCCCAGGGAGCAGCCGCTCTATATATGAGGACTAATTTCAATTCAGCTGGGGAAACTAATGGCACATCGTAATGCATCGCCACCTGCCGCGATCATGATAACTGGATCAGAAGGGCCCCTCGGTGGGCTCTGCTGGGAACCCACACTCCAACATCTCTTTCTTACCTCCTGAGTGGTAACGGCCGACGGAGACGTAGCCGCCGAGCCGCTCGGTAACACACCCTAATTACAAGCCAGATGTTAATGATACAATTAATTACTTTCTGCTCCAGTAACGCAGCTACAACAGGGCCGGGGTTCCTCCAGTGGGACGCCGTGTTATATTTATTAGGGATGTGAAAGCCTTGGAGGTCTCGTGGGAACGGAGCGGTAATCAAAAGGAGGAACAGATATAAGGTTGCATCTGGAGAATTTCAGCAGGTGCTGGGATGCAGAGTCCTGTTCTACTTTCTGAATTTAAGAGAGAAAACAAGAAATACACCGATTCCTTGATGTCATGCTGTTAATGTTACTGTAGACTTACTGTTGGAAGCTGATTATTTTTCCGTGAACAGACAGTCTTTTTTTTTTTTTTTAATTTTGCACACTATCCATTTAAGTCATTCATTTATTCGCCGAACCGCTTAATCCTACTACGGTCGCATGGAGGCTGGAGCCCATCTCAGCAGACTCTGGGAAGAGGCAGGGTAAACCCTGCACACTTCGCCAATTCATCGCAGGGCAACACATGCATAACCACTCACACCCACTCATTACAGTCCGGGTGAAGCTGATTTGTATCAGCGAGGAGAGGGGATCGACACCGCACAGTTACGAACAAAGATTAATTACTCATTCATGCTGATATGGAGCAAGGGCACGGCTAAAACGAAAGTGCACATCACTTTGTAATATGACCATGCATCAGATTGCTCAGTGTAAGTGTGTCGTGATGAGCACTACTAAACGCCTTTAGCATGATTCAATAAAATGTATACGTATGCAGATTTATGCTAATTAAATATATAAAGAATTAAGTGTAATTGTAATGAAAAGCATTGTTAAAAAGCTGTGTATGTGTTTTTATTCTTCTTCAAATTTTGGACAGCCATAACAAGCATTTCGCTACATATTGTACTGTGTATGATTTTGTATGTGACAAATAAATTTGAATTTTGAAACTCGGAGGGCACAGGGCTCAAACCCAGGACCTTCTCGCTGTGAGGATACACCAGGCTACCATGCCGTCCAAGTGTGTAAAATATTTACACTCGTAAACATCCATAAACATGGGCAGGGATGCGTGATCTTGTTTTCATCCCCAAAATAATTTGGACCATTTCACCAACACTGGAAAAGAGGATCACGGCAGTAGAGTAGTGGTTACTGAGGCACACTATGAAATTCGGCGAGACAAATCATACCAATGGGGGAAAAAAAGTCCTCTGAAGATCTGGCTACAGGAAGAGACTGCTGCTGACAATCAGAAAGAGACAGATGGAGTTCTTCAGCCACGTTGTGAGGAAGGAAGGAATTGAACATCATGCAGTTACAGGACAGCTCAAGGGAAAAAGAGAGCGTTGAGGACAGATATTGACCTTTCTGAAGCGTCTGGCTGAGTGCATGAAGACCCCAGTCAGAATATTCTTCATGCCTCAGGGAACCCTGACGTGTGGAACGCTGTAGTCACCAATGTCGTACATTGATTCGGTACCTAGAGAGAGAGAGAGAGAGAGAGAGAGAGAGAGAGAGAGAGAGAGAGAGAGAGAGAGAGCCGTTCTGTCCGCATATTTTCTGTGTATCCTGATGTTAAATTATTTGTGCTGTGATTTGAATTGATTGAGAAAGTAATGCTAAACTGGTTGTGTTGAGGGTGGCATGAAGGTGCAGTGGTTAGCATGTCCGCCTCATAGCAAGAAGGTTTGAGTCCTCCTGGCTCCCAGACTTTTGTGGGGTGTTTGCATATACTCCTCCTGCTTTCATGGGTTTCCTCCAGGTACTCCAGTTTCCTCCCAGAGATAAAAAAAAATTACCATGCACATTAGGCTAATGGCGTGTTCAAAATTAATGGGTTGTGAGTGCGATGCACTGGCGACTTTTAAAGGGTGTACCCTGTCTTCTCCCGAGCCTGGGAACCAAACCCAGGCCTTCTTGCTGTGAGGCGGACGTGCTAACCACTGCGCCACCATGCCACCCGGCTCTTGATCACTATTTCGGTCCTGGGTTCGATTCCCGGGCTCGGGGCGTTTCTGTGTGGAGTTTCCACTTTCTTCCTGTGCTTGCGTGGGTTTCATCTGGGTACTCCGGTTTCCTCCCACAGTTCAAAAACATGCACAGTAGGCTAACTGGCGGTTCCAAATTGACCCTCGGTGTGAGTGTGAGTGTAAATGGTTGTATAAGTATTGGCCCTGCAATGGCCACGCAAGCTGGTGGTGTACTCATGGGGTACCCTGCCCTCGCCCAGAGTCGGCTGAGATGGGCGGCAGCCTCCCCGCAACCCTCAATAGGATTAAACAAGGATTAAGGATTAGAAAATGAATGAATGAATATTTGCTCATTTATTTAATATCAGATTGAGCAGCTGTGCCAACAGTAGGTTATGGCTTTCGGTGACTGAGTGGAGGGTCGGGTTTGGACCCCCAGTGTTGTCAAGTTGTCACTGTTGGGCCCTTGGGGAAGGCCCTTAATCCTCTCGGGTCATATCCACATCAGTCTTCTATAGAACTGAGAAAAAAGACCTAAGAGGAATAAGAAGATACATTTTCAGTTTGAATAGCTCATCGTTCATTATCTACTTCTCTGCTGTCTCTGACTCCAGGCTCGGATTTTGGCAGATTAAGTCCACCTTGATGGTGCCAAGCAGAGAAGAAGATCATTTCCTGTTGGAAGTGAATTCTAGTTTCAGCATCTTGTCTACTTTTTCGACTCGCCCGAGTGGCTAATCTAAAATGATTGGTTGCTCTAATGAGCTTGAACATGAGCGGGGGGGGGGGGGGGGGGTTTTTGTTTTTCTGCACTAAAATGACCTTCCACCCAGGAACTCTTAGCAAACCAAAAACGATGCTAGCAAAGGAAAAAAATGAGATGGGATGGCATG
>JBCNYH010000026.1:39313506-39327929 GCA_039654325.1 Tandanus tandanus
TATGTGTGTGTGTGTAAATTTATATTTATTATTTCCAAATTTCTTTGTAGGCCTACTATATAAAGAGGAATTATGTTATATTTGTGAATATTCTATATTATCTTAAAAACTAAATAAAGTAATTATTTGGTCAATATGCATATATTAACCATTCTTTGTACTTTGTTTTGCTAAATTTAAATTCAAGGCACTAAATAAATCGATATATATTTAACTTAAACTGGTTTTATTATTTATTATTAATATAGGCTTAAACTATATTCGATTTTTCTTTGGTAATTTAGGCTTAAACTATGTTAAACATGTTGTGGTTAAGAATGGCTTTGCAAGATATTCTCAGTATATAAAACTTTTAATACAGTGCTATATATGTGACATTTTGTCCATCATTATGTGTACACATATATAGGCCTAAGTCTCTATATAATAGTAGTTAATTACTTCTTGCAGCTTAAAATTTCTCATAACAAGCAAGACAGTAAAATATCACATAATTCAATTATCAAGAATTTATTAAAAGATCCATCTTGACCACTTTTCTCATTGTCATGATTATGGAGCGTCCACATAATAGACATGGTTGCAATGTTTTGGGATTAGTAATATGGCGGCTGGCCTGGGTTGGCTGGCTTCATTTCTGAGCGGGCTGATAGGCCGAGTGCTTAATCCAGTTAAATTTTAGATCAGTGCCTATGAGTAATTCTCAGAAAATTTATTCATTCCCCAGCCCAAATATCAATCAACACTATGACTGTTTGAGTGACGCACTGTGAGTGAAAGCACTACAGATGATCACTAGTGAAGCTATATGAATCTGTTAAAAAAAAAATTATAATGCATATCTGAATGATTAATTAATTAATTAACTAACTAATAATACATTTTCAAATTCAGGTAAACTTGGACATAAAGTGTTGGGCAGAAAAATGTAGGACATCACCATTATTAAATGCCAGCTCAAAATGACATTATGAAGACCATACGTGGTTAATATTAACTAACAAGTACAGCAAGCTAATTGGGACTATACTTAGACACTGTAAATGCACTTATTTACGAGCTAAGTGATAGCTCCAATCAGTATTAAAAGGGTTAATGTGAAAAAGTGCATGTGTGATCGCTTTTTTATGTTACGTGGAATTTAAGAACACGTACTCTACATCATAAAAAATTGCAGATAGATCTGTCAAAATGTGAACAGGAAGATGCTAAAAGATATACAAACAGACAGACAGACAAAAAAACACGTCTTAGTTGAGGTAAATATTCTACTTTATCTACCAAATATGCAAGACAGTCTGTATCCAGTCTGCAAATTTACTGATGTATGGAAAAACACAAATGCAGACACAAATACTTTACAATTAAAAAAATTAATGCAATACAAAAGTCTCATATAATACAGTACAAAACACAATAGATACAATACTGCAGTCACATTGTCTGGTGAAGGCAGGATCAGGTCTACTTGTTTGTTGTGGATGCCTTGTTGAGAAGAGCAACCACAGTTAAGAAAACCTGTTCAGGTGTCCTGTGGAGTGATTCCTACAGAGATGTACCAGAGATGTAAGAGTTCCTGAAACATTTCATTCTCTGGGTGTGTTTGGGCAATGGAGATTTTTTCAGCCCACTTCTTGGCTCTAGGCAGTGTTCCCTCATCTCGACCTGTGGTAGCAGTATATTCCCTGAATCCTACACTTCCCTGAGCAGGATAAAGTGCTTACTGAAAATAATTGATTGAATGAATGATGTGGCCTCTGGGGCAGTGGTTTCAACCAGAGATGCTCCCTGTGGTCCAAGGCCATCTCTCTCAATTACTAGTGTCTGTGTTTCCATTTATGAATAATATGTAGGGTTATAAAATAAAATGCACCCATATATAGTTTTATTTAATCTGTAAATTTTTTAATTTTGGTTAGTGACTGCATTCTGTAAAGAACATACAATGTAAACCTTATTGTAATGCTTTTTTACAATGCATTGCGAATATAGTATTTGTGAAAAATAAATTATGGAAATGTTGCAGCAAATTGAAAAATAGCACACCAGTGCATATGGTGTATATAGAAATGCAATTTCAGGTACACAAAAATTGTAACCATTCATGTGTACTGTATGTGTGATTGGTTTCCTCGTTGTTTTGTTTCATCCCATGGAAAACTGTGGGTTTTTTTGGATTGGTAGCACTCTCCAATAGAGGGCACTGTGGCTACATGTTTATCTCCAGGGAGAGCGCGAAGTATATATGCAGCCAAGCAGCCAATAGGGAGAGCTGTGATTAGCCAATGAATGGCTCTGCAGGGGCTTTTTGCCACAGCACATTTTTACAGTGTTTCACTCTTTGGCTCCTACTTTAATGCAGTGTGTGTCATTATCTCCAGACTGAACTTCTTTGCTTATATATATATATATATATATATATATGTGTGTGTGTGTGTAACAGGGTTTCAGTCAGATTCAATTAATGTTACTTCACGTGTTATATGTAAGCTGTATAAAAATCTTAATGCATAATTTCTCTGTATGACATTTTGTGCCTAGGCCACTGGTTTCCGTTGGCCTTGAAGACACATATGCAACAAAACGCAGCTCACCAATTCAGTCTGAGGTCCATTGGCTGAATGAACTGCAATCTTAGCAGCTCTGTGTCTTTATCTTGCATGGTCAGCCAGCAGAGATGGCACTCAGAGGTAAAGGGAGGGAGTGAAGTTAATGGTAGAGAATAAGAGAGAAGCAGAGATGTAAAGCAAGATTTATAGGATAGAGAGGGATGTAGAGAAAAGGAGGGGTTCAACCAGATTCAGTGAAGCTAGGGACTGCTGATAAGGTGCTGTGGACTCCTTCCATAAAACAACACATACATATAAAAGCACCAGTAGTAAGGGTCTTTGACTGGTGAACGTTGACACAGCAACACATTTTATTGAACTGGAAAAATACTGTAGCAAAATCATATTTCGGTCTTTCCATTATTCAACACATAAGCCATTGTTACTTCTTCAGCAAATCCTTTATTGCAGCATATTGAGAAATGCATGTATTTATGTCAGTTATTTATGAAGGCAGATCAGTAGACTAGAGACTAGCCACAAAGCCTTAAAAAAAAGCATTTTCTTTTTCATATTTCCATTAAACCTTATGCTCTCCCCTGTCATTTGTACAATAACACCATGGCTTTTATCAGAATAAAGTTAATAATGTAAACAGAATATTTAGATGCAACTGTGCCAGCTTCAAATATATCTGTTTACCGTCTGTCAGAATTGGTAATATGAAGCACCCCTATTAAACAAATCATTCATTCAATCATTCATCTTTCTTCTTCCTACTAGGGTCACAAGGAGGCTCTGGGTGATGGTGGGGTACACCTTGAACAGCACCCCAGTCCATTGCAGGGCCACCACACGCAACCATTAACACTCACACCTAGAGACAATTTGAAACAGCTAATTTACATTTAGCTGATAGCTAATAACAGCCTAATGTACATTTCTTTGGACTGTGGGAGAAATCTGGAGGAGCACCTGGAGGAAACCCATGCAAGCACAGGAAGAACATGTGAACATGTGAACTCCACACAGAAATGACATGCCAAGCCTTCTTACTGTGGGTCAGATGTGCATATCTCTGTGCCACCATGCCACTTCAAAACAATCCAACCACTCCCAAACAATTGGTCTTAATAATAGCTAGTGTATACTATTCAACAGTGGTTAAGCACTAACATGTAACTATTGTTACATTCACTCATTTAGTTATTTATCCGTACCTCTGCATGGAACCAATTTTATGAAATTGGACCTGGAGTATTCCTCTCCTACAGTATATTATGAATCATGAAAATCATGTACACATACACCATAAGAAAGCCTCTTTGACATAGAAATGTCAAACAAATTACTTCAGCTTTTGTCTCTTAAAAAACATGATGATATGAGGCAGTCAGGCATGCAAGCTAGCCTAAGAGATTTCATTCTAGAGATGGTAAGCTAGAAACCGATTTAAGTAACATCACCTGTGAGCCATATATTTATGACAGGTATTGTCACGACTGATCACACTGAAGGGATCTAGTTAGTAATGGAAGACAAAGCACAAGATAAAGTCTAATGTAAGCATTAAGGAAACTTTTATGCTGCAGTTTACAATCCTGATTCTCTAAAGATGTAAGAAGCTTGTCTTCCTCCCCAATTTTCTGGAAATAATTGTGGTCATTTTCCCACCTGGAACATATTCCTTCTACACTTTTTTTCTCCGCTTCTGAATAAGGCTGAGACTTGGCAGCTTTGGCACATGCAGACATTTGCACAACTTCAAAGTGCTGCTCACACATTGTCAAAGGACATCTGAAGAAGCAGGGAAGAAGGTGCTAACTCCTCAAAACTGAATGTCACATATAGCACAACCAGTGATTGGTTAGAACTATACCGAATTATCGAAGAAAAAAACCCAGTGTGTATCTCTATAAATAGATTCAAATCCTGACTCTAGTTGTTGATTTCAGATTAACACTGCCGACATTAATGATACAGTGCAAAAATAAAATAATAATATTCAACTCATCATTATTAGATACTATACTTAAAACAATTAGATACAATACTGTAATGTTTATCTGGCTGTTATTCAATTGCACACAAATATCTCACGTGACTCACTTAATGATTTTTTTAAAAATGTCCTATTTTTCACATCTTATATTCCCTTCCAATAGTTTTTCATTCCCTTTGAATGTTTTGATGTCTTATTTTATCAGACAAAAAACTCTTGGATCACAATTATTGATTATCAAAGAAACATTTCCTGTTCTTTTCATATGTAGACCATATCAACTTAGCATAAGCACTTACATTTGTACTTTTGAAGCAATCAGCATTGCTGTAGCTATGCTGACTAAACACCATGCCCAAAAAAGGCCACAAAATCTTATTTTATTTATGTATTGTTTGTTTGGTTGATCACGTAATGGCTCAGCAACATTATGTGGCAATAAAATGAAATCATTTACTGAATGTCCAGATTGACTCTATCAACTTCTCCTTCCCTGATGGCACGGACATAAAATTGGGGCTGGAATAGTGAAAGAGTGGTTGAGGGAGCATGAGGAATCATTTTCACACATGAACTGGAACCACAAATTCCTGACCATAACCCTACTGAAAGTCTTTAGGATGTGCTGGAGAGCGATATTGAGTGGCTGGATGCTCCTGTCATCAATTCAAGATGTCAGTGAAACATGAACCCAAGTGTGGATAGAAATAAATGTGATGTGAAGTTTGTCAAAACAATGCCAGGCAGTGTATGGTGTTTACTGCATGCTCAAGAATTCAAAGGTTTTGTCATTTCAAACATGTTGAATCTTTAGTGTTTTGCTCACTAATTACATAACCATGTGTATTGAGCAATGACTATTATATCTCATATTTTGAGCCAGAAGCAAAATGAATTAAGTGCAGGCACAGTGTTGCTGGACACGGCTAGGTGTGTACCATGAACTATAATGCCGGGGAAACGTATCGTGTTGTAACACAAAAATATTGCTTATAATTGTACACAAATATGATTCCCAGATAAAACAAAACTATCGCAAAGGAACACAACAATTAATGTGAGAGATTGCAAATGAATATATATGACCCCTTACGATTTCAGTACATTTATATTTTGGCATCAGAATTTATTCTAGGGATTTACCATAAAAAATGGCCTGCCCGCCTCTGCATGCTGTTAGTCTGATATAGCTAGGCTGTCTTTTATTTGCCCCATCTTGCTTTTCTCATTCTCTACTCTTTCTATATTTTTTCCTCTTCTTTGTTATACACTGGCTCTGCCAGACCCAACTCTCCCTGTCCTCTTCTGTTCAGGCTTTGTGTGCCGAAGCAGCAAAAGAATACCTCAGAGAGAAGACACAGTATTCATTTTTACAGACATATCACCAGGGGATGGATTCAATAAGACACCCATTTTAAAACATGGATCAATTTGGTAAATCATGTGAATATGTAAAAAATGCTGTATTGGTAAGGATTGTCAATTAATGATCATTAACGTCCTTCATTTAAAACATTTAATAATTGGTACTTTTTAATTTAAATATTTCTCCTATTTTAAGCTAAGCAGGGCATGTTTCAGCAGTTTTAATTTCAAATTATATTCCTGCCTATTTGGCAAGTTGATTAGCAAAGACTTGCTTCATGTTTGTTACACTTTTATCTGCAATGTTCTCAGTGGAGTCTTTACTTCTTACTGATTGGGGATCAGGGGACTGGCAATGTTCCATTTGCTACTGGGCCTGCACGTTATCAGTTCAGCCCAGATTTTGGAGTTGTTTTCCTGCCTTTCTTTTTGTATATAGGTTGTGTGAAGGACAAAACATTTCTTACATTATAGTATATTTTAGGATAGGAGTATAGCTCAGAATCAAGCAGAGATTAAATCATAACCAGAGACGATGTGAGCTGATTATGTGAATTTACTGTAAGTACATTATTATGTAATGCGCTATGAAAAAAACCTTGAATTTGTTCATATATTTATTAAAATTATTCATACATTTTGAGAGTAAATATTTATGCTTACTGTATATTTTGATTTTTGATTTTGATATACTGTATTAATCCCGCAAGGGAAATAATTTTCTCAGCACTTAACCCATCCAAAGTGAGCACACACACTCATAAAGAGTGAGCACACACACTCGGAGCAGTGGGCTGCCACACACATTGGGGTGCTCAGAGAGCAGTTGGGGTGTTAGGTGCCTTGCTCAAGGGCACTTCAGCCATGAATGTGGAGGAAGGGAAGGTGGAGCTCACTCCCCCACCGCCACACATTTTTCCTGCTGCTTCAGGAATCAAACCAGCGAACTTTCAGTCCCAAAGCCGCTTCTCTATCCTCACTAAGCTACCGCTTCTTTTTGCAGTAGCAAAAAAGAAGTAACTTCAGGTTGTGGGAGGCTGAACACAACTTAACATGTCCACAATTTAGAAATATTTTACTTTGGAGAGTCCCACACGTAAAACAGCAACATGCAAGATAACAGTTTTGAGGGGTAGCACCAGTGTTACCAAATTCAACACTAGCAATCTTATAAAGCATCTGAAAACGTGCCATGAGGAAAAAGAGTACAACGAGGCAGTTAGACATTAATTACTGGTTAGCTAGACTGATGTATGTGGGGGCCGGAGGTGTGATTAAGGTGCTGGGCTCATGATCCCCATCCCTGGGCAGGGCCCTGACCACAAGTGTGCCTCTGTCCACCCAGCAGTATAAATGGGTGCCAATAAAAATACTGCGAAGGTAACCTGCGATGGACTAGCGGTCCACCCAGTAGGAGTTGAACTCCTAGTCGCTTCACACTACAGAATCTGGGGATAAGCTCCGGCCCTGATGACACTTTACCTACCTTTTACTTTAGCTGTGTTGTTGTGCAAACAAGACAGAAAATACATTGCAGATCAAGTACATTTACAACACAGGGGATCTTTTTTTTACAGGATTATTCCCCCATTTTACCTTGATCCTGTTGATCGAGGGCCCAGGCCGCTTTCTGGCTGAGGAAGGTTGATAATATCATCATCTCCTCCGTCCTCAAAGAAACTACCAAGGGCAAGCTGAGACACACGAACACCACAACCACAAGGGCTTCATTAGTGACGCATGAAGACAACGTGACGCAATCTGACGTTGACAACCCAATCGCAACACATCAATAACAGTACAGCTAATTACAAAATCATAAAAAGTTTGAATATTTGGTGGACATCATGAGCATAAACTATTAAGATCCATTTAAACGACTCGTCCGTTCGACACTGCTGTGGATTTTTTTTTTTTAAAAACAGCTAGCAATCTAGTACCTGTGATGTAGTTAACTAAATAATGTAATTTATCATCTGTAGGGCTAATTATAAAACCAAAATGCTCAGACTCAGGGTGTTTCCCATCAACAGTGACTTGCACAATTCACTAGCCGGTTAGTTAGCTTATGCTAGTTCATTAGCTACTCACAGAGCGTACCAGTTTAAAGTGATAGCATCTCAATTACAGTCAGATATAATGCACAAAAAGGATATTTTAATCCTGCTCCACCTGCAAATCCCAGCCAGCAGATTCAAGGAAAAACCGGGCTCTTTCCTCTTCAACGCCGGTAACCGCAACAAACTCCCTCACTGATTCATCCCGAGACGCCATTTTGTTGCGTGAAACCAGCAGCTAGGTCCGAGTGCTCGACGGGAAACAGCGGAATGGAAAACTTGTGTTCCGCTTTGGGTAGAAAATAAAGTTTCGCAAGGTCTGACCGACAAAAAGTAGTCCACGTAGAAATAGATTGTGTTTTCATGACGTCACAGACACGTGTATCCGTCATCTCGGAAGATAAACGACGCATCTATCAGTCAATGCTCCTTCCATCCTATCCTCTGGAAAAGGACGGTCCAGTTCTGCAAAACACAGAACATTCCTGGAAGGACTTTGTATAGAACTCCAGCAGTAATTAACCACCAAGATGATCTAACTCGAAGACCGTTAACAATATATACCATTAACACCGTGGTATTTGGCAGACGCCTTCATCCAGAACGACTTACGTTTATCATTGTTACACAGCTGAGAGTTAAGGGCCTTGTTCAAGGGGTCAGACAGGGGCAGCTCAGTAGGTCCTGAACCCTCAATCATCTGATTACTAACCCAGAGCCCTCAGCACCGAGCCACCTCTGACCTCTACCCTCACAACACAAAACAAACTTAGGTCATTAGAAAAGAGCAAAATGCATCTTAACCTTCAATCTGAGAAGGAGAGGGATAAGGATAGCTAATGGTGCCAACTGCACTCTTAGCAGTGACTAGTGACTAGCTAGGTCTATCCCCGAGGGCTCACCCTTACTGTAACAATGTGAAATTCATCCCGTATGGTCACACCTGTTTCCTGCACCTGGTTTCATCCCAGATGGACACATGGCTTTTTAAAAAAAAGTTTTTATTCATTTTTTCAATATTTTGAAATAATATAATGATTTAACAGTAAAATAGGGGGCAGTGGTGGCCCGGTGGTAGAGCGCTCGATTACTGATCCCAAGGTAGGGGGTTCAATGAACATGTAAAAGAATGTAAAAGAACCATTGCTGATTTTCGTAAAGAGTAGGCTGCATAGCCGTCAGCGTGTTTCTGCCCTGCGATGGCCTGGCAAGCTGTTCAGGGTGTACTCTACCCTCGCCCAGAATCGGCTGAGATGGGCGCCAGCCTATCTGGGATGACACCCCTGTACCTATTCTGAAACAAAATGATTGTATCCTGTGAGACCTTTATATGCTTTCAACTGTTCATCATCTATTGGTGGCTCCTTTGTTTTGTGTTTTGGAGTGAATTCACACACACACACACACACACACACACACACACACACACACACACACACAAACTCTCTCTCTCTCTCTCTTTCTCTCTCTCTGTCTCTCTCTCTCTCTCTCTGATCATTAATTGTACTGTCATTCTGTTTTTAGTCATCCCTGGGGTGGGGGGGGGGGGGTTGTTGTTTTGCTGCAGTAAAATGACATTCCATCCAGGGAATATTAGCAAGCCAAAAGCGATGCTAGCAAGGGAAAAAAATGAGATGAGATGGCATGAGGTAGAAACATTGAGATGAACCAGAGTAAAAAATGGAATCTATCCTCATCGGGGTGCCAAGAGAGAGTGTGGGTGCAAATAAATACTCTTTTATAACTGAATACTATCTACTCAAAAAGTACTATACGGTAACCAGGAACGTATGAAATAATGAGCTTCAGAATATCTTCTGATTTTATTCTGAGTTTTCAGTAATGGAGACTTAAAACGTTTTCATAGCCACTGCAGCTAACCTTAAGTTTTGTTTTTTTTTTAGTTTTTTTTTTTTAGGGGTACTATGCTACCATTCACAGTAATCATGTTGATCATTATGCTGTCCATATGAGACCATGTTCAGCTGCAGCAAGTGTTTCTCAGGTGACCAGAATTCAGACAGATGGGTGTCACTGTTATCTGAGAAGTAGCATGTGTAGCTCAACAGAGAGAGAAAGAGAGAAAGAATAGAGATTGCTTGCCAGTATGTACTTTAAACTACTACTAAATAATATTACTAATAATAGTTTTATAGTTATACAGTATAAACAGGAGTAGAAATATTAGTAGCGGTTTAAATAGGAGAAAGAGGGTAAGTGGGTTGCTCTAGTAAGAACAGTAACGGCTTTGGTTTTTAATAGTGATATATTATTATTACTCATCACTCACTCATTTGCCGAACCACTTAATCATACTAGGGTCGCGGGGTGGCTCGTGCCTATCTCAGCTGACACTGGGCGAAGGCGGGGTACACCCTGAACAGATCCAGAGGCCATTGCAGGGATAATAGACATACAACCATTTACGCTCACACTCACACCTAGGGGCGATTGGGAACCGCACCCAGGACCTTCTGGCTGCTGGAAGGACTTGCTAACCTCTCCGCCACCGTGCCGTCCATATTAGTATTTGTTTTATTTAAATAAAGGTGGTACTTTTCCAGTTGTATTGATTTTATTAGTATTAGTTATAGTAAAAACAATAACCATATTGTAGTTACAATAAAAACATGTTAATAGTAACAGTATTAATAATAACATTTAATACGTTTTGTGGGTAGATTTTTGTGAGTAACAGTGCTAGTTGTATCAATAGAATTTGTTTAGTATTAATAGTATTAGGTTATTTATTTATTTATTTGTTTGTTTGTTTTTAGCTCTTATTACAGTTATAATAAGGCGGCACAGTGGTGAGCACGTCCGCCTCACAGCAAGAAGGTCCCGGGTTCGATTCCCGGGCTCGGGGCGTTTCTGTGTGGAGTTTGTGTGTTCGCCCTGCGCTTGCGTGGGTTTCCTCCGGATACTCCGGTTTCCTCCCACAGTCCAAAAACATGCACAGTTGGCTAAATGGCAGTTCCAAATCGCCCCTCGGTGTGAGAGTGAGTGCGAATGGTTGTATGTGTGTTGCATTGTGATGACCTGGCGAGCTGTTCAGGGTGTACCCCGCCTTCAACCAGAGTCGGTCGAGATGGGCGCCAGCCTCCCCGCGGCCCTAATTAGGATTAAGCAGCTTAGAAAATGAATGAATGAATGAATTAATAGTTATAGTAGTATGCGAACAACGTTCTGCTGGGAAAACAAGTGAATCAGTTTATATGTGTGTGTTGTTTAGGTGTCAGCAAAGTTCTCTCTCTCTCTCCCCTTTCTGCATGTGTTTGCGCGTGTGTGTGTGTGTGTGTGTGTGTGTGTGTGTGTGCTGATTATGTGTCAGAAAATGTTTTTTTTCTCCTTTTGTTTCTCTCTCTCTCTCTCTCTGTCTCTCTCTCTCTTTTTCCGTGTGTGTGCGTGCATGTGTGAGTGTGTGTCTTGATGCCTAATTGTGAGTCCCGTAGGTATGAAACCGATTCCACAGCCTCTCCCAATCAATAAAACATGAAGCGCCTTCGACCTTGAGTATGATTGGTGCAGAAAATGACAAAATTGCACGCTTTTTTTTTTTTTTTTTTTTTTGCCAGGCCTCGTTGCAGCTTCATCCTTTCTGTGATCAAAGCATAGCAGGAGTGTGAAACGAGTTTGTTAGCTTTGATCGGGCCTAACACACACTGGCCTGTGGTGCAGTGCAGCACGATGTTAACACGTGTAAAGCCACGTCGCTCCGCCGTGGGGCTCGGACGCTCGCAAAACGTGTATTTATATTATTGGATATTAAACATCCAATTACAGTTGGAATTTAACTTTCATTAGGTGTAGTGAGTGGATGGGGAAAGAGTACGGTGCGTGGCATGGTGTGAGGAAAACATTCGACTTCTTTTTTTTTTTTTTTTTTTTTTAACGGAAACCTCTTGAACAAAATATTGATTTCTGGTTTGTTGATTTTTTTTTATTTTTTATATTACTTTGTATTGAACTTTGTATTTTGCATTTCCGTTTGCACACATGCATATACCAGGGTGATGAAGATCACCTCGACGCACACACACACACACACACACACACACACACACACACACACACACACACACATGCACACACATGCACACACACATACATTGAGCACACACATTATTGACAAAAGCATTATCTTGTTTTACTGCAGTGTCCTTTCTTGCTCTGGGCCAGTAAACAGATCACCGGGTCGCACTCACACTCTTTTAATGCCAAGATGTATGAAAGAGCGCTAAGCTTGGGAAGTCCATAAGAGACTATAGACCCAGTTTAAGAGTTGACCTTGTCCTTTATCGTGTAGACACACATTTATCTTTAAAGTCGCTCTTAAACACTAAAAGTAAAAGTACTTAACCCCCGCTGCTGAGATCACTACTCAGAGCTGGACAGTTTATTGACCCGGGATGTCTCTTCAGATTTTACAGCAACACAATTATAAAATAGAGTAGGAGTTAAATAGCCAATACATCTCATCTCCATCTGTTATTAACTCCATAAACAATACTGATGAAAACCTCAAAGATTCCCATGATACCTGGTGGGATTAAAAATAACAGTAAAAGGCACGAAATAAAAAATTTACAAACGCTAAATTAAAAATTTATTAATTAATTAATTAATAATAATAATTTTATATATATATATATATATATGAAAAAAGTATTCATTATAATAACTCATACATTCATTCATTCATTTTCTAAGCCGCTTAATCCTAATTAGGGTCGCAGAGAGGCTGGAGCCCATCTCAGCCTTGCCAGGTCATCGCAGGGCCAACACCCACACAACCATTCACACACACCTAGGGGCGATTTGGAACAATTAATCGGCCTACTGGGCATGTTTTTGGACTGTGGGAGGAAACCGGAGTACCTGGAGGAAACCCACACAAGCACAGCGAGAACACGCAAACTCCACACAGAAATGCCCCGAGCCTGTGAATTGAACCTAGGACCTTCTTGATATGAGGCGGACGTGCTAACCACTGCGCCACCGTGCCGCTTCATTAAAGGGAATTCAGTTGAACCAAATCAGTTAATTGGCATGAAGAGTTTGAGTTCGAGCCCTGTGCCCAGCGAGGGCGTTTCTGTATACAGTTGGCAACCCTTTAACCCTTAGAGTTCCCGCAACACTAATAAGGATTTAGTGGCTTGGAAAAATTAACAAAGTGCGTGTGGTGGATTTGTAATGATCTGGCGCCCCATCCGGTGTGTGTTTCTTTAGTTTGGACGTAGTATGTCTTCAATAGGCCAAAAATATTGACAAGAAAGAACTACAGCCTTCCTACTCTTCCCATTTCAGAATTAACCTGGGAGATTGACAGGTTGTCATATTTTCAACCATCCAAAACATTTCCACTAAATACCTTCATAACCTGCTGATTCATAATAAAGAAAGACGTGTAAGGAATTAAAGAAATCTTTTGCTACTGCTTGAAAAACAGCAATTCTCCAGTGTTTATGATGAGGCCTGACATTCCTGTGATTACCGTCATTATCAATTCGGCTGGTTTAAGGCCGTGACGGAGACGGCGCCGTAGCCTTTTGTCACACGAGCAAACCTCCTCTCTGTCGCTGCCCTGAAATTTGCGTCAGTCACAGCTAAGTGAGAAAGGATGCTGCAGTGTCACCCTGTCATCCGTCCTCATTGGCAGTCAGTGCAACAATGTGGATCTGTGTGTGTGCGTGTGTGTGTGTGTGTGTGCGTGTGTGCGACTTATGATTATAATCATTGCACACTAGAATAGCACGTTGCACACTTGGCAGGGTGTTATTAATTATTAAGTGTGTTCTAAATTTATAGATTTCTGAAACTGAATGCTTTTGTTTGGGTACGTAGTTATTATTACAGCACAAACATGCTAGACATCAATCTGAAAATAATGCTATCAAAAAATCCATTTTAGCTTCAATCCAGCCAACCATGCATTCAAACATTCATCCAACCATTTATAAACCCACCTAACCATCCAACCAATCATCCAACCATCCATCCAACCATTCATAAACCCACCCAACCATCCATCAATCCATTCATCTAACCATCTAACCATCCATCCAACCATTCATCAATCAATCCATCCATTCACCCAACCATTCATCCCACCATTCATCTAACCACCCATCCAACCATTCATAAACCCATCCATCCATTCATCCAACCATCCGTCCAACCATTCATCAAGCCATTCACCTAACCATTCATCCAACCATTCTTAAACCCACCCAACCGTCCACCCAACCATTCATCCAACAATTCATCCAACCATTCATAAACCCACCCAACCATCCAACCATTCATCAATCCATCCATCTAACCATCCATCCAATCATTCATAAATCCATCCATCCATTCATCCAACCATCCATCCAACCATTCATCAAGCCATTCACCTAACCATTCATCCAACCATTCTTAAACCCACCCAACCGTCCACCCAACCAT
>JBCNYH010000026.1:39393638-39405711 GCA_039654325.1 Tandanus tandanus
TGAGATGGGCGCCAGCCTCCCCGCGACCCTAATTAGGAATAAGCGGTTCAGAAAATGAATGAATGAATGAATGTACTATCATATACTATACTAGACTGCACAATACTACTATACTTCAATATACTGTATAATTCTACACTATAGTATTATATACTACACAATACTAATACTGTACTATAATATACTGTATGATATAATACTCTATCATATGCTATACTATACTGCACAATACTACTATACCTTAATATATTATATAATTCTACACTATACTATTATATACGACACAATTCTAACACTATACTACATTATACTGTATAATTCTACATGATGCTATCATATACTACACAATACTAATACTATACTATATTGTACTATCATATACTATACAATACTGCACAATAATAATACTATACTATATTATGCTATACTGTACAATGCAACATGACATTGTACAGTGGTACAAACCACGCAGTGTAGGTCATTTCCATTTTCGTGTTTTCAGCCTGTGCAGGTCGGTCCTGTTCTACTCCAACTACTGCCCTATCCACTTTCTGTATCGCTGATCCCGATTACCACTGATGTCATCAATGGGTGAAAGTACTAACCACCAGTGTTGGTCAAGTTGTTCCTGTTTGATACCCCACCCCACCACCCCCTGCAGATCTTTGTGTTGATGCTTTTCTTTGATCTTTTGTGTGTTATGGTGCTTGTTGCCTCAGTGTTTGATATTTTAGTCAGTAGAAGATCTCAGAAGGTGTCTCTGGTCTTTATGTTTTATGTACAACACCTCACCATATACATGGATTTCACTTTGAACTAGGTCGTGTGTGTGTGTGTGTGTGTGTGTGTGTGTGTGTGTGTGTGTGTGTGTGTGTGTGTGTGTGTGTGTGTGTGTGTGGCATTCCTTGCTAACTCAAGGCACCCTATAAGTCACTCCATTACACTTAACGTCTGACATCTTTGTCTACACTGTGTCACTTAACCCTCGACAGAGTGATAAAAGGACAATATTACACATCTGCCCTGCTTACTGGTTTAAAAAAAATTGTTTGTTTGGGTTTTTTTTCCACTTTGTGATTCTTTTTTATTTATTTATTTTTTTTGTTTGTTTGTTTGTTTTTTACGGCGGCACGTTGGCGTAATGGTTAGCACGTCCCCCTCGGTTCAAGTTCTGGGCTCGGTGAGGGCATTTTTGTGTGCAGTTTGCATGTTCTACCTGTGCCTGCGTTGGTTTCCGCTGGGTACTCCGGTTTCCTTCCACAGTCCAATAGTATAGTATAGTATAGTATAGTAGCTTTACCAAATTGCCCCTGAGTGTGAATGGTTGTGTGTACTGACTCTGTGCTTGTCGGGCAAGCTGTTCAGGGTGTACCTCACCTTTGGCCAGAGTCGGCTGAGGCAGGCTTCGGCCTCCCAGCAACCCTAAAGGGATTAAACAGTTTTGGCAAATGAGTGAAAGAATAATAATTTAACTGCTTGTGTTTGTGTTATAATTAATCATGTTTTATTATCTATTTATTACCGCTTTCAAGGAAGTTGTGTTTTACCTGCAGTTTGTGCATAAGCAGAGCAGGATTAAGCAAAAAGACACTCTTATCCAGAGCAAATTATATTTATCACTTTTATACAACTGAGCAATTGAGGGTCAAGGGCCTTGCTCAGGGGCCCAACAGTGGCAGCTTGGAGGTACTGGGGCTTTAACACGCAACCTTTGGATCACTAACCCAGAGCCTTAACCACTGAGCCGCCACTGCCCCAGTACTGCCCACCGCCAAAAGTTATGTGCAGATCTTCAAGGAATTTCTACCAGATAAGAAAGTCTTTATTAAATTTTGGAGATGATCCAAGAATGTTTAATTTTAAAGATTATTAAAAAAAATAATAATAATAAAATAAAATATTAAGGACTTATACTAATAACTAGGACTTTTTTTTTTTTACATTTCAGTTCATTTAGTTCATATGGGGGATTGCTGAGCTTGGCTGAGGTTTGCACTTTTAAAGTGCTCCTATGTATTTATTTATTTATTTAATAGTACTTATTTATTATTTGCCAAGTACAAGGTGACCCAAACAAAACCTTCCACATTTTAAAAGTAAACAAAAAATTCAGATAATCAAATCTGAACAATTAAGGGCCTTGCTCAAGGGCCCTTCAGAGGCACCTTGTGAGTACTGGGGCTTGAACTCCTGACCTTAGTATCAGCAATCCATAGCCTTAACCACTGAGTCACAAAGTACCCTCTAGTATCTTTAATGATTTTTAATTTTTTTTAATCTATGAAATGTGGGGGGTTTATTGGGTCACCCTGGATATAACAAAAGAGGAAGGGGAGGTGGGGTGGAGGCGTTCTCTAAAGAAAAAGTGTACCTACTAAACTGGCACCATGGTTTCCGATCTTATGGCATTCAGCCCTCCAGGTGTGTTTTAAACATCTGTGTCTCTGTACCTCCTGAAAGAATCTATCGTTTCTCCCTGTGTGTTGGATTTTCCAGATGTTTTATTTCATAATGGTGTTGATAACCGTCTCACTGAGAACATGTGAAGTGAGAGAACACCACACACACAACACATTCTCGGCTTTGTCTCCAGGATATGAGAATCCTTTTAGCTAAACTGAGGAAAGAAAGTGAGAACGGGTTCCTAACAGAGCGTAGGTGGCAGAAACGAATCACTTTTGCTTAATTTGGATTTCGCTGCAGCTTCCTTCACTGCAGCGCTCTTCCCCACTCCAGATCAACTTCTCGGTGGCTTTCATCCAGCTGACTGCTGCTTTCTCTGCTATCTGGTTTAAGCTTCACGGAGGATGCTTAAACCTTTTATAACCTCAATCTCTCACTGTCTCAGCTCAGTCTGGGTGCAGGATATTTACCACAGATGGACCGAGACCATGTTGTGAGTCACGTGGGTTTTAGGAGGGAAATATGGACACGTCCACCTCAGCTCTTCATAGCTACATTTACATGCATGTTTTCTTTTGACATTCCTGCCAGGTAGAGCAGCCCGGTGGCGCAGTGGTTAGCCCGTCCGACTCACAGCATGAAGGTCCTGGGTTCGATTCCTGGGCTAAGGGCGTTTCTGTGTGGAGTTTGCATGTTCTCCCGGTGCTTGTGTGGGTTTCCTCTGCGTAGTCAGTCCAAAAACATGCACAGTAGGCTAATTGGCTGTTCCAAATCACCCCTAGGTGTGAGAGTGAATGTGAATGGTTGTGTGTGGTGGCCCTGCGATGGCCTGGCGAGCTGTCCAGGGTGTGCCCTCCTCGCTCAGTGTCGGTTGAGATGGGCACCAGCCCCCCACGGCCCTAATTAGGATTAAGTGGCTTAGAAAATGAAAGAAAGGATGAATAATAATGATTACTTGAACAGTTGAACATATTTCTAAACTTTATTTGATTTATTTATCTTAAATACATACCTCAGCCTGGGTCAAGGACACATGGGGTCTGATGGCCATCCCAGGAACACCAGACGAGAGGTGGGAGTCCACCGTCTGTGGTCCCAATCATTTAACTTTGCCTCACCAGTCCACCTAATAGCATGCTTTGTGAATATGTGAGGAAACCGATGACACGTGGACACGGAGGGAACATGCCAAAGTCCACACAGGCAGTAACCCGAGGTCAGGCTCGGACCGGGAACCCTGAAGCTGTTTAGGAAGCAATGCTCCGCTGTGCACTACCATGCTGTGCGTTTTCCTTTCAGTTCGAATATGCAGTCGTTTAGCTCTAAACATGTTCTGATATCCCAGTTTTACATCTAATGATTTATTTATTCCACACATCCCCATGGAGGATTGTGGAAAAACCCCAGCTGACATGGTGGTGTATGTTTACTGACTCGAAGTGCTTGTGAGAAATAAAGCCAGTAGCATAGCTCTTAGATTGTTTTTAATTGTAGTCATGTTGCATTTGTATTAAAGGCTTAAATCCGGAGTCATTAATGCATGCAGATTTTCGGCTGCTCCATTTGCGTTGGGGGGGGTAACTTTGTTCCATTTTAGCAAAAAGCCACCCAAATGAGAGATTAATCACCATTAGACCAGATTCTGCTTTTTATTTATTTATTTATTTTTCAAATTGATGATTTTCGTAGCTTTGAGCCCTGTAAATAATGAAAATGGACTAATCCTCTCAACAGGAGAAAGTCATTCTTAAAGATTAATATTTGTGCAACCCATCTGGTTATTGGGTCAGCGACAGGAGCGTTTAAAAAAAGAGTAGAGAAAAGCAAAGTGAAGAAGTTTTCCATGTGCTCACTGACCATAAAAACAGGCTTGTCTTGCACCTGAGGATGACTCTGTAAGCTCGTAAAATGTGTCAAGTGTTTGAGAACTAACTCCGAAATGCAGGGATGCCACCTGGGTCTTTGTGTTCTGCTGTGAAAAATGGATTTCATATGCATGACGTGTCTCTGTAAAGAGAGCGAAAGAAGATTTCATTATAACGCTACCTTTGTACGGCTTGTATTTTATTACTGAAATATTGGAGCCGAAATAGCTCTTCACCCCTTCCCCGCTGCTGTTTGTGTTATAATGGGAAAAAAAAAAAAACACCCTGTATTGAAGATGACACAAAGGTGAATTTGCAACAGAAACAGGAAAATGAAGCGGAAGCGTGGGGCCGGTGTGTTTTTTGGCGCTACGGAAAGGTCAGTTGTGGAATACAACGCACAGTAAGTGTGGAAACATGATTTTATACCTCACTCACTCATTTGTCTAACCGCTTAATCCTACTTGGGTCGCGGGGAGGCTGGAGCAGACCATCGCAGGGCCAACACATACACAACCATTCACACTCACATCCACACTTAGAGGCAATTTGTAACCGCCAATTAGTCTACTGTGCATGTTTTTGGATTGTGGGAGGAAACCAGAGTACCCGGAGGAAACCCATGCAAGCACGGAGAGGACATGTAAACTCCATACAGAAACCAGGACCTTCTAGGTAGCGGAAAAATGACCCACCATTGAGTGAATAAGCAATGAGCTAATTCGTTCTTATTCACGCTGCCTTTACGTTCAAAAATAAATGCGTCCTTTTTAGGCACCGTACCCGTCACTGCACCACCTACATCCGTGTGTCCCGAACACTGGCACATCCACCAGAGGGCAGCTCACAGTCAAAAGTTTCTAACAAAGAAAAAAAAAAAAAAAGATAACAGTGAAGGCAGGCCATTTATTTATGCATTTCCTTCATTTGTTGCACCTCTCAATCCTTTCGGGTCACGGAGAGGCTGGAGCCTATCTTAGTCGACTCTGGGCGAAGGTGGGGTACAACCTGAACAGCTCCCCAGTCCATCGCAGGGCCAACAAACACACCACCATTCACACCTCTTTTTGGAATTTGGAACTGCCAACTGGCCTCATGTGCTTGAGTACCCAGAGGACACCACCAAAGCATGGGGACTGTAATATTTTGTATGGTAGAAATACTGTGCAGTAGATCAGTAAACCTTCTGTGGGAGGAAACCAGAGTACCTGGAGGAAACCCACGCAAGCCCGCATGCACATGCATTGAGTCAGACGTGCTAACCACGACGACACCGTATCGCACTCTCTGAAACATCATGTCATGATATTCAACATGGAATATGATCATACGTGGGTACTTTTAATTATCATTAATACTCTTCCAATCTACCCAGGCTGAGACCATGTGAGAGATGGAGCTGTCCGGCCCAACAGCCCCACTCCACGTGATTTAATGGCAATTGCACAATTTAATGTCTTTGCACCACATAATTTATTAAGATTATCATAAACTTGTGACTTGGGAACAACACAAGGGCAATGCAGGCAGCCACCCTGGAGTGAGTTACTGCCAACGAGGAGGCAAGACAGCACTGAGAAAGTGTGGCATCACTTCCTTTTACTGTTTTGTTGTTCTGTCCACCCACAAGACACTGCTGGGCAAAGCCTGACCTTCAGATATTTATCCACTTCTACCCACACAGAAAGATATGAAATCCACTAAAAGCTTCATTTTCTACCTTTTTTTTTTTTCTTTTGCGTTAGCATGCTTGTATATCCTTTAAGACTAGCATGTGCACATCTTTCAGGTGGTTGGCTCATTTTCTGATTGCAAGCATTTCATAACAAACCTAAGAAGTCTTTTAGAAGCTCTTAAAAAGCCCCCGTGCTCTGAATCCATTTGGAAGGTCTGAAAAATCTGAACCTGTGCATTATAGGATGGTTGTGCCAGCTTTGCCTACGCAAAAACAGGCAGGCAGTTGAGCACACACTTGGCTGGTTATGTAATCCTAGCATTCCCTGCAATTTAGGAGCCAATCACATGGACGCAACACAAGGCATACCTCTGCTGAGAGCCCTCAGCTTCAAATTAATTTAGGCCGTTTGATCGTACAGACCCGAGCTCCAGATTGCGTGTACATGTGTGTTTTGGGACCTGGTGGGCGTTTCAAGTGCTGCTCTCCATGGTGGACGCTTCCAAATGGAGTCAAAGAGTCCTTAATTAGATTCACATGGATGGGATATTTCAAAGCCTTTGGGCAAATTCATGGTTTAACCAGTGCCCTTGCTTCTCAACTGACCAAAAGCAAAAAGAAACACCTCTGCTAATTAATGTTGCTTTCAATAGACTTACAGGAAAGCTCTCGGATTTAAAAAGATGGAAAAAATCTGAGAAAAATCTATGAAACCCCTCATGAGAGTCTTTTTACATAACAGCAGTCCTGCAGTCAATGCAGTGAGCATTTGCGCCGACAGTGGAAGCATAATGATTCCCTACATAATGACTGTACTGTTGTTGTATTGGGAGTTTCTCGATGCCCACTGAAGAACATTCAGACATCACACCGAGTAGAAGGCAGGTGTTAGGTAAAATTAGGCACGCGCTCTTTTTATTTCAGAAATCCAAGGCACACATGTAGAAATCAGAGACTATGTGAATGCATTGTAACTAGTCACGCCTCTACCGTAACTAGCCACGCTTCTACCATACTCTAACTAGCCTATCCTGTGTGAACTACATGTAGCGCTTCCTTTGAACTGACCAGTCCTGTGTTGCCTTGCCCTAGTGAATGTCCATAAAAGTCTGAAGAATCATAAAATTAAGGGAGAACATTGTCGACCACAAACCTGTGTACTTCATCCTTCTCAGGCCTGATGAGGTAAGGTAAGGTCTGCGTGGGGGTGGGGGGATGTAAAGCTGAACATGTGGGAATGTTTTTGTTTGAATCGCAATGCACTCGTGTCTTGTAATATCCAATATACACAAAATCAAAAGGTAATAACCTAACAGCAGGAAAGCCTTTCCCAGTCATTCTGTGGGAAGAGTGAAGAAAGGGAGAGCGGCGTGAAAAGGAAAGTATTTCAGTACGAATGTTGATGCTGCATGTTGGCAGGGTAGATAATATTGACATGCTCCAGGCTCCGTACTTTAGAGTGAGAGTGAGTGTAAATGGTTGTGTGTGTATTGGCCCTGCGATGACCTGGCGGGCTGCTCAGGGTGTACCCCGCCTTCGCCCAGAGTCGGCTGAGATAGGCGCCAGCCTCCCCGTGACCCTAATTAGGATTAAGCAGCTGAGCAGCAATGAAACAATTTCAACTAACTAGTGAAACTCCCTGTGTTCTCGCTTCGTTCTCAGAATAGCATGTACCCAAGATGTTCTTTTTCTTTTTCTTTCAGTTTATCTTGTAAAAGAGCAAGCATTAGCTCATCATCGTTTGACGACTCCGCTGGCAATTAATTTAATGAAATGCTCACATGCTCCTTTTCATTGTGAATAGCAATGCTGTGTTAAAATCGTCAGTGTTTTTTAGCACTTACGTATTCTTTGCATTCTTTATTCCCATTGCTCCGTATGCGAAAAAGGCCTCTAGGGTCCCCAGGTACTAGTGCATATCTGATATGATTCATCTTTCGTTATCAGTTCAATTTGGATTAACGTAGAGGTTTCCTGGTGGAACCACCACAGCTCACGGGCTTAGTATCTCTTATTCACCTGTTCTACATCTTGTTTTGGTTCTGTATCTGTTTACAATAACAGTAACAAGACGGCGTGATCGGAGGAACTATCGTGCACATGCGCAATAACTTGGCAGCGTAACACTGCTCGGTAGAAAGTGGAAAGGTCTGAGATCAAGTATTTCAAAACAGAACAAGGAATACGATTTCTAGAGAAGTAAAAAAATGGCGATCTAGTATCACCGCGCTTGGTGCAGGGGTCATCAAAACTCGCATACAAACCTGCAAGCAAAGAGGAAGCAAAAACATTGAATTCTGTTTAACTTCCGAGAGATAACACTGCGTGTGTCTGAGAAGTGAATGGGCCCATTTAGTACTATCCTCTTAAGGACAGGAGTTCTGTGATTCAACAGCAAGCAGGCATGACTTTATGGGGCCAGGATTCAGGGTCAACAGAAATATCACAATTTCAGAAGCACAGAGAGAACTCTCAGGGTGCTGGGTGTTGCCCAAAGCTACCATTTCTCAAGCTGGTGCTGGAGTACCTTGGGGTGTTTTCCTTGGTCTACCACACTCCCTTCAACTCACAAATTAGCTTAATTATAGAATCAAGTGCTTTGGAGACAGGTAAAGCACTGCAATGTGTAGAACAGTGGTTTCTTTAGGACTAGCGCTGGGAACCAAAGGACTGGGTGATTCTCCGGCCAGCCATGGAGCTGATCAGCCAGTAACTAGCATGTGATCTGGAAAGATGTAGAGTTTGATGAAGCGAATTCTCAGATTCCAAGCTTGATGCCTTGATTACTTTCTAACAAACCGCTACACACTGGGTGATTATAATGATTTAAAACATTTCCGTTGGTATTTGCCGAGTAGAGGCTGGATGGCACGTCTGGTTGTAGTTCATCGGGCATACGGCAGGTTTGTGTAATAAATTCCGCCTCCCTTAATGAGCATCCTCTCTATTGTGTGCTTTTCACTCTGCAGTCTTTCCCTCCCTGACTCCCTACACATCGCCTTCACTCTCTTATTCTTTTTTGTCCCAGTATTTATTTTTGGCTTCCTCACCCGCGCTTCTCCTATGTCGTCTTCTTTTGTTGTCTACCTTTACTTTTATACATGCTCTAACTCTCTTGCCTGCCCTCTTCTTCCATATTTAGTCTTGTTCTCTCTCTCGCAGAGTTCTTTCTTGTCTTGTTCCTTCTCACAAACGACATATCCTCCTCACTTTCTTTCTATTTCCTCTGCCTGGTAGTCTTTCATTCTCCTTCTTTGCCAGCGTCTCTCTTCTGATCCCAAGTGGATGGCTGCTATATGCCACAAGGTGATAAACAAGCGCTCTGTGTAGTAGTGTGCCAGAATATGTGTCACTGATGGCACGGTGTATCGCTGACAGAGAGGAAGTAAGCATGACAAAAAGCCGAGCTGGGGTTTGAATGTGAGTGTTCACTTTTTTTCTGACTTGCTGCAGTCAAGATGGTCAAAGGACAAATGGTAGACATGCTTCCATGTCTATGGAGACAAGAGTCATGTCACGGATTTATTGGGCTGGTTGCCCAGAGCAAAGTCTCCATGGTAATGAAGTTTTATTTACCCAAGCACCGTTTAGGGTGGCACGGTGGCGTAGTGGTTAGCACTCTCTGCTCACAGTAAGAGCCCTGTGGTTGGTGAGGGTGTTTGTATATTCTCCCGCGTGTGCATGGGTTCCCTCTGGGTATTCCGGTTTCCTTCCACAGTCCAAAGACATGCACATTACCTAATTGGATATTCTTGATTGCCCCAGGTGTAAATGTTGGTTCTGCAAGGTACTGATGAGCAGTTCAGGATGTAGCCCTCCTTTTGTCCAGAGTCAGCTGGGATGGGCTCCAGATTCCCCTCAACCTTAAAAACAAGACAAGCGGCTTGAATAATGAATGAATGACTGAAACTCTGGGCGACATGGTGACGTAGTGGTTAGCATGTCCGCCCCAAAGCAAGAAGGTCCTGGGTTTAAGTCCCAGGCCCGGGCGTTTCTGTCTGGAGTTTGCATGTGCTTCACGTGCATGCATTGGTTTCCTCCAGGTGCTCCGGTTTCCTTCCACAGTTCAAAAACATGCACAGTAGGCGAATTGGCTGTTCCAGATTGCTCCTAGGTGTGAATGTGAATGGTTGTGTGTGTTAGCCCTGCGACAGACTGGCGAGCTGTTTAGGTACTGTATATCCCGACTTTGTCCAGGGTGGCTGAGATAAGCTCCAGCCTCCCTGCAACCCTAGAGGGATTAAGCAGTTCGGCAAATGAATGAATTAATAAAATATCATCTCGAATAACTAATAAACATAAAAAGGTGATTGGATTTTGGACACCATTGAAGTTCATTGATTTGCCAAACCGCTTAATCCTATCGGGGTCATTTAATCAACACCCGGAACAGCTTACCAATCAAATGAAGGCCAACACACACAATCATTCACACTCACTCCTTGCGGCAATTTGGAACAGCCAATTAGCCTAACATGCATGTGTTAAGTCTGTGGGAGGAAACCGGAGTACAGGGAGGAAGCATGTGGAGAACATGCAAACTCCACATAGAGACGCCCAAGCCTTTGACTTGAACCCCAGGACCCTCTTGTGGTGAGGTGGACACCACCGTGTCACCCAACTTTCCTTATACTGGTCTGTTAATGATATAAAAAAAAAAAACAGGCCATGCTGTGAAGTCTCGACACCATTTGCTTGCAAGCAGTGGAAAAGATATATGCTGTAAACATTGAATTTTCAATTCTGGTTCAATATGCGATCATTGATCTCTACAGAAGTGGCATGGTGGTGCAGCTGATACTGCGCTTACAGCTCGAGGCTCTGGGTTCAAGCCTGAGTTTAAAGTCCTTACCGTCTGTATGGCGTTTTGGACATTTTTGCATTTTCTGTGTCTGCTTGAACTTTTTTCTGAGTGCTCCAAACATTCCAGTAGGGAGGTTGGAAGCTATAAAGCAGAGCCTCTGGATCCACTGCAACCCTGATTAGCATAAAGCACTTACAGAAGATGATTGAATAAATGCTCTCTACTGTAGCATGACTGCAGATTACCAACTCTTTCCTAGCATACTGCATGCTATAATGTTTGTTCTAAAACAATATAAATGGGGTCATTTATGTTTTAATTGCTAATTTAAGTTAATTATTAATTTGTTTGTAGTGTTTATAATTGTTCCTTCTTACAGATTATAATATAATAAAGTAAAAAAAAAAAAGATAAAATCCAGATGTATGATGGTGACCTATAAGAAGTACAGCCCCTTTTTTTCTCTCTTACCCTTTATAGAATGAGGCATTTTCAAGTGTCAAGGTCATTTGCTCTCCCTGGAGGAGGAGAACATGGCCCGTGCTAAATTTCCCTCATTTTCTCACTTTCCTAACTAACCGTTTTAATCTCTGTCCTCCTTCATCCACTGAAGGGTTTAGAAGAGCAGAGGAATGGATAAGCACCAGAACACCTGGGAATTTCAGAATCTGCAAAATATAAATGAGCTAGCAAGGTTAAGCCGTCCCTTTCTTTGAAGTCGTGTGTGTGTGTGTGTGTGTAACAAAACTCTTGTGTGTGTGTGTGTGTGTGTAACAAAACTCTTGTTTGTGGGATGCGCATTTTAATATTTATTATTATTATTACACTTGGATTATTGCACAATTGGATTATGGTGACAAGTGCATTGATTAGCCTGAACAATCTGGTTAACACTGCAGGTCATTATGACTTAACATAGTTATAATGAAATGTCTCCCACTAGTGGATGTCTGATGAACTTTCATTCATACATTATTTTCCCTTATTGACTTTTATTATACAGTTTGTTTTATTATTCTTGTTTGTTTGTTTTTTCCCTCTAAAATTACCTATGATTTTATTATAGAGAACAATAAAAATCCACAGATACTTCTGTTTAAATTTGGAAGAATTCTTTGTAAAACCAATAATAACTTTACATTTAAAATAAAATTGTAATTTTTGTCATTAACCTTTAACCTTTCAAGGACAACCAGTGTTCTGGTACTCTACATGCCTGTTGTCAATGAGAATGATGCCTGATAAGATTTGGCTGAGATATTTATTTTCAATTGTGCCCCATGTTAAAGATTTTTTTCAGATCCGGAATTCAGGATTAAAAAAAAT
>JBCNYH010000026.1:39405811-39421866 GCA_039654325.1 Tandanus tandanus
TATTTATATATATAATTTTTTTATTTATTATTATTTTTTTTTTTTTCACCATGCCATGCACAGCTCACCTCCAAACTTTTGTGGTCTGTTACTTGTACCATACCCTTCTTTGGAAAAAAAAAAATCAAAATCAATGGATAACTGTTTGAGTTATATTGCACTCATACAAACAAACTAACAAAAAAAATAAATTAATTAATTAAAAAAAAAAACAACAAACACAAGTGAAAATAGAACCTCCTGGTGGAGGTAACAAAGACAACAGCACCACCGGTGGTTATAATTCAAGTTACACAGAATGAGGTAAAATAGAAGCTGAGGCTGATTTCTTTCTGGAAGAGACTGGACATTCATGGATTATCATTTAAGTGAGTATGCTTGGTGAAGCGCCCGCTAGAGCTTGTATTAACTGGTGTTAACTAACACATAGCCTGTTACTGAAACATAACCTGATCAATATACAAACAATGAAAAAGGAAAACAAACTTCTGCGCTACCTCCAAAGTGTACTCCATTAACAGAAAAATAATACACAAGCAACTTTAGAAAAAAAAAAAAAAAAAAAAAAGACAAAATAATAAATAATTTATCCATTGATTCGCAGAACTGATTAATACTACTAGGGTCGCAGGGAGGAGCTTATCTTAGCTGATTCTGGGCTAAGGCACACCCTTTGAACAGCTTTGCAAGGGCCATCACACACAACCATTTACACCCACACCTAGGGGCAATTGGTCAACGCCACTGTGCTGCCAATAAAAACGTATGAAAAAATGGACTAGGAACTGAAATTATATGTTTTCCCCGTGAGTTTGGCGTTCAGTGAGCTGGAAGCTGACAGACACCGCACCCAAACAGAAGGAGTGAAATGGGACGTCGGGTCGGCCTCTGAAAGAGTTCTGTGCTTGGTGGTCATAATAAAACCCTGTCACATTCCACTTCACCGTCGGAGGTGTCTTGTCTTTCACCTTGGTCTGTCGGAATTTAAAGAACACGGACTAAAATCCCGGCTGGTGTCAGGCTCGTGAAATCATTCTGCAAGTAATGACTGCACCTCTCGTTCCCCAGTGGCAGGACAGCGAGTGAAGTGGCAAATTAGTCCTGATTTCTATTGTCAGAACAAATCTTGGGTGTCTGTGTGACTCTAAATTAACACGGATGAGCTTGTTAAAAGAGATATAATGCCCTCAAAAGCTTAATTGTCTGCAGCTGCTTTAGGCAGCATCTGACATCTTTATTCTTCAGCGCTCATATTTGTGGAGTCATTCTCGAATTTAATTAAACATGCTTAGACTTAGTAAATCAGATCGGTGGTAAAACTCAAAGCATCAGGCGAGTGAACTATTTAATGCTCCCGACCTCCTGCAATTCATATCTCTTTGAAAACCAAAGAAAATAACTTTTGGATGTGAATTTTTAGCTCGAGTCGCTGCCTTCAGCCTGTTGCGCTCTACAGATGGCCTATTTTTCAGAGCCGAGGCTGCTTAATGCTCCTGTGGAAAAGCTGTGGAGCAGTAAACAGCCCCTTTACCACCAACCCCAGCGGCTTTCCTAAATCAAATGATCCACTTATGGCCTCGCTGGTTTGTACCCTTTACCTCCCTCAGAGCCCTGCAGCTCTGTGCTGTCATTCTCCCACTGTTTGTGTCCCCGGCGTGTCACTTCCAGCTCATTACTGGGTTTTCATATACACCATAATCAGGTTCGTTTTTGTTTTTCCCACTACCTCTAGTCAGTGAGTGGCGGACACTGATATTTATGTTATTCATGACTTGGCAGTCCTTTGGGTACAAATACATTTGAAATATTTCCTGTAAGTTCAAATCTGAGCCACAAAGTGTAAGGAAAGCTGGAGGCCATGATGGATTTTGTCAACCAGTAATTTAAAAAAGTTGCTGACTACTCATCTCTTTTGCACTTAAAAGGAAAAACAAAACAATTCAATGAATTCCTACTTTTAATCATCATCTTCTTCTTCTTCTTCTTCTTCTTCTTCTTCTTCCTCCGCTTGGTCCGGGGTCGGGTCGTGGGGGCAGCAGCCTAAGCCGTAAGATCCAGACATCCCTCTCCCCAGCCACTTCCTCCAGCTCTTCCAGGGGGGAAGGGGGGGGGGGGACACCTAAGCGTTCCCAGACCAGCCGAGAGACGTAGTCCCTCCAGCGTGTCCTGGGTCGACCCCGGTTCCTCTTTCTGGTTGGACACGCCCGGAACACTACTACTTTTAATATATATTTTTATCAGTGAAATACTAAGTATTCTAAGTAATCTTTAGCTAATACCAACAGAGGAAGCATGGTGGGGTAGTGGTTAGCATGTCCACCTCACAGCACGTGGGTCCTGGGGTCGAGTCCCGGGCTTGGCAGGGACACCCTGAATCGCTAGCCACTCCATCGCAGGTCGAACAGTAACACACAACTGTTCACACTCCCGCTCCCACCTAGGGGTAATTTCGAACAGCCAATTAGCCTAAAGTGGACGTCCTTAGACTGTAGGAGGAAACTGGAGTATCTGGAGGAAACCCACTCAAGCACGGGGAGAACATGCAAACCCCACACAGAAACGCTCTCACCAAACCCAGGACCTCCTTGCTGTGAGGCGGACATGCTAACCAATACGCCAGCGTGCTGCCTTATTCGCAATACGAGCCAATTTATGTGGTGTGGGTGAGTTTTATGATGATAAATTCTAGCACTCTGTTTAGTCGTATATAAAGAAATTGAAAAGAAAAATGAAGCAGAAGAAGAAAAGACTGAAACTAAAAGACTGTGTTTGCATAATCCTAAATCCAACCCTTTTTTTTTCTGCGAGTTCCACGACGTGACATCCCCTCAGTGGTGATTAGTGAATGCAGTAGCTGATTCATCTATGCAACCCTTAGTTTCAACTCCCAACCTGGTCATTAGCGCAGAATCTTAACCACTGCTTGCACGCAGGTTGTTGGAAGGTTGTGTTGTTGATGCTGCTTGTAATTAATTCAGCAATTAAATCTCAGTGTTTGCACAGATTTGCAATACACTTGAGCAATGTGAATCTGATAGACCCTGTTAAATCGGAGTTTAGCACTGCTCCAAGGACCAGAAGGCCAAATTTAGAATCGTCTCTAGCCGGGGCTACGGATCACGGTACAGTAACATATCCAGGAAATAAGGGTAATACCGGCTCTGCACCGTATCCTCACCACCGATTTCTGGATCTGATAGCTATTTGTGAGCCTCCTTTTGTTCCGTCGCTTCTCAATCCACTTCACTCCGTCATACATTCTTTCGCTACTCACTTCCTTGTCCTTTATCTTGGATTTGAGGCGGAGCAGAGGGGGCAACGCTAAAGTTCAGCGGCACTATCTTCAAAGTGTCACATATCGGATCATCCAAGAAACACTCTCGAACCCAACATCAAAGCCATCCGTGATCTTTGCAGCACTTATCTTCCAGGCCTGCTGCTAGCACGGGCTTTTATTTTCAGTCTTTTCTTTTTCTCCTTCATTCTTCTTCTCAATCCCTTTACATACGAGTGAACAAAGTGCTGGATTTTACAATAATTAAACTCACGCATGGCATATAAATTGGCACGTAAAGCGAATATGATGGTCCAGCGGTGTAGCTGTTAGCATGTTAGCCTCACAGCAAGAAGGTTCTGGATTCAAGTCCTGAACTCGGCGAGGGCATTTCAGTCTGAAGTTTGCACGTTCTCCTATTCTTCTGCTTGTGTGACTTTCCTCCAAAGGTTGTGGGTTTAAGTCTCAGCCAGTGCTCGCTGAGTGGAGTTTGCATGTTCCCCCTGTGCTTGCATGGGTTTCCTTATGGTACTCTGGTTTTCTCCAACAGTCAACTTTTTCCTTTTATAGGAAAATAATCGGAGTCGCTTCATTCCATCACCATGTTGTCAGTTATTCTTATTCGCCCGGCATGTTTTATTCCTTACTGATTCAACACTGCGATCAGAGATGTGATCAGAGATTAACATTAATTAGCAACACAGCAAAAGTGCTATTAATAATCAGTAAATAATCATTTCAAACTTTTAAATTCAGTTATAAATAAAGTATGACTTGATTAAGAGCATACTGAAGCAGAGTAGAACAGCAGAACCTCTGGAAAAAAATGATAACATTACTCATCAGACTCCATATTTAAAGCCTTGGTGCCGGCTGGCAATTCTCACATTATTCGTCTCATTAGTTTTGGCTTCGTGCTCTGGTTGCCATGACGACACAGATTAATGCTGACGGCCTAATATTTAGGAGTTCTTACTCCATGGCTATCTCTGTCATGCTATATATATATATATGTTTCTTGCTATACGTGCTTTCCTATATTATATTTAAAAACATCCATCCGTTCATCAATCTTTTCATTCATCCATCAGTGTTTCCATTCATCCATCCATCCACCTATTTTCCATCCATCCATTTATTTTCATTTATCCATTCATCCACCTATTTCCCTTCCATCTATTTGTCCATCCATCCATCCATTCATTCATCCATCCATCCATCCATCAATCTTCCCATTTATCCATCCATTCATTCATCCATCCACCCACCTATCCATTCTTCCATACATTTATCCGTGCATCCATCTATCCATTCTTCCATCCATCCATCAATCTTTCCATTTATCCGTCCATTTATCCATCCATCACCCACCTATCCATTCTTCCATCTATCCATCCATCCATCTATCCATCCATCAATCTTTCTATTTATCCATCCATACATCCATTCATTCCCCCACCTATCCATCCATCCATCCATGCATCCATCTACACATTCTTCCATCCATCCATCCATCCATTCATCCATCCATCCATTCATCCATCCATCCATCCATCCATTGATCCCGTGTTATTCCATTTAAGACACTCACATGTTTTATATAATTTTTTTTTTCTAGCTTCTGTAATTAAGGTCACTCTTGATTAACTAGCAAGTAAACGACTGTCGAAAATCATAGGGGGGAATCAAGTTCTAATCTGCATTCCTCCACCTGGTGTGTGACCTTTGTTTCATTGTTTTCCAACCATTTATTCAGACATGCCCTGCACTGAAAGCAGAGAGTATGCAGGTGTTTCATTCATTTTCTAATCCGCTTAATACTAATTAGGGTCGCGGGGAGGCTGGCGCCCATCTTAGCCGACTCTGGGCGAGGGCGGGGTGCACACTGGACAGCTCGCCAGGCCACCGCAGGGCCGCATGTGTTTTGATTGTTTAAGTTGTTATCTACATAAGCATTGCTCACTATACGGCTGTCACGGGCTTACGATATATACTTGGAGTTTTATACAATCGGTGGTGTGCTGAGCCCTTAGTATTCTGTTCATTGTACCATGTTGACAGCTTAATTAAGGTCCATCCTTGCTAATGTGCAAACATGGAGCCACATCCAACATGTTTGGCTTTAATAGCTTTCAGAGCTCAATATTGCTGTGACTCTTCAACCAAACATGATAATGAGAAGAGCTCTTTGTAATGCCTGTTTTTTTTTTTTTTTTTTGCTTGTAGCACTCTTGTCTAAATGGTTTATCATCTACCTGCCTGTGTGCTATGAGTGAGCGATGAATCATGTCTGGCAGTTGATGGCCTCTTTTGCTCTCAGACTGAAATCCCAGATCGGCCAATCTGTTGACTGCTCCAGCCTTTCGAACCCTCTGTGGATCCTGAGGTGTTCCATGCTGTAGTCTGTCTCCAACCATCTGCAAGATGAGCGCAAGACTGGCCCAGCTTGTGAATCACGCAGCACGTCATCAGCCATCGTTGAGCGCCCATTTGTCCAGACTTAGCTAACACTGCAGCACAAGTTTGACCCGAACCCTTGCTCAGAGGTGACTCACTTCTTGCCAATTTTTTTTTTCTGCTTAATATTTAACAACTGGCTTTAGCCACAATAATTCAAGGTCATTGTCGAACATTTCTACCACTCAGCTGTTTTCTGGATACCGGCCTGCCAGGGAAGATTTGTTTTTATATTGAGTCATATCACAGCAAGCAGCTGTCTGCAATCTCGTTTCACTTCCCTTCAGGGAGCAATATTTTCCAAGAGATCACACCTGACGATGAATGACGGCAGCAAGGAAGAGGTAGAAATGAGGTCCAGGGCTCCAATTATAAGGCCACGGTGTCCCAAATCATCTGCACCAGTCATTAAACGAGCTCCTTGATCACAGTGGGGCAGGAGTGCGGTTTATGAGTGCATTGATCCCCCCCCTCTTCCGGCTGAAGTTACAAAGTTCTCCCCAGTCTCCCTCAATTAGCTCTTTGCCTAGGAGCCCTGTCAATCCCCATCTGCTCCTGTGCCTGTCAGTGGCTCTCATCCACTGAGTGGGCAGAAAATCAAGATAGAAAAAAAAAAAAAAAGCGTGAGAGATCTCTGTTTGGAGCCACTGTGGCAGAAAACAAACATGGCTGAATTAGCAGTGTTTCCAAACTTGCACTGCGGGGATCGTTTTAGATTGATCCAGGAGGGCGGATTGTGTGGTTTATGAGGGGAAACCTTCTTACCCTTCACTCTTCTTGAGACAATACATTTATCATTGCAAACACAAGGGCTTTTTTTGTATTCTTTTTTTTTGGGGGGGGGGCTGAAGGCAATAGGGAGGCAGCTGCCCTTATTGTATGCTCCTACTTGAAGCTGGTGCCAATAAGCTGTTGTTGTTTTTCCGTTTCCTTGGGGTGAATTATTGTTGATAAGTTTCATTCAGAAAAGGAAATTGTTGCGGAATCCCTTGAGACGTTGAAATATCCAGCTGGAGCAGCCATATGGATAGGGGTAAGGGACATGAGCTTCCTCCTAGGCCTCCATTTTGGTGTGTTTCCGCTCTTGACAGGTTTCACCGAGCCTACAGAGCATTCTGTCTGTATTTTCATGACAGGCTTTCATTGCAGTGACTGGAGGGGATCTTGGAATGATTAATCGCTTCAGACTGTAGATCAAGAGGGTAGCACAGTGAAGAGGGCAGCACAGTGGGGTAGTGGTCAGCATGTCCGCCTCATAGCAAGAAGGTCCTGGGTTTAAGGGCGAGTTTTCATGGTCTTCCCATCTTTGGGTTTCTTCTGGGTACTCCGGTTTTCTCCTATGGTCCAAAAACATGCACGTTATTTGACTAAATGGCTATGTCAGTGTGAATGATGGTGAGTGTTGACCCTGAGAAGGTCTGGTGAGCTGTTCAAAGTGTACCCTGCTCCAACCTCTCCAAGACCCTAGTAGGATTAAGTGGCTTGGCAAATGAGTGGGTGAGTGAGAATGGAATGTTCAAGACTTGAACGTTTCAGAAGGATGCATGGATGGAAAACTCACATGCCTGGAAACCTTTTTGGGTTGATATTTCAGTCTTTCTTTCTTTATTTCTTTCTTTATTTATTTATTTACTTACTTATTTACTTATATACTTAGAGCAGCACGGTGACATAGGGGTTAGCACGTCCGCCTCACAGCAAGGAGGCCATGGGTCCGATTCCCTGGTTTGGGCATTACTGTGTGGAGTTTGCATGTTCTCCCCGTGCTTGCGTGGGTTTCCTCTGGGTACTCCGGTTTCCTCCCACAGTCCAAAAACACGGACAGTAGGCTTATTGTCTGTTCCAAATCCCCCTAGGTGTGAGTGTGAGTGTGAATGGTTGTATCTGTGTCGGCCCTGCGATAGCCTGGTCAGCTGTTCAGGGTGTACCCCGCTTTCGCCCAAAGTCGGTTGAGACGGGCGCCAGCCTCCCCGCGACCCTAATTAGGATTAAGCGGCTTAGAAAATGAATGATTAATTGATTGATTGATGGATTGATTTTAAACAACCTAAGAAGAAACTAGAAGCTCTAGGGTGGTAGTGTTACAGAGTGTTTAGCATCACAGAGTGTGTAGGTCAATCAGTTGCTGAAGATGACAAAGAGACAGAGCGACAAAGGAAGGAGGACAGGAATGCCAGCTTCTATAAAAGCATCACTAAGTGATTGATCCCATTACACGGGACATCCCACAGCTAAAGCAGTGCGTATGCCCGAGTGTTAATGTATCCCCCCCTCCTTTTTTTGTTGCATCATCTCAGAGTGTGTAGGGCAATCAGGAGGCGATGACATCACAGAGTGGGCAGGTTATATGGTACACTGTTGAGATATTGTGACAAAGAGTGAGAAAAATAAGTGGAGTGGAGTACCGACTGTAAAGTTACATGATTACACAGGACATAAATCAACCTGTTGCACAATTAAAGGGCTGAGAACCAGAGTGGTCTAATCAACAGAAAGCTGTTTTTGAGAAAAATAACATGAAAATGTTTGCATCAAGACCATAAAAAGAAAAAGGAAGGGACCATTCTGGAGCTCATAGACCTTATCCACATACGTCAAAATATGACCTCATTTTTCAGTTTTTGTGGGTTAGACCACTGTGGCTCTCAGCCCTTCAATAGGAATTGTTCTCGCAAGAAATTCAAGTCTCTGCTTATCTTCGTATCAGTGCTCATAATTATTTGGCCTTTTTAGCTTAAGTTAAACGGCCCTCTGTGTAAACATAGCGTACGACTGGGCTAGCGCACCGGAACCTTCTCTCACCCAGTGGACAGGCTAATTCATTTATCATTCGTCCATCCCTGAGGACGAATATTTTAAGCGTTGTTGATGTTAAACTTTGTAATTTTCACACTTTTGTTTTTGCATTTCACAGAAGGCCGAGCTTTTTTTTTTTCTTTGTCTTGCTGTAATTACAAATCGCTGAATGAGCAATAAAATCCAACATCTAAAACCCACTGGTGGACAGCTGGGGTACTAAATAAGCCACTGTTAACTGTGCTTTAATTAAACCCACCCTACGCTTTACAATCTGATTGTGTTCATTTCCCTGGGTAATAGTGTTCAGATCTTTTCCTGGTCACAGAACAACTTTAGAGAAGCCCAGACCTGAACTTAAACCGAGAGCAGTAGTGAGCCGTATCCGTCTGAGCACAGGAGTAAAGCAAAATCAGTTCCCAGTACCCATGGTATGACTTATTTCCCCTTTACCCACAACTGATTAGGTGCCTACAGAAGCCGAACACAGAGCTATAGACCCATTAGGTCTTTGACTCGATGTGTATTAGGCATTACTTGAATGATGTGATTGCTAGTGAAGTGTCATTGCACCGAGCTACAGTATGTGGAGGTCCTCATCTCCAGGATTGGGCAGTACCCAGAAATATTTTTATAGGGGTGGAGTTAGGGAAATATAAAATAACTACATAAATAATTGTTGAATTTCTGGTGGATGCCAGGTGGTAGAAATGGTGATGGGATTTATTAAAATTTATTAGATTTATATCAGAGTATAAACATGGAAAGGTAATTTTATTTGAGACACATTGAAGTTCATTCATTTATTTGCCAAACAGCTTAATCCTACTAGTGTTGCTGGTGCCCAGATAGACGACTCTGGGGTGAAGGTGGGTTGCACTATGCCACCATTAGTCTAGGAGTTCAGCTCCTCCTGGATGGGATGCTAGTCCATCACAGGTCACCGTCCCAGTATTTTTTACTGGTACCCATTTATACTGCTGGGTGGACTGAGGCATGCTTGTGGTTAAGACCTTGCCCAAGGATCTTAGCACAGTGGGGGTCTAATGGGGATTTGAACCCATGACCTCTAGATCATGAGCCCAGCAACCTAACCTAACCACTGCACCACTGGACCCACAATGGATTTATTACCGTTTCAAATTTCCAAAAAACAAACAGACAGAAATAAAAAATGTTTGAACCAGGATGCCCTCTCTACTGAACTATTTGCTCAATCGAACCTCTCTTTGTGTTTTAGTATTGTGTATATCCAGGTAAATGGTTTATGCAATACGTCTGTTCTGCCTTTAGTGACAGATTTTGCGCTAGAGTAGCAACCACAAACATGGTTCATGAGTATTTTCGGCTTTGCTAGTCATGCTAGTGCCTTTTCAAACATTCCCTGGATGAGAACAAAATGTTGGAACGGATCCATCTGGATGATGGTGAAATCTGTGTAAGTTATATGACACACCAAATTTTCCCAACATGAGGATGTTAAACAAGGACGCTGCCTCAAAGTGATGGGGAACGTGATTCTGTCTTTATATTGCATCATGGCTAACAACATTGCCATCTAAAATAACAATAACAGCATGGGTAATCCCTGCCAGTCCCTGTCGCGAGAGAAAACAAGCCAAGTTTATTCCGGTGAGTACGAGTGACTCATTTGGTGGTCACCATGACCGTATGTTCGCATTGATGGAGAAGCCGTGGGCGCTGATCTCTGTGGAGGTGTTCTCTTAGCTGTTTCTGACACTCTCGAATCTGAGTCTCGTCTCTCAGACTTGGTGAATCTCTTTACTTGTGTCTCTACTACCCCCAACAACCAGCTCGTCCTTTTAGCCTCCCGGAGTTATAAATAAATCCCACCACATTAACATCTGTGTCAGAGTAAAGCAGCAACCTTGCGCTCTGTATTCACACGAGTGCCTGATCAATGCAGAGGCCTGAAGATCCACCATCCACTGAGGGAATGCATGCTTTTGCTCTTTACAGCACAGTTCACCAAAGCCATTGTCAACAAGACAGATGAAAACCCGGTTACGAGGAAGAGTGTGTTTGTGCATGAGCCAAGGAAAGGTATTCAGAACAAAATGATGCCTGGCAGTTATTATTATTATTATTTTCTTTTTTTCTTCTTTTTTTTTTTCTTTCCTCTTTTTTAATTTTTCCCTTTTTCCCTTTGCCAGACAACATAAAACCTGATAACACATTTTGATAAAGGAATACTCTTCAGTTCCGTTCAGTTTTATTTGTGTAGCGCTTTTTACAATTCACATTGCCGCAAAGCAGCTTTACATAACAAACAAATTTAGAAAAGAATTTAAACATTTCTTTATAAACCCTACACACTTCCCAACGAACTTTATACGACTTTATATCACCAGCATTGAAAGGTCATCTTTACAGTTTCTGAGTGTATATTTAGGTCCATATGAATCATCATTAGCAGGGGTGAGGGGCTTCTAAGATGAGAGCAACCAGTAGTGTCACATGAGGACGGATCACAGGATTCAGAAAGCAGTAGGATCAGGATCAATGGTGACTCAGAAGTAGCATGTATACCTCAGCAAATACACAGAGAGAAAGAGAGAGACGGGGGGGGGGGGGGTACTGTTAAAAAATTTGAATTTGTTTAGTTTTGAGTGCAAGCAGGGACTCTGTCATGACTGACTATGACAGCATAACTAAACAGATAGAACCAGAAGGAAGACAGACATGAGGGCACCCTGTAACATAAGGCAATCAGACACTCTTCACATTCTTCTGTCTCTATTTTTTATTTAATGTGTAACTAAGACATTCTGTAGGCATGAATGTCTTAATAAAACTAATCTTTTTGTATTGTGAAATATTACAGTACTCAAAACACATTTATCGTATAAACTAGACAAAGCTTGAATTTTACCACAGTTCACTCATTCATTCGTTCTTTTGCTGAACTGCTTAATCCCATAAGGGTCTCCGGAAGGCTGGAGCCTAAATTAGCCTAACATAGAACTCTGAACAGCTCGCCAGTCCATCTCAGGTCTAACACTTACACAACCATTCACACTCACACTCACACTTAGGAGCAATTTAGAACAACTAATTAGTCTAATGCGCATGTCTTTGGACTGTGGGAGGAAACCGGAGTACCCAGAGGAAACCCACACAAGTACAGGGAGAACATTCACCCTCGCTGAGCCCGGGACTCGAACTGTGTTTTAACCCAAAACAAACACAAGTGTGTATAAGAATATGTGAGCATCCTGTCTTTTTGGCATCTATATACTAGCTGTCTGCATAAGTGGTGATGGTTTTTGTCTCTGAACATTATTTTCATAGCAGAATATATATATATATATATATATATATATTGATAAATATCGTTAATGGGAGGATTGGTTATTTGGACCAGACCTGGAGGAACAGGTGACCTTTTTCAGCAATCTCCTTACTTGTTTTATTTGCTTGATGCGGACCAGTAATTTGAACTTTTTGAAATGCAGTGACTACGAGATAGGTCTTCCAGGATGGTTGTTTAAGAAAGGAGAAGCTACTCACTGCATCAGTTAAATAACATGCATATTAATTATTAAGGGAATTATCCAGTCAAACGCTCTGGCCTATTTACTCATTTAAATCCAGGTAATGACTTTTCTTGGCAGGGAAATGTTTAATTATTGGTAGCAACAACTCTAACCATATTGAGCTCTCGTAAAAGGATCCGCAAGTGTCTCAGCGGACACCACTTCCCTGGAAGTGCAACTGAACGGGCGAGATTGTGTGCAAGACGAGGAGAGTCACTCAGCCTTGTTCCATGCTCATGGTTGACATAGCTATCTCACAATGTGGATCACATGGCTACAACCTGGAACCATATCTTAAGGGGCAGATAAGCTGACCTCAGTTCCAGCTAGCTCATGTGATCTGACCACTATGACATCGCATAGATACGCATGCTGTTAAAAGGAATCCATGGCCAACATGGTAAATAAAATGAGGAAGAAAAGCTGGCCTGCATTCATAAGTGCAAAAGAGAGATATTACGCTGCCTCCTGAAAGGGAAGCCTTTAAGATGACACTGTAACAGGGAACTCTTTAACTTGGAAGCTTGCCCGTATATTCTATGCGCCCCTCCGATACAGTGCTTAGTGTATGCAACTCATTCTCGATCAACTCTGCTAACTGGAAGTCGTGTGTTGCTTACAATGTACCGGTTGCTCTCCATTTTGCATCTCCAGCACCATTCTGAACCCAGGATGTTCTGCCTCCAGTGTCCTCCATCTCAGTAAACTCGTTTGGATTCATGGCCACAGTCCATTCTTACTAAGCCGAACAAATCCCTTTTATTTCCCTGAAAATAGCCTGGAGTGAGTGAGTGAGGGAGTGAGTGCTGCAGCTGGATGAGACATCGTATTTGTCATTTTCAGTGTGGAATTGAGTAGTATTTTGTAAGAAGGCTTAATTAAATCATATTTTGTTTTCTTTTTAATTAGATGTGTTGTATTTTTGTTGCCTTTTAAGAATTTTCCTCCGCGAGCTGTGTCATTACTGGGAATTAAACACAGCCTTTTGTTTATTCATTCATTCATTCATTCATTCATTTGCCGAACCGCTTATTTCTACTGGGATGGCAGGGAGGCTGGTACCCATCTCAGCCGACTCTGGGCAAGGACAGGATATACCCTGAAGAGCTCGCCAGTCCGTCGCAGGGAAACACTCACACAACCAGTCACACCCATACTCACAGCAAGGGGCAATCTGGAACAGCCAGTTAGCCTAACGTGCATGTCTTTGGACTGTGGGAGGAAACCGGAGTACCCCTGAGGAAATGCAGGAAAGCACAGGGAGAACATATCCACGCAGAAACGCCCTCGCCAACCCTGGGACTCAAACTCTGGACCTTTCTGCCACAAGGTGGATGTACTAACCACTACACCACCGTATGATTCAGTAGTTTTCTTCTAAAAATTAACATTTTTCATTGATTTCGTAATAGTCTACACATCAGCATCTTTATTTCCACCCCAAAAGCTCCTAAAATCCCCTTTACAGTGCATCCGATGAATATAGAGCAGCTTGAGACCTAAGAAACAGAAGGATGGCGGCTGAGGTGAAACCAGTCTCTCGGTCGCAGCATGAGCTGGGACTGTGGTCGGGAATGTTGACACTGTGTGTCCAAAAATGTACAAACAGCAAATCATGGCTGATTTTTTTGGCGATAGAGACGCTGTAGGGGTGCGTCGTGTTTCAAACTGGCTTCATGCTGTCATGCTTCATGCTAGCTCTGAATCAGCTAGCTCTCATTAAGCCTGGTGCTGTCCAAGGGAAAAAAAAAAAGAGAAAAACTCCATCGACTGCCTGGCTGATTGACAGATATCAGCATTGATTGATGCAGCATGAAGCCACTCTGCACTGCCTGCAGATCTTCTAAAGCACATGGCTAATTAAATATGTGCTAACATGTGAATGACAGAAGCCACATGCCAGGGAACAGGGAAATAAGTATAGGCCTGGGTGAGGAACCAGTCGTGAGCATCTGTGCGGGCGTGTACTGTATATATAACATTACTGTATACGAGGCACATTATACTGAACAACCACAATTAATTCATTTATTGCGTAATAAACTGTAAAAATATCCCAGAGTGGTTAAAACTACAGTATCCTGTGTGCTAAAAAGCTCAAAAAGCAAAGAGCAATAAACATAAACATGAACATACCATCCCTGGTTAGGGTCTTAGTGGCGCCAGTGAGTAATCAAATCATGGTAAAACTGAGCGTGAGGCGGATATACACCCTGCATGGGATGCCAATACAAAGCAGTGTACCAAACACACACACACACACACACACACACACACACACACACACACGCACTCATTACTGCCCTTCTTTATTGTTCTAAATAACCATTATTACATAATTATAGCATATTAGATCATTATTACACAAACACGCCTATTAGTTTGTTTGTCGAGTCCAAAATTAATAGATTCAGTTCATTTGTTTTGTGGTTTGATTTCACTTTGGGCATGATTAAATGTTGGGAGGTGGGGGTGGGATGGGGGGCGGGGGTGTATGGCTGAGAATGGTTTAATTTCCTTCTTTTTTTAATTGGTTAGTATTACAGATGGAGGAGGTGTTTTACCAAGGCTTTATTAAGTGTTTGAAACAGAAAGAGTGGTATTTTAGACATTCATTGCATATTTAGACGACTGTTTGGTAACAAGGTTTGGGCAAAAAGTCATGACGCAGCTCCTTTAAATCTCAAATGGTACAATCAACCAACCTACACAGGATGTGGATTGAGCCCCGATCACAGCAGCTCATAGACAACAATGCTAATAAATCCACAAAATGTTAAAAACGCAGTCTGAAAAACGGTAGGCTTCTGGACAAACCCTAAATGGATAAGTACGCAAAGTTTGATGAAGATTGGCAAAGTCTATCTCTAGATATTGCCTGGAAATGTTCGGGTGTGGAGGTGGAAAAAAAAGTAAAGACGCAAAAACACGTAAGGCCTCCTGACCCATTGCCCGGGATGCCTCATAAACCATGTTGGTCAACATGGCGAGGCAGTTCAGGGTTAAATCACATTCTCACTTGAAATGTGTACCACCTCACTCAAATCTGAGGTGAAGGACGCACCCGGTTTCCGTTCACACCGACTCTACAAGACATTGCACACATACTGATAATATTTTCATGTATTCATCAACATCTTATTGTAGAGTAAATATCGATTATGTGCACATCACTGCCCCAAGTAATACAATGTTCAAACCCAGAGGTTTCTGCTAAACAAGGCACGGCAGGGTGTAAATTATATAATAACTGTTGAAACATGACTCCGTGGAGGCTGTAGTGTTTCACGAGTGTAAAAAAAAAAAAAAAAAAACAATAACTTAGCTTGCATCAGCCAAGGACTAGTTTTATTTTGATCATTAAAAAAAGGCAGTATTGGTATAAAAAAGAGGCAGAACCATCAGACACATCCACACTACACTCAGTGGTGTTAATAAGTTCCTAAGGAAAGAATTCATTCTAGTGTGATCGAAGCACTAAATTCACTTAGCTAGAAAATTCCATGGATTCTGTTTAGAAATATTCATAGTACTCATATTCATAATCCGCTAATTAGCGAAGAATTATTAGAAACTAAGCTTTTACTGCTGTAAAGCGGAGCTTGTACCGGTCCGTCGTGGTGAAGAGGGAGCTGAGCCGGAAGGCTCTCAATTTACTAGTCGATTTACGTTCCTACCCTCATCTATGGTCACGAGCTTTGGGTGGTGACCGAAAGAACGAGATCGCGAATACAAGCGGCTGAAATGAGCTTCCTTTGCAGGGTGGCAGGTCTTTCCCTCAGAGATAGGGTGAGAGGTTCTGTCATCCGGGAGGAGCTCGGAGTAGAACCTGCAGAACCAAATCTGGAAGGTTCTGCAGGTTGTGACCAGTTCTGGAAGGTTCTGAGGGTTGTAACCAGTTCTGTCAGGTTGAAACCAGTTCTGGAAGGTTCAGCTGGTTGTGACCAGTTATGGAAGGTTGAAACCAGTTC
>JBCNYH010000026.1:39430614-39439641 GCA_039654325.1 Tandanus tandanus
CTTCGGTCGTTTCGGACTACAGGTGTCGTAGAGCAAGACAGAGACCATGGAGTTCAGTGTAGATGAATCGATCATGGCATGCGAATCCGTAGTGTGTGTGAACAACGTCAGGGAATTCCGACATCTCGGTTACCTAATAACCAACAAGGCTTCAAAGCCTTCGACAGCGATACCTCTGAATATTGCATCCATTTTTAAAGAGTGGGGAGAGCTTTTGTGACGGACAGAGAAATCTAGCCCCCATGTGAAGGTCCTGACTTGGTGTGTTCGGTCCCGGTTGTTATATGGGATCCAAGCGTGTCATGTGCTAGCTTCAGATCTCCAAAAGATTAGAACTGTTTGGAATAGTTTCCCAAGGAAGATGGTGGCAGGAGGTTATGCCAGAAAGAATGCTCCCTGCGCAGCCAGCGCAACAAAAAAAAGGTGTTGACCCAGCCTCACAAGTCAAAGGTCAGATTGACTGGGCTTTTAAGATATCCAAGGAGCGACTGCGGAAATTAGCAGGTCACACCCCATCCAAGACTACTGCCACACATTCATTCATTTTCTAAGCCGCTTAATCCTAATTAGGGGCGCGGGGAGGCTGGCGCGCTCGCCAGGCCATCGCAGGGCCAACACACACACAACCATTCACACTCACTCTCACACCTGGGGCGATTTGGAGCCGCCAATCAGCCTACTGTGCATATTTTTGGACAGTGGGAGGAAACCAGTGTACCTGGAGGAAACCCACACAAGCACGGAGAGAACATGCAAACTCCACACAAAAACGCCCCGAGTCCGGGAATCCAACCCAGGACCTTCTTTCTGTGGGGTGAACGTTCTAACCACTGCGCCACCGTGCCACCCTACTGCCACACACAATTTCTTAAATATATGGGCCATGTCTGCTGGATGGAGAGTGACTACCTTCAGAAGCAGTCCTGGGTTCGAGTCCTGGGCTCGGGCGTTTCTGTGGGGAGTTTGCATGTTCTCCCCGTGCTTGTGCGAGTTTCCTCTGGGTATTCCGGTTTCCTCCCACAGTCCGAAGACATGCACATAATCTAATTGTCTGCTCCAAATTGTCCCTAAGTGTGAGTGTGATTGTGAATGGTTGTGTGTTGGCCCTGCGATGGTCTGGCGAGCTGTTCAGAGTGTACCCCGCCTTTACCCACTGTTGGCTGTGATGGGCTCCAGCCTCTCTGTGACCCTAGTCGGAAGTGAGTGAGATGAGTAAATAAATGTAGCTTCAGGAGGGGAAGAAGGATCTATAATAGCTCATAAATCTTTCAAGGATTATAATTAGCGACTGAAATCTCAGGCGCAGTCTTGCGTAACTGTTTTTATGCGCTGGCACAAGCCATTTGTAAATGTTTTCCTGATACGAATTCGTCCTCCAGCCTTCGATGGGCATTGTGGGAATTTAGCTTGTTCCCACCACCAAGGAGCTTATATATCACCTTCGGTTTTGTATATTATGAGGATTACACAAAATATTATGTGCAGATTTTCATGAAATTCCTACCAGGGGCGGGGCTTTGGACAAGGAGAACTATTCGATTTTGGAGATGATCTGAATCATTCTGGATTCGAATTTTTTTTGAAGGATTATTTCACATTATGAGATACATTCATATGGTTCATATGGGGGGATCGTTGGACATGGCATCCAAGTGCTCTTATGTAAATATAGAAAAACATATACGTTGTGTTTGTTGGGAATCTTTATTCATTCTTATTCATTTGCCGAACTTCTTAATCCTATTAGGGTCACGGGGAGGCTGGAGCCTATCTCAGCCAACTCTGGGCAACTCTGGGAAGAACATACAAGCTCTCACGGAAGCCGACTATGGGGTTTGAAGCCTGGAACTTCTTGGTGTGCGTTGAGAGCGTTAACCACTACACTACCGTGCCGCTCTTGTTGGAAAACCGATAAAGAAAAATGCTTCGACCATGAACGCTTCTCTTGCTGCACCTTTGTCTCATTATGTGGAAACTTTTTTGTTGTTGTTGTTGTTGTTGTTTTTTCACATTTGGCTTATTCTATCTATGCACCACTTTTAGCTTTAACTGAATTTCACTCCATTGGAGAGAGAGAGAGAGAGAGAGAGAGAGAGAGAGAGAGAGAGAGAGAGCACTATTCATGGAAGCAATCCATGCCAATAAAATGTAGTTTGACTCGTTCAAGGCCAGTAAATTATTAGCGGGATAAAATCTGTCACCAGGCAACGAGAAATGCAGATAGTCGGCCCCCGTTCTCTCTCGTCTATAATCTTGTGCTTCGTATTACAGAGATAAGAACCTTCGAGTGTCCTGACTCGTTTCTCAGTTGTGTTTTGTGCTTCTCCTTGAAGTGTGATGGAGAGCTTGTCACTGTGGAAAGTTCAGCATTGAGAGATGGAGAGAGAGAGAGATAGAGAGACAGAGAGAGGGGGAGAGAGAGAGGGAGAGAAAGAGAGAGAACGAGAGAGAGAGATGGAGAGAGAGACGCAGAGAGAGGGAGAGAAAGAGAGAGAGGGAGAGAGAGAGCGAGAGAGAGAGAGAGAGAGAGAGATGGGGAGAGAGAGAGACAGAGAGAGGTAGAGAAAGAGAGAGGGAGAGAGAGAAAGAGAGAGAGCGAGAGAGAGAGAAAGAGAGAGACAGAGACAGATAGAGAGAGACAGAGAGGCGGAGAGAGAGAGCGAGAGTGAGAGAAGGAGAGTCAGACATATGGATGTGGACTTTAGAGTCACTCTGCTGTTCTCCTCTGATTTAATTCACTTGGAAAAGAAATACGTGTTCCAGAGAAAAGAAACTGTGTGTGTGTGTGTGTGTGTGTGTGTGTGTGTGTGTGTGTGTGTGTGTCCACTAGAGCGGTAACAATTTCCCATTTACGACAGCAACAGTCCAAATATTCATTATACGGCTGTACTCACTCAAAATGTCTTGTATGAGGTAAATGTCAAGGGGCGTGGCCTCTGTGTCTGACACGTCCAGTAAAGCAGGTGAGGCTTCATGCCTGAATAATACAATAGATTCTGTAGTGACGCTTATGCAACAATTAATCCTAGTGCTTACACACAACCTATTAGTCCCAGTAGAGGAGGTGAAGCATCTGTACTGGTACTGTACATGGTCACTGTGCTGTTTCTCCCCATGAAGAAGGCATGACGTGTGCAACTGTATGCCACAGTGAAGAAAGTGAGATTTCTGTGACATTGAAGGTTGTGTGGTCCAGTAAAGAAGGCGTGGCCTGTATAACTGTAAATTACATTGAAGGAGGTGTGGCATTTGTAACTGTAATTGACGGTAAACGAGGAGTGGTAGGGACCTGCTAGTTCCAGTGAAGAAGGTGTGGCCTATATAATTGTAATTTAAAGTGAAGGAGGTGTGGCCTGTGTAACTGTTATTGACAGCGAAGGAGGAGTCATCTTTGTTCCTGTCAGGCCCATTTAAAGAGGTGTGGCCTAGGTAACTGTAATTGACAGTGAAGGAGGAGTGGTCTTTGTACCTGCCAGGCATATTTAAGGGGGTGTGGCCTATGTAACTGTAATTGACGGTGAAGGAGGAGTGGTCTTTGTACCTTGCCATGTACAGAGAAGAAGGTGTGGCCTGTATGAATGTAATTTACAGTGCAGGAGGTGTGGCCTATGTAACTGTTATTGACAATGAAGGAGGAGTGGTCTTTGTACCTGCCAGGCATATTTAAGGGGGTGTGGCCTATGTAACTGTAATTGACAGTGAAGGAGGAGTGGTCTTTGTACCTTGCCAGGTACAGAGAAGAAGGTGTGGCCTGTATGAATGTAATTTACAGTGAAGGAGGTGTGGCCTATGTAACTGTTATTGACAATGAAGGAGGAGTGGTCTTTGCACCTGCCAGGCATATTTAAGAAGGTGTGGCCTTTGTTACTGTAATTGACGGTAAAGGAGGCGTGGTCTTTGTACCTGCCAGGTACAATAAAAAGGCGTGGCCTGTATAAGTGTAACTCACAGTAAAGGAGGAGTGGCTTATATGACTGTAATTCATAGTGAATGAAGACAAGCCTTTGAACCTGTCAGGTCCAGTGAAAAAGGCGTGGCCTATATGATTATTAGTCAAATTAATGGAGGTGTGACCACTGTGCGTGTCAGTCCCAATCTTAGTACTGTTGTTCCGAAGATTCTTCTTTGTACTTAAGTGCAGCTCATTTGCATCTCGTTCAGAGCACGTATTAGTGTTACAAATGAGATTAATAATGAATAGCTAATAATCACTGTACGTCCTCAAAGCACTGGAGGAGATTTATAGTGTAGGCTGTGTGATCTCACATCCTTACAAATTAAATGGATAATTGCACATGCTTGCACATATTTTTTTAAACAGTTGGATTAGTTTTTGCTTTCATGGAAAAGCTCGCAGCTCACTCCGGAAATTGAGGAAACATTGAGATATAATCATGCTTTATGGGCACAGCATACAAAAGTGGCGCTGTTATTGCATTTAAACCCAAATCTTACATCCATACTAATGATGTTTAATATCAAGACGATACAGTATAAGAAGCTTTAAGAGTCAGTCTTCGATTATTCCTCTTTTATTCACTGACACTGGTGTTTAACCCCCAGTGACTCTCGCAGCCTTGTTTTCTGCTGAATAAAGGTTTTCTTAAAGGCTTGTGGTTTTGCTTTTTTTTGTTTTCTTCCCGAAAAAAGCTCTTTTTCTGTGTAACGGGACCAGAATTGGAGATTAAGGTCTGCTATGTCCATGATATATTTTTTTCCCCTATATATACCGTGTGAAGCCGATTTCAGTGCTGTATTGAGATTCAGAGGTGGAATTGAACTGAAACGAGGCTACGTGCTAAGCTAATCACAGTGTTATATTTGGCAGGGATAGTACTCGGTAGTAAACACAGCCCAGTATTTTCATTCAGATTTCATAATTTTCCTGTTCACCAGATTGAGAGCTTTAATCAACGAGTTGACAAAATCAGCACAATGTCTTTTTTTTTATGTTTATTTAATATTAAATACAGCTCATATCTCTTTATATGAAGAATGATTTGAATCATCTGTGTTGCTTTGACATGACATAAAATTGTGTTTAAAAATATAAAATGAACAATAAATCTATCTATCTATCTATCTATCTATATATATATATAAGAAATCTGAAATCTGCTGCAGTCAGAAAGAATGCAGAAGGCTGATCTCTTTCCTCTGTACAATAATATTAATGGTCGTATTAGCAGCATGTATGTAATTTGGTGCACTGGTAAGTCAGTGGCCATGAATAATACATATTGCCTTAAACCATGAACCAACGTCAGTACATGAATGTTATACCCATTTGAAGGTTAAATGCCCTTTTGAATCCAGCATTGTGAAGATCCCTAAAAGATCTCGAAAAAGCAGTACACTATGCTTCGGTCAAAAGAAATTCCAAAAGATCTGAGAAAGAAAGTTATATCAGTCACGAAAGGCTTAGAAATCAATCTCTTAAACTCTAGGGCTCCAATCGAACCACCGAGCCATCAGCTCCAAATGTAGAAAACATGAAACGGAATAAAAATCTGCCCAGAAATGGCTGTCCTAGTAAAATCACTGCAAGAGCACACAGAAAACTCATATGGGAAGTCATTCATGCCTCTCTCAGCTCAGCTAATGTCAGTGTGCATGATTCCACCATTATAAAAACACTGAGCAAAAATAGATGGGATCCATGTGGGAGTGGCAAAGTGAAAATCACTGCTAAGCAAAACTAACATAAAGGCTCATCTAAATTGAAAAATAAAAAAACACAATGATTACTTTCAAACCTTTTGCGATCATGTTCTGAAAGATGTAGTTCCTGTTACATCAGGCATCAAGCCAAAACAGCTTTCCACAATAAGGATATTATGCTAGTCAAACATGGTGGAGGTAGTGTGATGGTGTGGGGATGCTTCGCTGAGTCAGGGCCTGGGTAGATTGCTGAAATTGAAAGAAAAAGGAATACAGCTTTGCAGGAAAAAGTACCAAAAGAGAATGTTTGGTCATTAGTTTGTGATCTGAAGCTCAGACACAATTGGGTAAAGCAGCAGGACAATGATCTAAAGTATAAAAGAAAAGCCACTAGTTAAATCAAAGTCCCCACCTGAATACCGTCCAGGTGTCGGGGCAGGACCGGAAAATGATAGTCAGTAGTCAAATACCTTAAAATAATACAATTTTGTAGAAAAAGGTATTCAACATTTCTCCACAGTGATGCCAAAAACTAATCTTCTCATGCTGTAAGTGTTTGATTGCAGTTGTTGCTGCTGAAGGTGGAACAATCAAGTACTGAGTTAAGGGGGAATGAGTTTTTCATGTGTGAAATATACTTGATAATCCTGTTAGCTGCACTGGGGGTGATAATAATAATAATAATAATAATAATAATAATAATAAAAATAAGGTTTTTTTGTTTTGTTTTGTTTTTTACCCAAAATACATAAAAAATCCCTTAAAATCACTTTAAAAAGGAAGGAGGCTATGGTTGAAAACCTATTTCAAACATCTGACCTTGAGCATGTGTGAATTAATTGCAACATCAAATCCTTTTCAAAATCTAATCTGCTGGCTGTAACCCTAATTCCCTAAAAATCCTACAAATGTTCAACAACTCCTTCCTGATATATTACATTAACAAGAATCTTGGACTGTCACCAAACCTGTAGATAGTCAAACCTGAGTCCCTAAACATTTTATTGCAAGCGACTCCTACAGGAAATAAATAAATAAATAAGACCACTTTTAATGTGAGCCCCTACATGGCTGTATGTATGAAAATTTGACGGATAGTTTGGTTTCTTTCTTTTACCCATTATAGAAACCTTGAGGGATAGAGTATGTACAGTGGTGGCACCGTGGCGCAGTGGTTAGCACATCCACCTCGCAGCAAGAAGGTCCTGGGTCTGAGCTCAGGGTTGAGTTTGCATGTTCTCTCTGTGCTTGCATGGGCTTCCTCCGAGTACTCCGGTTTTCTCCCACAGTCCAAAAACATTCACAGTAGGCTAATTGGCTGTACCAAATCGCCTCTATGTGTGAGAGTGAATGATTGTATGTGTGTTTGCCCTGTGATGGTCTGGCGAGCTGTTCAGGGTGTACCCCGCCTTCGCCCAGACATGGCTGAGATGGGCACCAGCCTCCCCGCGACCCTAATTAGGAATAAGCGGCTTAGAAAATGAATGAATGAATGAATGAATGAATGATCATGTACAGTATACAACCATATTAAGCAGTGGTCATCAATTCTGTGCCTGGAGATCTAGAGACCTCCCTGAAGACTTCGGTTTTAACCCTGATCAAACCCATCTGACCATCTAATCACCGACTTAAGACATTTTAGAGGTGTCTCGCTCTTACTCTGAGTGCTCCAGTTTCCTACCACAGTATAAAGACTAGTTAGTCTTATTGGGTAGTATCGATTGCCCCCAGATGTTAGTGTGAGTTTGAGTGTGAATGGTTGTGTGTGTGTGTTGTTTCTTAAAACTGTCACCCGGAACGTTGCGGTTGACTGGAGCCTTTCTGTGTGGGGCTTGCATGTTTTTTGCTCGTGCTTACTTGGGTTTCATCTGGGTACTTTGGTTTCCTCCTACAGTCCAAAGACATGCACATTAGACCAACTAGTTACTCTAAATTGTCCATCGTGGGGTAAATGTATGTGTATATGGTTCTTTGTCTTTGTGTTAGCCCTCTGATAGCCTGGTGACCTGTACAGGGTGTAACCTCGCCTCTCACTTGAGGTCAGCTGCGATTGGCTCCAGCTTCCCCCACATCTCTGAAGGATAAGCGGTCTAGATAATGAATGGATGGATGATTCATGATGACATTTTCGCCCACATTTCATTATCAGGGTTATCAGCACTGATTGAATTGCAGCGTCCAAATATTCAATTAGTAGTCAAAATATTCACGGCTATGTCGGCAAACATGCATCATGTGAATAAAATCATGTGTGGGGGGTTGGAGGGGTGGGGTGGGCGACCCTGTTGCTGGTGACACACTCAGTAGATTGAATGTTAATTAAGACTGCAGCATGACTGGATCTCTGAGGCATTTCTTGGTTACATTCGGACACTGTTTTCCGTCGTATCCGGTTATTCGGTTTATTTTGTTATTTTTTGCTGAATCATCACTTAAACTCGACTCGCGCACAAACGTCACGCTTTTGATCCGAAAAACCTGATGAGAAAGCTGTTTGCTCAGAATAGCCCCGAAACTGAGATCGGTTCCATTTGTTCTCATTGCTTTCCTAAATCATATTCTATTTCCTCCTCTGAGGCTGATCAATATCCGCGTTGATGAAATATCGGGATACGTGTCTCGTGTGGGTGGATTGCTCTGCCGCACCGCGTGCACTGCTGTACCGTTTTAATTCTCTGCTTTTCACACATGGAGGACTCTTTCATTACCATAATCTCCATCACACCAAAGTTATGATTCTGGGAAAATCCTTGTGCTGGTCTGTGTATATGTGTGAGTGTGTGTGTGTGTGTCTGTGTGTGTGTGTTTCCTGCTTCTTCATTACGATTGGAGTCGGAGATCTAATTGCTTCTTGAAGTGTGCTCAAGAAACCAGCCACCAATTTTGTAGTCTCCGTTTTTCAATTTTGACCCTTAATAAACCTTCCAATAAGCTCATTCCAGTGCAATGGAACATTACAATTCCATATAAAATGTACGATCATTCAGCGTATACCACTGTGCCGTTGAATTCTGGATTCGGATTGGGTCAGAGGGCAGTAATTCATTTTTTTTTCCAGCTTTGACAATTGAGCAGGTTTCTATTAGTCTACACATTATACATGATTTTATTTCAGGAGAAAGAGTTCGTACCCAGGGACTTCCACATTCGGGTAAATATGTATAAAAATATTGGCACATTTATTTAACCTTTGTGGAAGGAGTCTCCAGTGTCAGACACTCTTAGATAAAATAGGAATGTTACTTTTTTAAAGCTTAAATGTTTCTCTAAACTTTGTCACTGTCAGCAGACCTGGGTGAGCATGTAGAGTGAGGGAGCGACAGCATCCCAACATCACAGTTTACCAGAACTCTCTATGCCTGA
>JBCNYH010000026.1:39457669-39472480 GCA_039654325.1 Tandanus tandanus
GCTGAGATGGGCGCCAGCCTCCCCGCGACCCTAATTAGGATTAAGCGGTTCAGAAAATGAATGAATGAATGAATGTATGGTTTCCTGTCTGTTGCTTACTGCATCTATGGGTCAATGTCAGTTTAGATATAGGCAGTTTTGTTTGCAACATGGGAATTCTAGATATTTTTTTTATTTTGTGGCCTTGTTCTGACCTTGACCTTTGACCTAGTCATTCCAAAATCGAATTAAACCTGGGGCTGGGGTGGGGTAGTGTCTCCACCAAGTTTGGCAAAAATCCGTGCATGGGTGTGGTCAGGATTTTGTTTACAGGCAAACTGATTCACCAACACCAAAGCTCTGAGTCAGGTGGAGAAAATAACCCCAGGAATTGTATAGCAGGCATTTTTTGTACACTTAAGCACAGGTAAAAGCAAGCAATACTCCAGAGTAAGACCCTCTGGAGCAGCGTTAGGTGCAGTACAGTGCGGTGTATACATGGCAAATCGTGGGCGTGTGTATATATTATACGGGCAATGACTTTGAGCACCTACAAACCATAGGTATTAGTCAAGTGTGCAAGAAACAATTTCAGAACTTTACAGCGCATGTTGGTGAATCATCTTGATGAATGAGGTTCCAAATTTTGGAGCGTGGCCGAGCAGAAACACCCTTGTTTAAGGACGAGCGGCTCTTTTGCAACTGCTCCATTGCCAAATGAATATAAATATCGAAATGTGCATGAAGATAAGGTGCTGAGGAATGAAGACATTAATGAAGAAATTAGAGTGATAAAATCTGTATACTCTCTAATCTCAAGCCAATGAATCTAATTCTGAAAGCAATATCCCTCTTCATTTCCTGTTTGCGCCGCCAAAAGCCGCTTTAAAAAAAAACCTCGGCTTCCAGTTTGGAAATTATTAGGAGGACGGAAGAGTGCGGCTGAAAACCTGACATGGAAAAAGAGAGGAAAAATATGTTTGAATAAATGACAAGATTATGATGCTAATGACTGCCTGGCACCCATCAGGAAGCCTTTCCACCTCCAACACATTTAGCATTTATCTTTCTAAAGCAAATTGCCGACATTTAGGAAATGGTGAAGTCAAAAGAAATAGAACGATGTCCAAATTACAGCTGTGTCAGTCATGGAAGAGTGTTACATCTTAATGTCAAAAAAGAAAGAAAGAAAGATCAGGAGTTGAGGCTGGAGCTCATGGACACAGTGAGGATTAAAAAGAGAAAAAAAATGAGCAGAAGAATGGACGTGTCAGTTTATCATTAAGCGCGGTTTGTTTCCTGGAAGAATTGGTGTGAAATTAGAGTAAATAAAAGCTCGTTGTAAGAAAATAATCAATTTGTGGTGGTGAAACCTCGATCATGGCGGCACGGTGGCGTCGTGGTTAGCATGTTCGCCTCACATCAAGAAGGTCATGGGTTTGCGTCCCAGGCTCGTTGAGGGCCTATACTCTTGCAGTTTGTATGTTCTCACTGTGCTTGTGTGGGTTTCCTCTGGGTACTTCAGTTTCCTCCGTCACTAGTTGTGTATTTGTTTGACCTGGAATGGTCAACTAAGGTTGCTCAGAGTCGGCTGAGAAAGGCTCCAGCCTCCCGGCAACCTTAGTTGCGATTAGGCGGTTCGGAAAATGAATGATTGCATGAATAGATAAATGAATGAAAACCCATTTTACAATGAACCTCCATTTCTCTTTTCCTACTGCGCATATACAGGACCACCGAGCAGCCCGAGACTTCACCAGCTGTAAAAGAAATGCATGTTTCGAATGATAAATAGCTCCTTTATTCGGTTTGTAGATCTAGAAACGTGTAATGCTGTGAACAGACCGTCGAAATAGCACCAAAGGAAATCAAAGCATGCGGCCGGATCCAGCCCTGTCAGATTAAACTAGGCTTTCATCGTAAACGCAGTTGGTATCGCATCTTAAAGATTTACAGGAGACTTACTGTCAGACTTATGCTGCAGATTACATCCACTATATACTGAAAGCGCTTATTTTCTACTCTGGCCACGGCGGCGGCGTTGCCTCGCTGTAAATGAAGCACATTTAAAGCCAGCCAGCGTTAATATGGTGACCTTTTAATCTGTCCAGTGTTAGAATGGATTGTGTGTGCGTGTGTGTGTCTGTCTATGAACCAGCCAGACATTTGTCATGACGTTGTTTTTTTTTGTTTAGTTTTTTTCTCGCAGGCCCTTTACTTACTCAGACTCGTGTCTGAGTCCTGATCTCTCTGAACACATGATTAAAATCAGCACAGCCAATTTACTCCGAGTGTTTATCTCCACAAAAGTGCGATATGCATCTCAATACGTGATCAGAGCTCTGAGATGTAAAAGACACATATAAAGCAGGTGACATTTAAAGCAGCATGTTTCCAGATGTTTCTCTTTTAAAGGAAACACATGCTGTATGTTGTATGACGGGATTCAGTGTCAAGCATAAGACTAATTCTAAGCAACGCTACACTTCCTTTAGTGAAATGGACAGATGCATATAAAGTGGTAAAATAAAAAAAAAAAGGTCATCAAATGAGGTGTGCACATGCTACAGAGCTTTAGCAACACACGACACATCATAACATCAATAATAATCTGATTTCTGTTGAGAGCTGTTGAGATAACATACACACGTCTAAACGTCCTGCACTGCGTCCTGAAGATCTCGATGAAGAGACGTGGTCAGAATGTCACTGCATCTAACATTCACTCATTTATTTATTTTCTGAAGCGCTTAATTCTCGCGGGGAGGCTGGCGCCCATCTCAGACGATTCTGGGCGAGGGCAGAGTACACCCTGGACAGCTCGCCAGGCCATCGCAGGGCAGAAACACCCTGATGGCAGTGCAGCCTAATCTTTACGAACGTCAGCAATGGTTCTTTTACACGCCTCTCACCACAGACAGTGAGAGACATGGCTGGCGCCGCACTGGAGGTGCATCTAACATGTTCCTGCTAATTTGTTACTATGCACACGATCACGCGCGCACCACGCCCAGTGTGTTTTCACTACACTCTTCAAATCGGATCACGTTTTCACTTCGTCTGTCCGGTTCACGTCATGCTTGTACTACACCAACGAAGGGGTGTGGCTTGATGGAGGTTTGCACTCTTTCATTCTTGTATAAATTGTTGATTAAAAAAAGACGAATACCCTAATAGACATGTGCCTTCTGCCTAATTTGAATATTTAAAATGTACAAATAGTGAATTAATAAATATTCAGTTAAGCTCTAACCTCCAATAGTGCTGCTGTCCACGTCATATTTCCAGAGATGTCTGAATAATAATAATAATAATAATAATAATAATAATAACAACAATAATAATAATAATAATAATGATAATAATAATAATAATAATAATAGTAATAATAATAATAACAATAATAACAATAACAATAATAATAATAATAATAATAATAATAATAATAATAATAATAACAATAACAATAATAAATATAATACCAATAACAATAACAATAATAATAATAATAACAATAATAATAATAATAATAATAATAATGATAATAATAATAATAATAATAGTAATAATAATAATAACAATAATAACAATAACAATAATAACAGTAATAATAATAATAACAATAATGATAATAATAATAATAATAATAATAATAATAATAATAGTAATAATAATAATAACAATAATAACAATAATAATAATAATAATAATAATAGCAATAACAATAATAATAATAATAATAATAATAATGATAATAATAATAATAATGATAATAATAGTAATAATAACAATAATAACAATAACAATAATAACAGTAATAATAATAATAATAATAATAACAATAATGATAATAATAATAATAATAATAATAATAATAATAATAATAATAATAATAATAATAGTAATAATAATAATAACAATAATAACAATAACAATAATAATGATAATAATAATAATAATAATAATAATAATGTTCTGGGTGAGCGTGTTTCTGTGTTTGCATGTTCTCCCCACGCTTGCGTGTGTTTCCTCTGGGTACTCCAGTTTTCTCCCACAGTCCAAAGACATGCACATTGGGCTAATTGGTTGTCCCCAATCGCCCCTAGGTGTAAGTGTGAATGCTTGTGTGTGTGTTGATCCATAGACTGGCGAGCTGTTGCCCCGCCTTCGCACAGTAACGGCTGAATCGGGCTTCAGTCACCCCATGACCATAATAAATGATTAAGTGGTTTGGCAAGTGAGTGAGTGAGTGAGTAATAATAATAATAATAATAATAATAATAATAATAATAATAATAATAATAATAATAAAAGCAATAACAATAATTTGAGAATCGAATACTAGCCCCTCATATTTAATAGACATCTTTTATGATGATGTTATAAAATGCCAGCGGTCTCATGGTCGGGTCTGTGATGAGTCGCCCAGGGGGTCTGGGATTTTTTTTGTAATGTTGTTACAGAGACAGAGCTGACAATCCACCAAGATCAAAGTTATTACAGGTATAAATAATCAAATCAAATAATAATTAAATGACGACTGTGTGAGAGTAAAATATAAGTAGGTATGTGTGCCTGCGTGTGTGTGTGTGTGTGTGTGTGTGTGTGTGTGTGTGTGTGTGTGTGTGTGTCCGTGTGTGTGTCCGTGTGTGTGTTGCGGCTCATCACATTAGTGGAATTGCCTAGAGGGCATTGACGGGGGGGCGGTTTAATGAATTAAAGTGGACAAAGCTGACTTGGAAGGATTGATTGATTGCCCCATGTGGAGCTTGGTGTGTCCTGGTGTCTCTCGGTGTGTGTGTGTGTGTGTGTGTGTGTGTGTGTGTGTGTGAGAGAGAGAGAGAGAGAGAGAGAGAGAGAGAGAGATAAAGGGGTCCATTGAGAAAAGAGAGGATATTACAGTAGGAAGCTTTGACAAACTCATTTCTCTCCCTTTACAATGACAGGCACTCGGTCACGCGGTAACAGAGGATTTTATTTTAAAGAAAAATGAATTGTGTCTTTATTAATAAAAAATAAAAAAAAAGAACGACTCCTCTCAGGCGACAGTGAGTCAGTCATGCCATGCCTCTTGCTGTTGTCTTAAAGCATCCAGAAGTGCATTTCCTGCCATCAGATGCTCTCTGTGATGATAGAGATTCACTTCCGCAGCTCGATCTTCGGAGTTTCTTCCCTTCTTCCTTCACAAAGTGCTGCCAACGAGCAGTTTGCTTGTTCAGTCTCAGACAAATGACTCCTGACTAGTTTAAAGAAATATTGCTAAATTTATAAGCAATTACTGTGCAAAAGAAAAAGCTCTTTAACAGTTTCTGCAGTTTGAGTGAAATGAGTTGAATTTAGAGAGTCGCTGCTGTACTGCTGTTCCTGTAAGAGTAAAAACAGTGTCACTGTCGCCCATTTCTTACAATCAACACATTTACATGAAGTATTTTTTTCTAATACTAAAAAAAAAAAATAATAATAATAATAATAATAATAATAATGATAATAATAATTAAAATTATAATAATAATAATGTTATTATCCGATTTACATGCTTATCTATGTATGTATCTATTTATGTATATTTATTTTATTTATTAAGGATATTTTTGGCTTGGCATATCATCATCATCATCATAATTCTTTTTCTTCTTCTTCTTCTTCTTCTTCTTCTTCTTATTATTATTATTATCTTCTTATCTGGTTTCCTCCCACAGTAAAGGGACATGCACATTAGGCTGGTGGTGTGTCTGTGTACGTTGGCCCTGCGATGGTCTGGTGAGCAGTTCAGGGTGTACCCCGCCTTCACCCAGAGCCGACTGAGATAGGCTCAGTAAGGATTAAGCCGTTTGGTAAATGAATAAGTGTGTGAGGAGTTTAACTCCTCACCATAAATCACGACATTACAGACCCAGCGCAGGGTTTGACCGTAGCTGCACCACTTTATCAGTGAGAGCTGAATATCACGTTATCTTCTAAGCAGGTGTTATCCAGCTAAGCAGGCGGCATGCTCTGCGATGACACAGCACTTATAAAAGGTTGTATGTACGTATGGGGTAGGGCATGATTAACAGCCATTCTGTCTGCTGTGGTGAGTGACAGCGGCGGTCTGCATTGTGCAGGAAATGAGAATGGAATTACAATCTGAGATCGTCACCTCGTCACGAGCTAAAGAGAGACATGAGCAGACACTTTCACTCTACACACACACACACACACACACACACACGCTCACATATATTTCATACACACATATACACACACGGTGGCATGGTGGCAGTGGTTAGCATGTCCGCCTCACAGCAAGAAGGTACTGGGTTCGATTCCCGGGCTCGAGCTGTTTCCGTGTGGAGTTTGCATGTTCTGCCCGTGCTTGCGTGGGTTTCCTCTGGGTACTCCTGTTTCCTCCCATAGTCCAAAAACATGCAGGTTAACTGGTGGTTACAAATTGTGTAAATTGAGTGTGAGTGTGAATGGTTGTATGTGTGTTGGCCCTGCGATGGTCTGGTGAGCTGTTCAGGGTGTACCCTGCCGTCGCCCAGAGTCGCTGAGATGGGCGCCAGCCTCTCCGCGACCTTAATTCAGATTAAACAGCTTAGAAAATGAATGAATGAATGAAATACACACACACATGCCATAAATGTACCCAGCTGACTTGTTGTCCCTGGAATGAATCTCCCTTCAAACCACCCCCCACCCCCAGGCTCGCTCCACGTTTAATCTAACAAACACGCCATAAACCTCGTCATAGAAAGCTGTGCGCTGTGAGGGCTCTTTAAATCTCAGCGCTGATTGTTTAGCATGCAGCGCGGCTCTACAAACCCCAATATTATACATTTATATTTCACATCCCATAAGAGTAAACTGACAATCACGCCGTCTACATAAACTTTAATGTATGCAAATAAACCAGCTTTATATTATACATGACAGCCAGCGTTTATATCCGAGGTTCCATCCAGGGATCGAAATGAATTTAGGGGAGGAATGAAATTGTTGCAAAAGAAAAAACAAAACAAAACAAAAACAAAACCCCACCAAAAAGCCATGATTTACTCAGTTCCACTTGACTGAATAAACACTAAGTCGCGTCAATAAAACCTGACTCTGGGTTCTGAGTTGAAGCTGTTGAAGCTGTTATGGCTTTGAACCTGTGTCAAGTTGAGAGCACAGAGCAGTATTGGTATGCGTGGGAATGCCAGTTTTACATGATCAAGTTGACCCATGTAACACTGCCTTAATTATTCATCAGCTCGCGCTGCGAGTTTTTAAATGCAAGTCGAAAACTTCATGTGATGCCGAGCTTGAAGTTGCACAAAAAAAATGTTGCCGGTAGCAAAGTAAACGCTGATTGTTCTTTGGCACAGCAAAAATCATTCTTGCAAGTTGCCCATGTTATATCAGCGTCAGACAAAATGGTGAGAATGGAACCTCACTCATGAAGGAGGTATTTAAATCCCAGTGCTCAGTGCTCGCTGAAGTGTACTACTGTAAATAGAGTTTACGCACACTCAATAATTTCACTGCTTAAAGAATAATCACAGCTCTAACACACCCTTATCCAAGCATGGAGGTTACAGCCCGAAAGCATGAGATTTGAGATTTGAACTCACGACCTTCTATAATTCATTTGGCTGCTAATGAACCCCACCTGATGCAAACATCTGTTTGATGACGTATTTGGGTTTTGTGTGGGTTTGATTCTTTGCTCTCTATATTAATTTGACCTACGAGCTCTTTTTCCCACAGAAGTTCACTAGGAGCAGCTGGGGCTCTTTTCAATGCAAATGTGAACACAGAGAAAATGGTGGTATGTGACACACCATTACACCGGACAGATGGAGTTTAAAAGTTAATGCAATGTTTTTAAGAGGCACAGGCCAATGTGCTGGGAAGAAAACACTTCCGGGTGTGCTGTAATAGAAAAATAATCACTGGTTGCATGGTGTGATGAAGAGCTACGCTTGCTCTGGGGTCTTTTCATGCTACAGTTCTTGGTGCGGACTGGGGTCCACGTCAGCTGAGAGGTCGGTTCCTTTCGGTGATGTGGACACTGTTTTTGCGCACCGAGGTACCGAACCCGAGTCCTCCAAAATCAAGTGTTTGGGGTTCGTTTCACCTGAACTCCAGTGCTGTCTGTACTTGGTGTGAACACTATCCAATTTACAAACCTAGAAAAGCACTAATTGGGTGGCACGGTGGTGTAGTGGTTAGCACGTCCACCTCACAGCAAGAATGTCCTGCGTACAAGCCTAATGTGCATGACTTTGCCTAGCAATGCCACTTATATGATGACGATGTATAAGACTGATTGGCTTCTTCGGTCATTTCACCAAACAACGTCTTCACCGGAGTGTCCTCTCCAGGGTGCAAAAAACCTGGGCTCCCGCAAAGAAGTCCGAAGCCGCCCATACATCAAGACTCCTCTCTCGGCCTCGCAAACGTTGTCCAAAGGAGCGTTAAGTGAATACATTTGGCATAAGCTTGGCAGCAGGAGCTGCAGGAAAGTGACAACGTACGCCATCCAACCGCCTTGGGGGTTCCACTCAAGATTTAAACAACTAGGGTGCACAATTAAAAATATAATATGAACAGAAGCCTTTCTAGTTCAAGCTCGAGTTCAGACCAGCAAAATGGACACGTGTGAAAGCACCCTTACTTCCATGAGGTTTGTTTTTTATACAGGTCCTTAAGCCTGAGTGGGGAACACTGGACGTGATGATGGCACTTTACACATCTGTTGGTTTTGTGTAGTATCCATAAGAATACACTTTTATTATAATTATTTTTTTTTTATGAGCACAGATGAAACATCAGCTGCATCACCTGCCACTTTATACCAGTCAGCTGAGTCTGCACCACCACACACAGGTGTTTAATGTAAAAAAGAGCCCCACTGTTCCAGCCTTTTACACCCAGCAATAACTGCTAACTAGCATTTCATTTCCTGTATCATTAAAGACGACATTGTTGGATGCTGAGGCACGGGGATTGTTCAAAAGGATTTAGCTAGTATCATTAAGCAAGCATTGGCCGGGAGGCCTTATGTGCTTCTGCGGGTTTTACATTTATTTATTTATTTATTTAACTTTTCTTCCACCTGACCATTTCTCGGGAATATCTTGAAAAAGGCTTTACTAATCCTCATCAAAATTTGCATATTCATTTCTTGGGGTTTTGTCATTTTTCAGAATGCTAAATTAAGATTTCATGGATTTATTAGGGGGCAGTGGTGGCCTGATGGTAGGGTGTTGGCTTGTAGGTCAGGGGTTCAAGCCCCACTATCACCAAATTGTCACTGCTGCCCCCCCCAGTGCAGCTAACTGGGTTATCAAAGACCAGCCATGTCTCTCACTGTCTGTGGTGGGAGGCATGTAAAAGAACCATTGCTGTCGTTTGTAAAGAGGAGGCCATTGGGTTGCCGTCAGCGTGTTTCTGCCCTGCGATGGACTGGCGAGCTGTCCAGGGTGTACTCTGCCCTCGCCCAGAGTCAGCTGAGATGTGCGCCAGCCTCCTCGCGACTCTAATTAGGATTGAGCAGTTCAGAAAATGAATTTATGAGTTTTTTTAAATTTCCATAAACCAGTGATGCTTCCTCTAACGAGCTATTTTCATGTGCAGCTGGTAGAAACATCAGCCTTGCTGACTCGGTATGATCTCATTTTGCTGTTGCACATCAAGTCAACAGACCTTGCATGGCGATCTGGAATGCTGTCCGTTGGTGTGACGCTAAGAAATTTGTTAAGGATCGTGTGAAAGCCATCGGTGGTGAAACTGGCCGGGTGAAGATGGCATAATGGGATATGACAGAAGATGAGAAGATCCTCAAGATTATTCTTCAAGTCACCTTTTTTTCCAGACCTCTTTCTGCTTTTTAACTAACAGGGAATGAGTGTTGAACTTGAACTGGTTCCATTCAGGATTCTTAGAACCATGGTGCCAGCTAGCGAACCAGCTCGTGTTTCCAGCAGAAGCTTTGTAATCAAGGATCTACCATCACCGCACGGTGTACAACGAAAGAAAACAATAATAGCAAGACGGTGAATCACATAAATTGCCTATGAGTACCTTTTTCTATTACTGGAGTTATTGCTGAACATTTGCCATATATAATTGACCCAAGTAGACACCAGTGAGTGCCTTCGCAGCATTGGGGCTCAGGTAGCAACTGCCCCAGAATGTGTTGGAGGGCAGCTGTTATTAAAAATTCATGGATTCATTTTGGGACTGATTTGCAGCCCAATAATTTAATATCTACTGTATTTATAAGTATTATGGCTTTAAAGAACAGAACAACCAATTCGCCGTTCACTTGTGTACTCGTACAACTCGCAAAAAAGAAAAAAACCAGCACAAACCCACATTCTAATTCACTGATTCATTCATTTGCCGAAACCCTTAACCTTACTAGTGTCAAGGAAGGCTGTAGTCTATCTCACCCGACATTGGGCGAAGGTAGAGTACACCTTGAACAGCTCGGCAGTCCATCGCATGGCAACACATACACAACCATTCGTACATACACTCACTGTATGTGTAGGGGCAATTTAAAACAGCCATTTTACCTGATGTGCATGGTTTCGGACTGCGGGAGGAAACCGGAGTAATTAGGGCCGCTGGGAGGCTGGCGCCCATCTCAGCCGACTCTGGGCGAACCGGGGTACACCCTGAACAGCTTGCCAGGCCATAGCAGGGCCAACACACATACAACTATTCACACTCACTCTCACACCTAGGGGCAATTTGGAACAGCCAACTGTGCATGTTTTTGGACTGTGGGAGGAAACTGGAGTACCCAGAGGAAACCCATGCAAGTACCAAACTCTGTACAGTAAACACCTTGCTGAGCCAGGACCGTCTTGCTGTAAGGCGGACGTGTTAACCACTACGCCACTATGCCGCCCCACTTATTAAGTGGTCAACAAGAAATGAAACAAGCAGCAGCTAACACCTTTTGACATTCGGAAAACCACTCAAATCAGGCTGTAATATCTCACATGCTGTTACATCTGAGGTGTTTGCAAGTGTGTGGTGACAAAGCATGATTGCAGGAGAGCGATGGTGTGTGTTTCTGAGGTTTAATAGTGCTGAGGCTGAGGCTGCTGAAGTCTTGATGAGATGCTTATGAAGCCTGCAATGAGCCGATATCTTGACAGGTCGAAGTGGATGGATAAAGACTGTGGCATGTGAGGCGAGGAAGGTGGTGAATCTTGAGTTATTTTTGTTGTGATCTTAAGCCGACCGCAGACTGTTTCATGTGGGGAGCAAGCTACGAAGGTGGGCTGAAAATTTCATAGGCTGACCATGAATTATTTTTTTACAGTCTCCATTGTGGTCTGCACACTTTTTTCATTGATGTTGCAGCTCTTGGATGCCCTTGGTATAGAAGCTTTTAATTTTCATTGCTCTGGCATGACTCCTTCTTGAACTTTCCAGCCCACCCTTGTAGCTTAGCAACACTTTAAACTGAGGGATAGCTTTTGGTAATATGGTCACAAATTAGAAAGAAAAAGAAAACAGGTTACATGTTGCTAACGGTATGCCTCTAAGTAAATAACATAACACGAAGCACAGCGATCACGCTCTAATCCTCTCCGGTATCTCCCAAAACACACAATGAGCCGTTTCATACCGGGCGAAACACAACCCGTACAGCACCAGATGTGCTCTCGTTAAATCCTCACCCTCTGCCTTCCAATACAACCTCCATCTGAACAATCTGGCTGAAACCTGATGGTGTGTATCACCTTGTTCCTCGGCACCCTTCCATCCGCAGCCCTCTCGAGTCCCTGTTAGTGTTAGCATACGAGTGTCATGGTGGCCATATTTCAAACTGCGCAGTTCCTCATTGAGTCATACACTTAGCATCAATGGATAATTAAAACTGTGGGAACGTTTTGCTGAAACATCTGTTCCACTCTAAACGGCGCCTGGTTGTCACGAAACGATTTCGCTAAGTGTCATTAACTGCTGATCAAAACGATGCCGCCCGGTCAATCGCTGTGAATGCAGCTAACTGTTACTGCTATGGGGCGTATGGAGAGAGAGGGGGAGGTAGAGAGAGAGAGAGAGAGAGAGGGAGAAAGAGCAGAGATGCAAGGTGAAACTCTTTTCAAGAATGAGACTAAACCAGAACAAGAGTAAGAAATTATACAAGGTGCTAATTTGTCAGGGAAAAAGCACAGCGCTAAGCAACAACCTTAAAACAGCAATTTAAGTCAATCCTTCTTTTTTGTTGGTGCTGTTGTTGTTGTTTTTTCTGACTTCCTGACCCATACCACCACTTAGGAAAGACCTGACAAATCGGAATTGTAGCAGGAAGCTAAGCATGAGACAAAAAGACTCTTATGTTGAGCAATTAGTGTTGTGCATTTGGGGAAGCTTTCAGCTGTGATTGTTCTGCGGCGCATTGCTGATGTGTTTCACTTGCATCTATAAAAAGATTAGGAAAAGACATGATTACCATTTTTGGTATGATTTAATGACATTTTTTGTGATGCTAATTTATCCAGAGATCAAAGCTGTTTTGAGAGAGTCAGTAGTTAATAGGGATGGCATCCCTAGGCAACAACTGGCAGCATGGTGGCATAGGGCCTAGCACGTCCGCACCAAAGCAGGAAGGTCCCGGGTTCAAGTCTTGGTCTCGACTAAGGCGTTTCTGTGTGGAGTTTGCATGTGCTCACAGACAAGCACCTTTGCTTGTGTGGGTTTCCTCTGGGTACTCCGGTTTCTTCCTACAGTCCATTGACATGCACATTAAGCTAAGCTAATCTGTTCCAAATTGCCCCTAGTCCAGCACCCTTACTGTGAGTGTGACTTTGAATGAAGTTTTGTGTGTGTGTGTGTTGGTCCTGTGATGGACTGGCGAGCTGTTCATGGTGCACCCTGCCTTGGCCTAGAGTCAGCTGAGATAGGCTCCAGCCTCCCTGCAATCCTAGTGGTTTAGCAAATGAGTAATTAAGTAGTTATTAGAAAGGGTGTGTCTTTAACAGCCCCTTGGTGAGACTGCTCAAAATTCACCAGTAAGTCCATCCAATGCCTATCTGGGCCAATCATTTACATACAAGTAGAGGTGGGGGCAGGGGGATGAACAAGAGGCAAATGGCAGGGTATTTATATATATATATATATATATATATATATACACAAAGAAATTGTGGATGGTAAAAGTCTCCAGAGGTATAAATAGATAAAATAAGCGCATAATGTCAAGGTAGTTGGTTTGGGTGAAGGAGGCTGTAACTAGGTCAGAGAAAGTGCAAAGACCTGACCCACCTTTAAAGAGGACATTTTAGCAAAAACTAAAAAAAAACCTTAAAAAAAAATGTAAAAATGCCTCCAAGTCTACACGGTTGAGTCTCAGGTGGTTGGTGTAGAAAGTCTTTGAATTTCCTGTACCGATTCACATTTTTATTTCAGAATGACCTTCAGTATAAAAATGCATGAAAAGCTCAGTCGTCATTGTTTTTCACCTTAACGTTGATAGTGGAAGATATAATAAGTCAAGATGTGTGATAATATATTACTATAACAGTATACCGTAAACAGCAGTGACCCTTTAGTGGTTCCAAGTGTGGTCTGGGAAGTCTGCCAAGCTGGGTATATAGCCACAGATCAAATACTTTAGCCCACTGAGTGTCTAATAAAATGGAGAGTGAGTGTAGCTAAACTTTCAAACAGGATCTGGATATGCAAATTAAGCGTGCAATGCGATTTCAGCTCTCAAAATGTCTTTTTATCGTGTATTTTACTGCTCATAAACCTAAGAGTCTACCAGTTTCATTCCGATCAATAGAAAATGCGTGACCAAGCTTGGGGTCAGCAGATGAAGGATGCTAAACTGTGCTGACCATGTAATACCTAAGGAAATCTTGGCACCTTCTATCTTACTACCACAGTTCTGTTTTAAAGCCTAAACTCTTGTTTTAAAAAGCTGTTTCATGTGTGACGCAATTTTAAACACTTCACTTTAACATTCGAGTGGCGATACCGAGTGGCACAACGACAAGGTTGAAGTTCTCAAGGTTCCAGGATGGGTGAATGCAGCCATCCGCTGCCGGGCGCCCATGAGAGCACGCTGGCCGAGCTCTGGGAGAGCATACAGTCTCTTCCCTATCACTCATTATTGACATGAGCCAATCATCTGTGAGTTTGTGCATTCATGGGGGTGGATAGCACTTTCCTCTGAGTGTCCCAGGAACATGCATGACCTGGATAAAAGTGGTTGGATGGTATTATCATTAGCCACTGAGCAATTCTATGCTTTCCTCGCCCTCCCTGGTTGGGTAGATGTATGAAAGGGAACTACTTGATGGGTGGGAATTGGTTACAACTGAACTGGTGGGTGAAACATCAGGAGATCAGGAGAAATGTAGGGTGTATTTCAGTAAAATGTGTAGTATACCAGATTACAGTGTGCTTGAGATTGGGAGGTCAAAGGGTTAAAGGGGGTTCTTTTAGCCGGAGTTGTTGTATAAGGAAGCAGGTACAATCTGAAAGATGAAAACAAAAGAAAAAATATTGAATTAAAAGAACACAAAGCAAGCCAGACCTCTAAATCTTAACCAACAAAACAAAAGGCGAAAGAAAAAGAACACAGCGTACTCGCACAGCGTACACATACAGCATACTCTCAGATGGCACCAGAAACATTTCTGTTGCTGCGACTGAAGGCTAAAAGCATTCCAGCGTTTTTTTCCTCTTCACATTTTTCATTTAACAAATAATTTAACTCTTTTTTTTTTTTTTTTTTTTTTTTTTAAAACCTGTCCTTTCCAGCATCATAGCAAACAGAATGGCAGTCTGGTTGCAGTGTTGTGCCGAACAAATTTGCTTTTCCAAGGGGAGGTT
>JBCNYH010000026.1:39486640-39496983 GCA_039654325.1 Tandanus tandanus
TATATATCTCACTTTCTGACCATCTCTCTCTCTCTCTAGCCCTCTCTCTTTCTCTCTCTATCTCTCTCTCTATATATCTCACTCTGACCCTTTCTCTCCCTAGCCCTCTCTCTCTCTCTCTCACACACACGCACACACACACACACACTCTCTCTCTCTCTCTCTCTCTCTCTCTTCATCTCCCCTGACAGTGCTGCTGTGAATAGATTTACCTTTCATGGTCATGAAGTCCTTCTTTTTGTCTTCATATCCACATTCCTTTCATCATCAGCACAAGACCCGCAGGCTTTTGTTTCTCCTTCTTTCCTCTATGAATCAGCCATATGAATCAGATTTCAGACATGACAGCTTTATAATATGACACGAATTAGAAGTGTTTATGCACTTTCCCCCCACGTTATGCGTACGGGTGGCTTCCCTGCGTCTGTGTACTCCACAGTGATGTGAAGCGGCTAAAAAGACAGGCGGTGACTTTGATTCGAGGTTCTTTTGATTCCCAGATCTCCCTTGATGATCAGAGTAACTACAGCACTCCCACCGCAGTGACAGGAAGTACCTCTTGTCATAACAGATGTTGTAAAATACTCAGGAAAAGAGATGCCGTGCATATTTAATCACGTTTCCGATCTTATGCAGTGATGGTAGAAGCACATCTGATGAGCTGAACTTTCGTGATTACGGACAGGTTTATTATGGGGGTTAAAAAACAACAAAAAAAACAACAACAACATCTGTACGAAAGAAAGGATCTGGAATCTCAAAGGTTTTACTTAAGAACTGCCGCATCGTAAACTGTTTTCTTATTATCCGGATTTTTTCACCTAATTTAGACCCATCGAGACGTATCACATGACAGCAACCCACCAAGGATGTCGAAGGCCACCAACCGACCACATTTTTTATGCTCATGTAACACCAGGGGCGTCAAAACACTCGAAGAGAGGATCTCTCTGCTGACTTCCGCCCAATGATTGACTAAAGTCACTTTGATTGACAGGGAAGAGAGTGTATGTATAACCTCTGAACTTCAGGGCGTGGGCATAAAAATAAATACCACCCAGAAGCAGTGCGTTAAACTTTGAGGGTCGTAGTCCCCTTCGTTGTGACATCATCACAGAGTATGTAGGTCATGTGACACACTGGCGGGACACTGTGTCAGAAAAACAAAAAACAAGGTACCTGGTAGACACAGGCTGGTCGGTCTATCCAACAGCATAACACAAATAACACAGTCATCCACTGTTTGTAATCTCAATGACTAACTGACTGAGTCACATTTCGGAAAGTCTTTCATCTGCGGTACTCGCCTGAACGTTTTTATCCTGCTGTCGCTTTTATGAGCGGTGCGGCTTCTGCTCCGTGTTGGAGTGTAACAGAGTGTTTAACAGCCTCATGTTATTAAAATGTATCAGGTGGTCTCGTCTGCAGCAAGAGTGGACCTGATTCACCTGACACCCTCCCCCCCTGTGAGTGTGAAAAACCCTCATGGCTGAATGTAAGAAAAGGACACAGAAAGGACGGAGGGAATGAGAAAATGAAAAGAAAGGAGAGAGGGATGAAAAGGACAGGTAGTCAGCAGGGACGCGGCGAGACCGAGAGAAGGAAAGAGACGTCTTCCGAACTCGAGACAAACACCCGCCCGAAAATGCCACGAGTGTAAAGTAACATGATGGGAGACGATACGGGATGAGTGACTTCCAAAGACAAACACGTCTCGCTAGAATTTGTTTCATGGGAAATTTCATCAGGTGTTTCTTCCACTAAGTCTTCAGTCAGTCCTTACAGAATTGATTATTTATTCTACAAAGAAAAATCCATGAAAATGATAAGTGCAAAACAGGTTCTTGGAACTAGAAGAAAACCTAGTGAAAATAAAAATGAATATAATATGGTTCCTAGAGCGGCACGGTGGCGCAGTGGTTAGCACGTCCGCCTCACAGCAAGGAGGTCCTGGGTTCGATTCCGGTTCTCGGGGCGTTTCTGTGTGGAGTTTGCATGTTCTCCCTGTGCTTGTGTGGGTTTCCTCCGGGTCACAGTCCAAAAACATGCACAGTCGGCTAATTGGCTGTTCCAGATTGCCCCTAGGTGTGAGAGTGTGTGTGAATGGTTGTATGTGTGTTGGCCATGCAATGGCCTGGCGAGCTGTCCAGGAGAATCCAGGATGTTTGGGCCACGGACGTTTTGTATCTAAAACAAACAAACAAACAAAAAAATTTATATAAATATATATACAGCCTTTCCCCAAAGCCCACCTAAGATGGCCCCCATGGCCCAAACATCCTAGCGTGGTAGCCCATGGCCCAAACGTCTGTCGCCCAAACGTCCGTGCACAGTTCAGGGTGTACCCCGCCCTCACCCAGAGTCGGCTGAGATGGGCTCCAGCCTCCTCGCATCCCTAATTAGGAATAAGCAGCTCAGAAAATGAATGAATGAATGAATGAATGAATGAATGAACATGGTTCCTGGTTTATCAGTTTGTGAACAAAATTCTGACCACACCCATGCAAAGATTTTCACCAAACTTGAACACTACCCTACCTGAGTCGAAGAGATGATTAAAATTTTGGAATGTCAAGGCCAAGTGCCAAGGTCAAAACAAGGTCATAAAGTTTTGGAGACAGAGTGTTTATAACTTTGAAACGAGTGCTGATTGACATGCTGTTACTCTGGAACACTCATAGGAAACCATATATGGACATATCTTTGACCTTGGGCGACCTTGAAAGGCCAAACCCCAGCTTTCTTATATATCCTTCAAACGAGAGAGGTTTTTCGCAGTTTATTTCTCACATTCATGTACTACAGAACACATTGTTGCATGAGCACATGGGCAATAAAACCAGTACCAGGCTCCCGAGTGGCACATCGGCAAATTGCAAGACAATCAATCTGGAGACCGTTAGTTTGAATCCGAGTTGATGCTGTAGCCTATTGGCCGACCTCTCACGAGAGGCAGGGATGACATACGCACACCTTGCCGTCACTTACATCGCTCACCAGCCAATTTTTATTAGACCGCCCCCAAATGCACAGCTGTATGTAAAGATGTGGGTGGCAGCTTCACATATCACAGAGGGGCACATGCTTGCTTACGCCCCTCCCTGGTTGGATGGTGGCGGTATGTAATGGGGAAGCAACACTTGATGTGTGGGAATTGACTCCGACTAAATTGGGGGGGGGGGGACAACGACGACAAAGGAAAATGATTCATTATCCATGTTCCGTCGTGGCGAGTTCCCCTCTAGTTCTTCTAGTTACCTTTCTTTCCTGTTTCCAAGCAAAATAGTGCAGCATGTTGCTTAGAAACCATTTTAAAGCTTATTTGATCATTTTCGATTCCGTGGGAAAGCATGGAAGATTTTATTTTATTTATTTATTTATTTTTCGTAAATCTGATGCATTTCACTCAACTCCATTCGAGTGAAGGATTGAGTGGTATCTCCGATCATCCAGGTGAACAGCAAGTCACATGACGTGAGCAGTGAGGCAACTGTGAAAGTCCCTTATGCTTATTTTTGCCTTAACACATTCCGAATGTGTAAAATGCCGACGCGGTTTGATCCCACCAAACTCATGCACACGGACAGTTCAACTTTTGCATGTCCACTTGGCCTGATGACTCATTTCTTTGTTAAACCTGTTTTTATTTATTTATTTATTTATGTATTTTAATAAGCACACTATTGTTTTAATGTTGTCGAGTATTATAAAAGCAATTATCGCACCATGGAATTTAACATCAGTGCATGCCTGGTGGTGCTGTGTGTAGGAGTCTGTGTTATTCGCTTGCTGAACAAACAGCGAGGGGGAAAAAGCGCCGTGATACTGTTGCTGGGTTTCCATGGTGTCACAGTGAGGAACATTAGAATTAGAGTTTGTGTTGGTGTGCAATTGTCTCTGCCTTACCTGACAATACCATGCCACACCACCAGAGGTCCCCATAGCCTGAATAAGAGTTTGCTTCCTGGTTGGTTCAAGTGTTGATCATTATTTCGCCAATAGCTAACTGTATCTATCTACTGTCGCTTTTGCAAAGATTCTTATGAGCAGCATTACTGAGCTTCAGATACTCATGTTGATACTGTATTTATTTGTATGTTTGTTTGTTTGTTTATTTATTTATTTATTTATGTGTTTAATTAACTTTTTGTCCGTGGTTTTGACTTTGGATGATTGGAAACGTGTTCCAACAGAAACGAAGCGAACGAATGACTCAGCAATTATTTATTTATCTCATGTTTTTATTTAAGAAAAAGTTATTAATCAAGTAAAGAAACGACCATGAGGTTTGTGTTTAACTGCGTGCTGTTGTGAAAAACATGACTTTTCCCTCAGGTGATGTAACAATTGATGTGAAAAGAATTCACTATATCCTCGAGGAAAAGGAAATTCAAATCGCAGTAACATGGAATCGAGGAAAGCCAGGAATCGGCCATGGCCTCATAGTAAAGGGGCGGCAGCACAGTGTTGGGCTTTTCCTATCCAGTGTATGTGGAAAGGACAGGTCACGTTTTCGTCTAAGTGTGTTGTGATGTCGCATGAGTAATTATTTTAGAATTCACGCTTCCCATCTGGTATCATCTCACAGAGCACCATGTCCGGAAACACTGTGGCCATTTCACGACTATTCCGGCAGATTTGGGAGGCGGTCTGGGCAGAGGAAATATGATCTTGCCTGAGAAACGTGAGCATCTGTGATGTATACGTAACAGTCGTGGCGGCCGCTGTTAAATGTATATTTTAACCACCTCAGAAATCTGCGGTAACAGATTTCTTCCAGAAGGCCATGCACGCCTCACGAATGCCCTTACAGTTGAATGGATCCGGCGCTTGACCCGCAGTGATTTACAGCACCGCCAAACATTCCGTGAATGGAAGCCACACCCTCCCGGGTTTCAGGCTAGCTCCATGGCGCTCAGGTGTTCCGAAGGAAGTCTGCGGAACACTTATGTGATTTTGCCGGCTTTTGTGCGGCAGGCAAAAAAAAAAAAAAAACATCTAGCATCATGTATTGTGAAGTCATTCTGAATATGTAGGGCAGGAATTGGTAAATAATAATAATAAGAAGAAGAAGAAGAAGAAGAAGAAAATGGGATTTTTGCATCTAACACTGTATTTAGCTCTAGCGTATACTTTAGCTTTAGCTTAGAAGTCAGCTTCGGACTCAGAAAATGGTCAGAAATAAGCAGTTGTCAGCAGAATGATCCACGTAGGCGATGAATTGCTGACCCTAATGCTCTCTACCCAAATGCAGAACGATTCCAACCCAAAACTGCCACAGTGACCAAAGATTACAGCTTCATTTTAAGAGGATTTACCTTTCAGCTCAGTTTGAGTGGCAAGATTACATTCTGACCAATCATTATGTAGTCAAGTACACACACACACACACACACACACACACACACACACACACACACACACACATGCCTTAAGCTGTCATCATTTGTATCCATTTCCCTCCTACATAGTGGGCAGCGATCATGGCGCTCATGTTAATGTCTGAAATAAAAACAAGATGGAGGTTTGTCCAGGTCCCTGCATTCTCCCCTCCACATCCACATCCTGTCCCGCCACGCTCCTTCGGCTTCGACTTCCTGTACATAAAAGCCCAAAAGATCCAGGCGCAGGGTTGAGATCTTGACAGCGAGACTGCCTTTAGCTTCCTGAGCAGATCCTTATTTAGCTCGCAGTGTAACTAGCAGTGTTCTGAGTCACATCCCAGATATTGTATATCTTTACCAGCAGGATGACATGCTATGATTAAACTCTCCCAATTATTTTCCTCCTTTTTTTTTTTTTTCAACTCAATAGACAGTTTCATGCATCGACAGAAAGTCATATATTATGAGTCAGTTCCATTTCAAGTCATTTATTTAATTCCACTCGAGCTCATGCCATTCATTCGATAAGCTGGAATCCTTTCACTCAGGCAGTAAAAGCTTATTAAGCACAGAATAGGATGGAATTGATCGTCTGAATGAATCCTAAACCTTTGAATTTGACTTCAGACTTAATGGATCTGAGATTAGCCTCGAACAAACGTCACGAGAAACGTTTCTTTTTTTCACCCCGATTTATCAGTAATTATTTTTTTTCTTTACCTAATTCTTGTGATTTTTTATTTTTGTGACCTTTCGTGTGAGCTACACGGAAGATACTCTCTTCTTCTTCTTTGTCTTCTCCCTTGTCCGGCTATGATGCCAGGTCGGGGTTCTGCTGTCCTTATCTTTCATCTGCCTTGTCTCTTTTATCCATCCTTAAGAGGTGTCCATATCATCTCATCCTTGATTGTCTTTTATTATTTATCTTTAACGCAGAAGATACTGTGATTTTCATCACATTTGTGATTTTATTTATTTATTTATTTATTTATTTATTTTTGTGGTGTTACCCTAAATCCCAAGTATATACTCATCCACCCCAAACTCTCGAAGCTCCTCAGCAGGAGGTCGCCGCTGTTCCCCCCGACATGACTCGTCGAACCATGGCAGCCTTCAGAAATCATCCCCAAGAGTGTATAGATAATGACAGCCGCCACTTGGAGGATCATCTTTAAAACGTGATAATTAAAAGCTGAACTGAATAGAGTTTCATGTGTGAAAATAATAATTAAATTATCTTTTATAATACATTTTTTTCTTAATCTTAAATACAGACTTAAGTCTTAAATACAGTCTTAAAGTCTTATAGTCTTAAATACAGTTTTATTAACTACAATTAATTTCAGCAAAGAAGATGAATTCCAAATTGTGCAACATGTCGACTGAACAAGCAGGCAGGTGAGTGAGGAATATTGCTGTGAGCCAGTTGAAAGAGCGCCAAGCATTATTTAGAGACTTTAAATACACTTGGAAGCAAGTTGATTGTTAATGCTAAATTAGTGCAGACTCTTTATACTTAAACTGGCATGTAACCACAACCGGATAAAATTACTCTGCACTTGGACAAGCGCATGAACACACAATACTACCGAGGAGAATAATAATGATGATGATGATGATGATGATGATGATGATGATGATGATGATGATGATGATGATGATGATAATAACAAGAAGAAGAAGAATAGGGGCAGTGGTGGCCAGGTGGTAGGGTGCTGGCTTACTGATCCGAAGGTCGGGGGTTCAAGCCCCACTATCACCGAGTTGTCACTGCTGTCCCCCCAGTGCAGCTAACTGGGATATCAAATGCCGGCCGTGTCTCTCACTGTCTGTGGTGAGAGGAATGTAAAAGAACCATTGCTGTTGTTCGTAAAGAGTAGGCTGCATTGCCATCAGCATGTTTCTGCCCTGCGATGGCCTGGCAAGCTGTCCAGGATGTACCCCGCCCTCGCCCAGAGTCAGCTGAGATAAGCTCCAGCAACCCGTGACCCTAGTAGGATAAAGCGGCTCAGCAAATGAGTGAGTGAGAGAAGAGGAAGAGGAAAGAAATGCTCCTAAAGAAAGAAAGAAAGAAGCAATAATGATAGTAATAATATCTTTTATTTGTCATCCTTAAAAAAGGAACGCACTTTACATCAAAGCCATGGACTGTGCAGGATCGCAACGAATCCCATCCTGAACAACGTGGCCCACTTCTGTAGCCGTTGTTTCTATGACAGCCACAGGGGACCAAACATTTGGATGATTAAATGGATTTTAAAAGTGCTGTGTCATGTTCCCTTCATCTCTCAGACAGAGGATTAGGACTCGGCCGTGTCCTCGTGTCGTGTCATCTCAGCATTGTTGGGCTGCTTTTCTGACCCTCTAATAGCAAGCAGGCTGAAGTTGTGTGTCCTACGTACACTGTGTTCCCTCCGGCTGCTTCGGGAGCTCACACACTCAACTGCTGTTCCCACTTTCAGAACTTTCAATGGGTGCTAAGGAGGACCTATCGGGCTGCTTTTATTCCAAGCGTCGTTGAGGGTTTAGTTTCAGGACCACGGACAGTTACAAGACTTGGTGACGTACGTCGGATTTATGAACTGGGATCAGTCCAAAAGGGTTAAGGGGTGATCACACAAGAGGTGCGATAGAAAAGCGACTGACGTGAATGGCAGTTTGTGACTGTCGCTTTTCATTCTCAGAATGTTCTCAGATTTGTCACGTGACATTCGTGGCATCGCATTTTGGCTACCTGGTTTGTGAAGTCACGTGTGTTCAAACGTGTCTGAAATTCGGCGAATGTTGCAAAACGAGGCTCTGACGCGGCTTCCACGTGGAATGTTTGAAACTTGCTGGCATTGTGTATTTTGTCATCATTAGTATTTTATTCGCATTTTGTTTGCGCAAATAACACGCCAGTAAAAAGCAAATAGTTTGAGAACAAAAAGCGAACAGAACGCGACTGATTTACAACAGGAGATTCGCCTTTTTTTTCTGCCAATCATCCGCAAACCAATCGCAAATTACTTGCAAATCAGTTGCAAAATTGTCGTATGACCTTCTCGCGACTTTCGCGCGATATTCGTATTTAAGCCGCAACATATTCGCTTGCACGTGGAGTCGCAAAACATTTTGACGCAAATGTCAAAATTCGCAAAAAAATTAATTCACGTCAGTCGCCTTTCTGTCACACCTCTAGTGTGATCACCCCTTAATTTGTTTTTTGTGTCACACTTTGTCGCTCCTCAAACAGTCCAGGTTGTCAGAATTCTCTCCAGGATTCACCTGATGTACTCTCAGTTCTATTAGCTGCTCTGTCCTTTAGTTTTCTACTTCACCCAGCGTGATCCTGAAGTCATTGTCTGCGCACCGCTATGTTTACCATTCTATCTGATTTTATATCCCAGTGACTCACGCCACGACCACACCAGGCTCGCAGTCACTGTATTGGGGCTCCTGGGCTTCGGCTATTGCTTCTCGTCGGTTCTTCGGACTCTGTCTGCAAAGCCTGTCTGGCTGTTAATATATAGACTGTTTGTTTTTGGCGGGAGTCTGAGCAGGGGTTTGTGAGCTTCCGTTTTGTTTGTGTTTATTTTTGTTTTGCCGTTAGTCTATTAAATTCTGTTCCCTTCCCTGACTCCTGTGCCTGCACCCCCTCCCTGCACACACCATGACACTTTGACCCTGTACAAAAACTTGATTGGAATATCCAGATTTAATTATAATAGGAAAGTGCGAATACATGAAGACTTAAAATGAATTATTAGCAGGTCAACAGCAGGCTAATGAGAATTGTACAAGAATGGAGATACCCAGAGCTTTGGGTTGTTAGTTTGTTTATTTGTAATGTGGCTCTCAGACGACATAATAAGGTAAAGAATATATCCGAGCTCATATTTCAGTTAATTGAGGGTTGTCTCTTAAGAAAACATCGTCATGCTTTAAGGGATAAAATTTAGGGTAAGGTTGAGAAGGCGTAGCTCAGACGCTGTTATGCATCAACCAGACATGACTGAGGATTTTTAAAATACAGGAAACTAGCTGTCTGGACTAATATATATTCACTCACTTATTTTCCAAATTGCTAACTCTCTTATTAGGGTCACGGGGAGCCTGAAGTCAAAGGCGGGGTCCACCCTGAACATTTCGCCAGATAAGCACAGAGGGAAATTGTAATCTCCACACGGAAATGCCCGGGCCTGGGACTTGAACCAAGGATCTTCTTGCTACACCACTGCGCCACCCCTACCCAACCTCACATTTATATTATCATGATCATACTTCTACAGTAACACCTCATTCACAGGGACAGTGTATGCTAGCTAGCTAGACTTATAAACAACACATTTAATAATACGAGCAATGAAAGAGAACTTTATACTTTAATCCCAAATCGCTAAGAGAAAATTGCATGAGGGTGGCATGACGGTGTAGTGGTTAGCACGAAGAAGGCCTTGGGTTCGAGTCCCAGGCTGGGTGAGGGCGTTTCTGTGTGGAGTTTGCATGTTTTTCATATTGCTTACACGGGTTTCCTCTGGGTACTCCGGTTTTCTTCCCACAGTCTAAAGACTGCACATTAAGCTGATCAGCTGTTTCGAATCTGCCCTAGGTGTGAGTGTGAGTGGTTGTGTGTTTGTGTGTGTTGGCTGTGCGATGGATTGGTGAGCTGTTCAGGGTGTAGCACGCCTTCGCCCAAATTTGGCTGAGATAGGCTCCAGCCTCCCCGTGACCCTGATAGGATTAAATGGTTTGGTGATTAATTGATAAATAAATTAGAGGCTACTCAGATTAACATTACTGCAGACTCCAAGTAAATCTATACGATGCTGATTTGGTTGAGTCGTCAGCCATGTTTATTATAATATAATGTTATGAAAATAGGAAGCGGAAGGTCAGGCGGAAGGCCAGGCGGAAGGTCAGCTGAAGGACAAATCTCACAGTGATCAAAGAATGCACTGTCCAATAAATACTGAGTAT
>JBCNYH010000026.1:39507747-39518732 GCA_039654325.1 Tandanus tandanus
GGGTTTTTGGATATGGTGTGGGGGTGGTGGAGGGGAGGTGTGTGTGTATGAAGAGAAAAGATAAAAGGAGAGCACACACACACACACACACACACACACACACACACACACACACACACACACACACACACACACACACACCTAATCTGGTTCAGTAGCACTGTGACTCTTATTTTCTCTTGAAGCTGCTCTCACCCTTTTCATCTGTCTTTTGTTTATATCATGAAATTTATCTTTCTCTTCCCGGCAGTCCAAGCCCAAGACACACTAAGGGCGAGTTCACAGCTATTAGTTAGTTTCCCTGAGAGAAATGTAGGTCAGAAATGTCCTCATGAATCTCCGAAATCAACCAGAACGTTGATCCATCTATCCATCCATCCATTCATTTGCTGAACCGTTTAATTCTACGAGGGCTGCGAGGACCTCAGCTGACTCTAAATGAAAGCAGGTCACACCCTGAACTGCTCGCCGGTCCCCAGAGCATTGGGTCAAAGCAAAATATATGGATTACTTGCAGTATAAATAACATACATTTATTCATTTGTCGAACTGCTTAATCCTACTGTGATCGCAGGGAGGCTGGAGCCTTGATAAGCCGACTCTGGGCGAAGCTGGGGTTCACCGTGAGCAGCTCACCAGTCCATCGCAGGGCTAACACCCACATATACAACCTTTCACACTCCCACTCACAGTGAGGGGCAATTTGGAACAGTTGATTAGCCCAAAGTGCTCCTCCCACAGTCTTTGGACTGTGGGAGGAGACCAGAGTACCTGGAGGAAAGAGGAGGACATACAAACCTCACACAAAAAAACTCCCTCGCCGTGTCTGGGACTCAAACCCAGGACCTTCTTGCTGTGAGGTGGACGTGCTAACCACGTCACCACCATCAGGGTCTCAGGAAAGCTGGAGTCAATCTCTGGTGTCTTTAGGTCCTGTGGGTCATTTAGAGTGGCCAGTTGACCGAATGTGCATGTCTTTGGACTTTGGGAGGAAACCATACTCAGAGGAAACCCATACCAGTATGCGGAGAGCATTACAAATTAAGGCCCAAGTTGGCTGCAAGTTCCGAACCCAGAACCTTCTTGCTGTGATGCAAAGGTGCTAACCATTAGGGCTCAGTTTAGCAGAATCGCACTCAAACCTTCTCATACTGGCTTTCACTTGACTATAATTGCTCTGTTCTCACCCGCTTAAACAAAGTGCACCATGGTGGGGGGGGGGGGGGGGGGTTTGCAACAAGGTTCCACTTAAACACACTAAATGCTTCATATATAAAAAAACACCTCCCCCCCAAAAAAGAAGGGCTAAAATGATTCATTTAAAAGTGTATCTGAGATTCTGGAGGCATCGTGGCACAGAGACCTTGCATCAACAGGTCGGAGGGACTAAAAAAGGAATACAAACAGAAATCGGAGTTGTGTAGAGGGAGGAGGGAAGGAGGAGAAAGGTGCAGAGACACAATAGAAAGGTAAAAGAGATCGCCAGAGAAGCTGGACCGAAAAACAGAAAGCTGGAGGTGGTAAAGAGGCTCGTTGAAAAAACTCCGCAGTCGTCTCTCACAGCTTCGGCTCTGGTTTGGAATGCTCAGTCGTCATGGGCACGGGTTGCCATTGCTATGGAAACCACAGAGCAGGAAGGATGTTGGCCATGGAAGAAGCAAAAGAAAAGATTGACAATGAAGTGGAGAAACTGGAGAACTGATTAGGACGGAGATGCAGAGAAGGATGATGGATATTTGAGTCGAATTTGTGAAGCTTTATTTATTTTTAATTCATTCATTCGTTCATTTTCTAAGCTGATTAATCCTAAATAGGTGCGCGGGAAGGTTGGCACCAATCTCGGCCAACTCTGGGTGAGGGTGGGGGTACATCCCGGACAGCTCTCCAGGCCAATCGCATGGCCAACACACATAAAAGCCGTTATATTCAGTCTCACACCTAGATGTGATCTGGAACAGCCAAACAGGCTACTGTGCATGTTTTTTGACTGTGGGAGGAAACCGGAGTACCCGGAAGAAACCCAAACAAGCATGGGGAGAATATGCGAACCCCACACGGAAACGCCCCGAGTCCGGGAATTGAACCCGGGACCTTGGTACTGTGAGGCGGATGTGCTATCCACTGCGCTACCGTGCTGCCATATATTTACATATATACAATTATTTATTTATTTTTAATTTTTTTTTGTCATTGCTGCTGGCATCAGAGAGGCCGACCCTGGCGCTGGCTGTAGGAGCCAAGTTCTCTGCCAGGACAGATCTATGGGATGGTGGCTTGTGCATTTGGCTACAGGACGTCATTTAACAAAAAGACAATCGGGACTAAAAATGGCAGCCTGTTTCCAAATGACTCCTGTCTGGCTGCAGGTCAAGCATGAAGGATACCGCTGTTGTGAGGCATTTGTTAAAAAAAAATAAATCCGTAGTGCCAACACAGCGATGCCAATATATCATGCTTACAAAAAAGCTCCGGCGTGTTCAAGAATTGAACCTACACTATACAGTACAGCCAAATATATGTATACAGCACACCAGCCTTCCATAAAGGGTTACATAAAAACACAAACCTGTCCTCCAGCGAAAACGTCCTGGGTTCAAACTCCCCTAGTTGGTGATTGTGTTTCTGTGTAGAGTGTGTATCCAACTTCCTAATTTCATTGGGCAGACGAGTGCTGTGTTTATGGATCTCCGAAGGCAGAATAAAACCCTCCAGGGTGCTTTATGTTGCACGCTTTCCGTGCATCTGCAATCATATAACTTTGTCACTTTACATCATAGAAATAAAATTCCATACCTGGTTTTCTTTATTGTGTCAAACTAGTCCAGGAGAGAAGCCTTCCTCCTGCCAGCAGAGGGCATCCTGGTTATTACATCTGCCTCTCAGCAAGAAGGTCCTGGGTTCAAGTCATGGGCTTGACGAGGATGATTCTGTTCTCCCTGTGCTTGTGTGGGTTTCCTCCAGGCAATTTGGTTTCTTCCCACAGTTCAAAGAAATGAAAATTGGTGAGCTTTTTAGGGTGTACCATACCTTCGCCCAGAATCAGCTGAGATAGGCTCCGGCCTCCCTGAGACTCTTTTATGTATGCTTTTTTTACCCATTTGCCAAAACCTCTTTATCCTGTAGTAGCATTACGTGTAGACCCGAGCCTATCTCTGCCAAGTCTGGGAAGAGGTGAGGTACACCCTGACCAGTTCACAAAACCCTTGCAGGGCCAACACACACACACAACCATTCACACTCACGTTCACACCTAGGGGCAATCTGGAACAACTAATTAGCCTACTGTGCATGTTTTTAGCCTGTGGGAGGAAACCGGAGCACCCTGAGGAAACCAACGCAAGCATGGGAAGAACATGCCAACTTCACACAGAAATGCCTTCGACGAGCCCAGGACTCAAACCCAGGACCTTCTTGCTGTGAGGCGGACGTGCTAACCACTACACCGCAGTGCCGCCAGTCGTAGGTTACACTCCGCTCCTTACCGGCCCACTAAGAAGTAAAGATATCAAACTGTACCATTCGGAGTAAAATACTTCCCACTGGAGTGTTTCCTTTTCCGTCTTTAAACTTGGAAAAAGTTCTTCTCAAATGTTGTCCTTAAAAAAAGTTATCAAGCAGTCTGTGAATATTAAGCCAGTGCTTAGCATTACCAAGCAGGTACGCCGGTCCAGTAGCGGCTGTATTTGCATTGTGAGGTGGAATTGCATTCGAGTGCTTGAGTTCAAACACAATTCTGCTTTATTAAACAGTGTATGACTCTGTAAGCCCTGGCAAACAATCTAAGCAGCCATAGAGCCCTAGACAGAGTGGGAAAGGGAGAGGGAGAAAGTTTTTGATTTGGTGGTAAGCCCCAGAGTCAAAGCAGAAATTAAAGTGATCAGAGCTGAAGCCTTGGAGAAACATCCGGAAAAGACACTCAATTATGTACCAATCAGCCAGAGGCACCCGCTGCTCTTAACTCCACTGATTTGTACCCTTCACCAGGCTTTGGACGAGCTGGCAGGGAATGGGGATGCAAGGCCAAACCCCTCACACACTCACACGCACACACACACACACACACACACACACACACACACACACACTCGGAGTGGGTCTTTTCTGGCTTCCATTAATGGCACGATTTCTCTTTCCTCTGGCATGTTTTTGAATGGCGGTCATTGGGATTCTGTGCAGGTGCAAGTCCTTTTAGCAGTTAGTGATTGGACCCCAGGAGAGGGGTCAGGAGAGAGAGAGAGAGAGAGAGAGAGAGAGAGAGAGAGAGAGAGCAGTAAATGAAGAGTGCTTTAGAAACAAAAAGATGAATATAACCCTGTTTGTGTTGGGAGAAATGTGTTTGCAGTGGCTAGTCTGATTATGCTTTTATTTATTTTTTTAATACGGTATCAGCTGCAGGGCCGACTATCACAATAACACATCCATCAGCCCTAAATCATCTCTCTCAGAGAAATCTGCCATCGAAAGTGGGTTCTGTGTAAATCCCCAGTCCTAAACCTGCCATCTGTAATGTAATGCAATGTCTGGCTGGCCTAATCCGGCCTCTGGCTCCCTGTTTACTTACTCCGCATCGCCAATGGGCAGAAATCTGATGAGACAGGAGGAGGACGAGTCATAAAAGACGGGTTGTTGAAATTCATTGACGTGGAGTTTTTCTGTACTCTATGTGAACTGCAGCAAAGTTGGGATCTTTTTCCTAAATAAATAAATAAATAAATAAACAAACAAACAAACAAATAAATGAATAAATACTATTAGCAAAAAAAGTACTTGACTACAAAGGAAGGTCAAAAGGTTGCTGTCCATGGTGCTGATTGGATCTCGATTATAGAGTTGGGAAGCTCTGAGGCAGGGACCCTGCTGTGTATGGGAAAAAAAAAAATAATAATAAATATATATATATATATATATATATATATATATAGAGAGAGAGAGAGAGAGAGAGAGAGAGAATTTCAGGGTCTCAATGTAGTACATCTCAAAACCCTGTTTTGTCTTTTCCTCTCTCCTTGATTTTTGTTTGAACCGGAAGTTCTTCTGGTCTGCCATCTTCGGCATCCGCAGTGGCTCAGTGGTTAAGGCTCTGACTTACTGATCCAAAGGTCGGAGGTTCAAGCCCCAATACCACCAAGCTGCCACTGTTGGGCCCCTGAGCAAGACCCTTAAATCCTCAATTGCTCACTTGTATGAAAATGCTAAAGGTAAGTCGCTTTGGAAAAGGGCGTCTGTCCAATGTAAATGAAAATCTTTTCTGGCCATCCCAATTCTCTTATTTGTGCATCGAGAAGCAAGGATTGGGTGGTGACTGAGGATATACAAGAGCTGCACATCAGCATATAAGTAACCCACCCCTTCCATGATGTTGACAGCTTTTACGCAGTAGGCCCAGCTGTGCCAGATGTCATTCTTTATGACGCTTCAGAGAAAATGATGTCTCATTTCTCTTAAAACACATTTCCCCTATTTCTTGCTAATCCCATCATTTCCTCGGGTCTCTCCAGGATTTCTCATTTGGAGGGACTTACATGCAAGGATGAGATGCAAGTGAAGGAAACGAGGATGCAATTTAGGGTTTATAGAATGCACTCAGTGGCATCGGATTCATTCAGGGGGTATGGTGACGTAGTGGTTAGCACGTCTGTCCCACGGTAAGAAGTTCCTGGGTGAGAGGCCTGTGACTGGTGAGGGTGTTTCTCTGTGGAGTTTCTATGTTCTCCCCGTGCTTTCTTCAGGAACTCTGGTTTCCTTTCAGAGTACAAAGACATGCTCATTAGGCTAATTGGATATCTTTGATTGTCTGTAGGGTGTGAATGGATTTGTGTGTATGGTGATTTGGCGACCTGTTCCACCCTTCGCCCAGAGTCAGCTGGGATGGGCTTCTGCCTCCCTGCAACTGTAATAAAGGAAATAATTCAAATCCGAGCTATTCAGGGTGTACCACGTCCTCACCCAGAGTCGGCTGAGATGGGCGCCAACCTCCCCGCGCCATAATTAGAATTAAGCGGCTTAGAAAATGAATGAATTAATGAAAGAATGAATTGCCTGTAGGTATGAATGAGAGTGTGATTGGTTGTGTATGTGTGTTGCCCTGCGATGGTCTGGCAAGCTGATGAGGTCCACCCTCTGTACGACCCTAGTTGCATCAAGTGGTTCGGCAATTGACTGAGTGAGTGATAAGGATCTACCAGAAGCATTTTAGCACCAAGATCACCTGCATATCACCTTTTAAAAAATTTCTAATCAGCGAATGGTGGAGAGCATGCAAAGTTCTTAAGTGGGTCACCTCTCAGAGTGTGCACACGTTGTCCTCCTTCGAGTTCACGGCAGAGCATGTTTGCTACGTTACTTTCTTTGTGTGGAATAAAAAAAACATAATATGCTTAGCTTATGTTGTTTTCTTTCTTTTTTTATCACGGAGGCTCGACGGTCGCCGAGGCAGCACTTACGGCATGTCGTAGATCACCCGTGTCACTTCTCCGGAGCAATCAGGCCAACCAGGAACAAGAAAGAAAACAAATTTTTACTTGTCACATGAAAAGCAAGCAACGCTGCCTGATGTACATTCGATTTACTTTCTGTAGGTCTTTCAAGCCTGTGGATTTTTTTTCTTCTTACAAGCAACAAGATAGAGTGTAGCATTATCTCCTGAATTGGTGCACCAGCTTCTACTGGTTGTCAGTTTGTTCATCATTCATCTTCAGCAGGTGCTTTATCCTGATCAGGGTCGGGGGGTCCACAAATGGGACCCCAGTCCCCACCATACACACTCCTATCCACACCTCAGGGCAACTTAGTTCAGACAGTCCTCCTAGAAATAATTTTTGGAAACCAGAGAACCAACATGGAGACAAATGATTGTGCTTTGATGTTTTGTTGTTAGCATTTTTTGTTTGTTTCCTGTTTTCTAGCCTTTGTGCAGCCAAAGTGAAGCTAACTGGGTTAACCGGCCATGTCTCTCACTGTCTGTGTGTAAAAGAACCATTGCCCTCGTTCGTAAAGAGTAGGCCCTGGGTTGCCGTCAGCGTGTTTCTGCCCTGCGATGGTCTGGTGAACTGTCCAGGGTGTACCACACCTTCGGCCAGAGTCGGCTGAGATGGGCGGCAGCCTCCCCGCGACCCTAATTAGAATTAAGCGGTTCAGAAAATGAATGGATGAACTTTCCTCATGCTTTCAACAGTTATTCTATGGTCTGTGATCATATATGAGCTCATATCCCATGAGGCGTTATTCTCGCTGGCTATCAGTCACGTATGATCAGAGGGAGTGGACTGTATCTCCACTGGATTGTAAGAACTGTATCATTTTTTTCTAACCAGGCTAATCAGGTGGCACATTGGTGTAGTGGTTAGCATGTCAGGTTTACAGCAAGAAGGTCCAGGGTTCAAGTGCCAGGCTCAGGTGTTTCTGCTCGCGTGGATTTCCTCCAGGTGCTCCAGTTTCCTCCCACAGTCCAAAGGCATGCACATTAGGCTAATTGGGTGTTCCAAATTGCTTCTAGATGTGAGTGTGTGTGTGTGTTGGCTCTGCGATGGTCGGGCGAGCTGTTCAGAGCGTACCGCTCCTTTGCCCCGTGGCGGCTAAGATAACCACCGACCTCCTCGTGACCCTAATTGGATTAAGCAGTTAGGCAAATGAGTGAGTGAGTGAGAGCTAGTTATTCATGACTCAAGAAAGTTAGCAAGCTAGCTGGTTGAGGCCCTCAGCGAAAACTATTCCGACACCCCCTGTTCTAAGGGTGTATGGGGTGATGTCTTAGTAGTAGGCTAGCCAATCTGAAGATCACTCATATCCAGTGGGTACGGATGAATAAATACAGTATAGACCACACACAGCTCATATTCAGATCATCCTAAATCATAAAGGGCTTTTATGACCCCCAGGACTCTTATTTTACTGTTTGCTCCTACAAAAATATCCTTTCCACAAAATTAGTACTAATTATTTGGGGTCACCATACGGAAGATACGGTTTTCTGTGTGTCTTCTATAGTTTTACCTTGCCGTTCTCTACGTCCGAATTTCTACGAAGCTGCGTTGCGCCTGGGTTCGCTGTTAAAATCTTGATGCAAATAACATTGAATTCCGTTGACTCCACTTTCCAATCCGGCATCCTTATTACAGTCGCCGGATGTTTAATCTTATGTATAATACACCTTTACACTCTGTTTCTGTATCATTTAGAACTTTTGTTCGTGCAGACCCAGCTTATGAAGTTAGCTGCATGCACATAGGAAGTCAGAAGCAGTGATTATTTTGCATTTTGTTAGGGTTTTTTATTTATTTTTTACTCCCCACTACAGCAGACCAAGGTGGTGGAGGTTTGTGTTTAATGTGCAGAGTAGGTAACTGGCCCACTATGTGTCTCTAAGTGCTATTGATTCCTAGATGCTTTTGTGCTACCTTCTGCTAACAACACTGCCGATACATTTGCACATTGCACTCATTTCTTCTACATTTTTTTTCAACGCCAGTTTCCTTCCACAGTCCAAAAACATGCATGTAGGTCAACTGGCTACTCTAAATTGCCTATAGGTGGGAATGTGAGAGTAACGGCTGTCTGGGCCTCGGTGTCAGCTCTGTAATAGACTGGCGATCTTTCAGGGTGTACCTCGCCTCTCGTGCAATGTCGACTGGGATTGGTTCCAACTCACCTGCGACCCACAATGAGCGTTAGCAGTGTTGGCGTGTTAGAAAGGTAGTATTTATGATGCTTTGGGAGTGACTTCCCTTATTTATCAAACAACCGTTACTATTGATCTGCACTGTCAGGTATTTAATGTTAGACTTAGGACGGCGCGGAGGTGTAACGGTTAGCATGTCTGTTTCACAAGGTCCTGGGTTCGAGTCTCAGGCTCAGCGAGGGCATTTCTGTGTGGAGTTTGCATGTTCTCCTCATGCTTGCGTGGGTTTTCTTTTGACACACATGTTTCCTCCCACAATCTAAAGACATGCTTATTAGAATAATTGGCTTTTCTAAATTGCCCCTAGGTGTGAGTGTGAATAATTGTGTATGTGTTTTAGCCCTGTGGTGGACTGGCAAGCTGTTCAAGGTGTACGCTGCTCTCGCCCAGTGTCGGCTGAGGTAGGCTACGCCCTCTCAGTGACCCTAGTGGGATTATATGGATCGGCAAATGAAGGTTAGAATGATAAATGTTAGAGTTCCTATAAATAATGTTATGTGGCCTGAAAGGAGTGAGGACAGGGACTCAAGACTACCAGAGGAACCTTAACATTACGTCTCATTAGCTTTAACTGCTTGAACATGTCCTGAAATGATCCGAAAGCCGAGTTCAGAACGTCGGGAATTTCCTACCTAGGAGATAAAGCAGTTTCTCAATAAGGAAACGGTTTCCATGGACAAAACATGAGAGGAAAAAAGGGTTAGGTAACCCCAAAACAAAGTTCAGAAGAAACTTTTTTATCTCTGCCAAGGAGGTTTAATTTTTAGGTAGGTTTGTATGACTGTTAGATCGGCACGGTGGCACAGTGGTAAGCATGTCCACCTCAGCAAGAAGGTCCTGGGTTCGATTCCCGAGCTCGGGGCGTTTCTGTGTGGAGTTTACATTTCTCTGTGTTCTCCCCATGCTTGCGTGGGTTTGCTCCGGGTACTCCGGTTTCCTCCGACAGTCCAAAATCATGCACAGTGGGCCAATTGCCTGTTCCAAATCGCCGCTAGGTATGAGGGTGAGCGTGAATGGGTTGTAGGAGTGTTGGCCCTGCAGTGGCCTGGCGAGCTTTTCAGGGTGTACCCCGCCCTCGCCCAGAGTCGGCTGAGATGGGCGCCAGCCTCCCCGCAAACCCTAATTAGGATCAAGCAGCTCAGAAAATAAATGAATGAATGAAGTCATGCGCGAATGTTCATGAAATTTATACCAGGGATGGAACTAGGAAGATTCCATTAGATTTCGGAAATTTTCCACATCAAATTCTGCATCCAGGAAATTTTTTTCATGTTTTCTTAACACCATAAAAGGATGATTTTTTTTAAATTACTTTATTTATTTTTTGAAGTGTTGTACCTTCAATGTACTGGCGAGCTGTCTGGGGTGTACCCCGCCCTCGCCCGGACTCGGCTGAGATGGGCGCCAGCATCCCCGTGACCCTAATTAGGATTATTCGAAAATGAATAAATGAACGGAAGTGTTATATGCCAGCAGGCCCAACTATTTTTTTTTTTAGCTTGGTGGAGGTTTGCATTTTTCAAGCGCTTTTGTTTGTTTATGGGTGTGTTTGTGGGCAGGATTAAGCAAAAAGTCGTGTGGATTTTGGAGATGATCTGGATCAAATTTTAAAGGATTCTTTAACGTTTGTGAGATATGATAATTTTTGACAATTTGGTTTATATGGTGGATTGTATGGCTTGGTGGAGGTTTGCACTTTTCAAGTGCTCTTATTTCTTCCTGTTAAGATTATAATAGTTATAATAAAATCAGTAAATGAAATGATGTGAATGAGTAGCAGCTGTGTGAGGTTATTTTCTTATTTTTCTTAATTTCTTTTTCTCTTTTGATTTGTTTTTCCCTTTGTGCTGAATTAGATCTATAGAATTAAATTATACAAATATGTTTTGGTGCTCTGTACTGAACCGTCTATCACAATTTAGCTTGGCATTTGATCGTTATGGTACTTTTCAAGAAAACAACCAAAAAAAAAACAAAACGTGCGTGTAATCATTTTCCAATACCTGAAGATTAAAAAATAAACACACACACTCTGATGCATACAGACACATAGACACCCTGGTGTTTCATCCTCTGTGTGTCCTTTCTTTTTAACGGCTCTCACACTCCGCCTGCACGTCGAGTGGACGACATCACACAAAAATGTAATTACACACAGCCGCTCAGACAGTTTTTGGCTTTCAGTGAGCCGTAATGCATAACTGAAAAGAGCCTGATGCAGAAAATTGTTAATGTGTCTGTGTGTGTGTGTGTGTGTGTGTGTGTGTGTGTGTGTGTGTGTGTGTGTGTGTGTGTGTGTGTGTGTGTG
>JBCNYH010000026.1:39543043-39556825 GCA_039654325.1 Tandanus tandanus
CACTGGGGGGACAGCAGTGAGAACCCGGTGACAGTGGGGCTTGAACCCCCGACCTTGGGATCAGTAATCCAGCACCCTACCACCAGGCCACCACTGCCCCCAAGAGTAAATTAATAACATTTTAAAAACCATATTATATTTTGGGAAAACTTTTGTCCTTCCTCAATGAGCTGCCTTCAGCCAAATAATTAACATAAATTCATGTGATTGGCTGCCACCAAGGATCTACTACAGAAGCTTCATATTTTAAAGAGTTGCTGAACTACACTGGTTTATTTACTACCCCTGCCCAGGAGGTTATGTTTTACCTTTAATATGTTTGTTGGTTTGCTTTGTGTGGTTGTTAGCAGAATGACACAAAAAGTTGTGCAGATTTTCTTTAACGTTCTACCAGATGTGCAACCTTGGACAGAAAGACTCCTTCCGGAGACGATATGAATCAAATTCGGGATGCTGGAATTATTTAAAGTATTCTTTAGCATTGTGATTTAGGACAATGTTTATGCATGTTTGGTATTACATCATTCCAAATAGGGCACGGTGTGTACTTTCTGTAATTATATATATATATATTTTTCATTATGGCAGAGGTTTGCGCTCTCCGGGTGTTCTTGATTGGTATTGTTTCTTAATACATTCGGAGAACCAATCCAGTCCATGTTTTCCATTTGATGATCACATCATTTTATACATTAGGCAAAAAACATTTAAGGAGGCCGGCTCACCCTGCCCACATTCCTATTAGTTGCATTGGCACAGAACGCCCCGGGGAATATTTAGCGATATCCCCCAAACCCGAGATGAATAATTGTTTTAGTATATACTACACAGTAACATAAGGACAGCAAACTAAAATGAGGTTTATTATTCATTCATTTTCTTAACTGCTTAAACCTAGTTAGGGTCCCGGGGAGGCTGGCGCCCATCTCAGCCGACTCTGGGCGAGGTACACCCTGGACATCTCGCCAGGCCATCGCAGGGCCAACACTCACACTCACTTTCACTCCTAGGGGCGAATTGGAACGGACAATTAGCCTACTGTGCATGTTTTTGGACTGTGGGAGGAAACCGGAGTACCCGGAGGAAACCCACACAAGCACGGGGAGAACATGCAAACTCCACACAGAAACAGGCTTTATTATTATTATTATTATTATTATTATTATTATTATTATTATCATTATTATTATCATTATTATTATTATTATTATTAATAATGATAATTTATTTATTTATTTATTCAAGCGTTATCCCATGTTTTAAGGGTGAATAATGTCTGTTCTTATAATTCATTTAAGATATTTTCTTGGAAGGGTTAAGGTTAGTGGTTAGCACTTCCGCCTCACAGCAAGAAGGTTTCTGTGTGGAGTTTGCATGTTTTCTCCGCGCTTGCATGGGTTTCCTCCAGGTACTCCGGTTTCCTTCCACAGTCCAAAGACATGCACAGTAGGTTAATCGGCTGTTCAAAATTGCCCCTAGGTGTGAGTGTGAGTGCGAATGGTTGTGTGTGTGTTGGCCCTGTGATGGTCTGACTTCGCTCAGTGTCTGTTGAGATAGCCTCCAGCCTCCCCGCAAATCTAGAAGGATCAAGCGGTTCAGCAAACGAGTGAGTGAAAGATAGATGATCTTGTGTCTGATTGGTGAAAAGCCCTCAAATAATTCTCGCTATTGCATCAGATGACTAAATTACTGTATTGCTGCCATGGAATAAGTTGAATGATTACTGCACAGCTGGCATTTGCAACATAGTGACGTGACTTCCTATCGAATGAATGATAATACAATTATAGAATTCGACTTTCGAATGTTGTCTATAACAACGCCTCTATAGCATACTTCAGCTCATTCAATAATTGCTTATTACCCCGAAATGGGAGTGAATCAATCAGGTCATGATGTTTCTGTGTAGTATATACTAAAGTGCTATGTACGTTATTCGAGTCACAGCTAATTACTAGAGATAAGGATGTACAATTGGTTAAATTTGATTACATTGTGTTCCTCAGTATACTTAAAGAGGGTCTGTAAGGATCGTGCAAAGACAAAACCCCATTACAAGAGATTATAAGAGTATCCGTTTGCTTGTTCCTCTCTGGAAGAGAGTCGACCTCAGTGTGCTGAGGCTGCATTGTGTTGGTTTGTTTTGTAAAATGAGGCTCTTATGGAGACGTTATAGAGGACGTTTCCCCACTCTTCCAGAGATATGTGTGTGTGTGTGTGTGTGTGTGTGTAATTTGTTCTGCACCGGGGAACAACCCATTTGTCCTTTGATCAACTCATTAGTGGACCACCGATTGACCCTTGAGCTGATAGGATGTGTCATGATGGGTATTGCTTTTCACTCGAGGCCTAAGTGGATATGTAGGATGTCTTCTTGCTTAAGTACATGATGTCCGTTTAACCTAAAAAACACAAACTAGACAATGACATTCCTTGCATTTCTGATCTCTGTCTATTGGAGGAACTTGGATAACTGCACCATCGATCCACGGTGCCAATCTCAGTATGTGTAATACATCTGAATTCAATATTGCTCCAACACCACACACCTTATGATTTTAATTTGATTTCAGCTCTTCGGTAGGAACTTTCCAACAATTTCAGAGACATGCTTTTATGTTCATTCGTTCATTTATTCATTTTCTAAGATACTTAATACTAATTAGGGTCACGGGGGAGGCTGGCGCCTATCTCAGCCGATTCTGGGCGAGGGCGGGGTACACCCCGAACAGCTCACCAGGCCATCGCAGGGCCAACACTCACACACACTCACAACCATTCACACTGACACCTAGGGGTGATTTGGAGCAGCCAATTAGCCTACTGTGCATATTGTTGGACTGTGGAGTAAACCGGAGTGGGTAGAGGAAACCCACACAAGCACGGGGAGAACAGGAACAGCCTGGGAGTCTGGGAGTCAAACCCAGGCCTTCTTGCTATGAGGGCGGCTGTGCTAACCACTGTGCCACCCCATTTTTTTATGTTTTCCTGTTTATTTTCCCGCAACACATACTCATGGCCAATTACCAACTAGGGACGGAAAAGATTATAATCAACCCAATTGTACTGAAACTGCTGTTCAGTTAATGCCATTAATGACGTTACACACTCTGAGGAAAGAGCTATCCGCCCACTTCCATATGCATGAACTCAAACAGCCCCATGATTGGCTGGTGTCCATGAACATTGATTGACAGCCATGAGAGAGAGCATGAAACCCTGGCGTCTCTGAAAACACGACCAATCTTGATTTCTTGAGCTCCTGTCCACAGATGTCTAAAATCATTTATGAATCAAAAGAAAAGGATTTTTAAATTCGTTTATTATAATTAAATAAATCCAGCTCTGAATTAAAAATCCAGCTCTGATTTTTTTTTTTTTTTTCAGCAAGGAATTTTTATTCCAGTACCTCACAGAAACATCACTTACTGTACATTTTACAAAGGTTTATAAATAACACGAGCTAATGATCATGTGTGCGAGGGTGAAAAAAATAATTAAACATTATTGACTTAAAATAATTTCAATAAATAATGTATCAAAAAAATTCAATCGCATTTCAAAATACGAGCAGACAGAGAGTGCAAACCTCTGCCAAGCCAAAAACAAACAAACAAACAACAGCAAGTACACACTTTTAAAAAATCCTCCTATCTCACAATGTTAAAGAATCCTTTTAAAAATTCCTGAATTCCGAATTTGATCCGGATTATCTCCAAAATCCGAGGGAGTCTTCCTTGTTCAAAGACCTGCCTCTGGTGGAAATTTCATGAAAATCAGCACATAATGTTTTGCGTAAACAAACACACAATCCTAACCAGAAACATATCCTTCTTGTTGAAGGTAATAAAAAGCACATGCAGTATTATTTAACTAGCCATGCTATGGTCCAATGAAAGGAGGCGTCGCCTCTATTGTTCAATTTTTCATTTTTTTTCTTTTCATTACTATCAAACTATTTATACACTACAGAATCTCATAGCCAGTGAAGTAACTCTCTCCTATATCACATTTCATTTCTTGCCGTATTTGCTGTAGGAACGTGGTGCTTTTATTCTATATCATCTCAACCTGTCATGGACTAAGAACTTTAAAGCCCTAATGCTATTGTTAAAGTGCACAGAAATCACAGTGTGTCTCTCCACACGCTTCTTATTCCACCTAATTCTTATATGGTTCACCGAGCAAAGATGGAAATGCTTTTAAATTGAAACCGACAGCCAATGAGTTATCCTCACTGTGATTGGTTCATTTCAAATCCGCTGTGCTGGAATACAGGGTCAAATCAACAACAACAACAACAGTGCATGTTGTCTCTGTGTATATGACCCACAAACTCTGTGTTGATGTCACCGAGAGGGGCGCTACCACCCCGGAACACCCCACCTGCAGAGCTTAACGTACTGCTTCTAGTTTAATATACAGTTTATCATGTGGGAAAAAATTCTACAAAGAAATACATTTAAGCCTGTACGTATCATTTAACATGCTGCCTTTAATCATCTCGAGTGGGAGCTGTAGCCAGGGTGAATATTTATTTTCGATTAATAATACTTTAATGCGGGGCGGCACGGTGGCGCAGTGGTTAGCACGTCCGCCTGAAAGCAAGCCTTCCTGGGGTCGATTCCCAGCTCGGGCGTTTCCCTGTGGAGTTTGCATGTTCTCCCTGTGCGTGTGTGGGTTTCCTCCGGGTACTCCGGTTTCCTCACACAGTCCAAAAACATGCACAGTAAGCTAAATGGCTGTTCCAAATCACCCCTAGGTGTGAGTGTGAGTGGTTGTGTGAGTGTAGGCACTGTGATGGCCTGGCGAGCTGTCCAGGGTGTACCCCGCCCTCGCCCAGAGTCGACTGAGATGGGCGCCAGCCTCTCCGCGAAAGCTGCAGAACTTTTGCAAGTAGACTTGAGAGACGCTCATAGAGTGCAATGTATCTCCTTCATACAGCACTGTAACCTGTACTGTAACCTATAGACCCTATATGGGTGCTGGTTTTAATTACCTATGTGCTCATATTCTTTTCAGCTTCTTGGCTTGGTGGAGGTTTGCACTCTCCAGGTGTTTTTTTTTTTTTTTTCTTTTTTCCTTTTATATATATATTTTTATTATTTTAGGTTGATGTCTTAAATTTCTTTAAAAAGTTATTAACTATAAGCATTATTTAATCTATTAGCTTTTTCAGAACTGCTTTACCCATTAATAGAGTCATTGTGAGGCTCTGGGTGAAGGTAGGGTAGACCCTAAACAGCTCACTGGACCATCACAGGGCTAACACACACTCACAACCATTCAGATTCACATTCACACCTAGGGGCAATTGAGACTACCCAATTTGCCTAATTTGCATGTCTGTGGACTGTGGGAGAAAAAAACTAGAACACCAGGAGGAAACTCGCCCAAGAAGCGGACCCTCCCCGGGGACAGGGCCTGAACCAGGACCTACTTCCTGTGAGGTGGAAGTGCTAATCACTACATGTCGCTCATGAGTGATTAAATGTGTAACTTACAGTGTGTCAATGCTGAGGTTTATGGTTTGGTCATGGAAGCTAAATGTCTTATAAGCCAGCAGTAATGTCGCGATTGTGCTTTTGTTTGCCTAGCTGGTTGGTTCTTTGTTTTAAACCTTGCATACTGTGCATGAGATTTGGTGGGATGTCCGTACGCATCATGCCTGACTCCTGATGTTGACGCTCGTGGTTAAGGTTGTGCTTAAACGCAGAGATTTGGAAGGAAAGAGCAAAACTGTGAAGACCCCAATGTGTTCACTGACCCCTGGACCTAGAGTGGAACATGTCAGCAAACACTGGCCTGCCTATACATACTGCATGGATAATAACAAAAGAAAGAAATGAGCACTTTCTTATCAGGGGTTTGCACATGGTGGTCAAAGTGGGGTTGGAGGTATGAGGGTCTGAGGGATGAATATTTGGCGCCTGCCGTGTTCAGCAAAGTTAACTGTCTTTTCCTCCCCCATTTAAATAACCAGACTTACAGATAAAAACCACTGGGCATGTAAATTATCAGACATGCCTGGGGGAGACGGTAATATTTGGCAGAAGTGATTGAATTTTTTTGCAGAATACAGATGTCTTCCCCAATATTAAGTAACTATAATCTATAAATTAATTTTAGATTGAAGCAGAATGGAGACACTTGGGCAGTGTAATGGTCCACTACGGTAAATGTGCTGAATTATGGGCTTGATGCTGACTATGAGTAATGGGTATCTGTCCATCGTTTACTGTATATAGCCAGGAGGCGAGAGTCACATCAAGGCATTCAAAACCTTTCAAATCATTTCTAATAAACTGTTTTTTTTTTCTTTTGCATTGCCCAGAGTGCACATTTCATTGCTATATGAATACTGATGTGACCAACGTTATCCAGACAGTCCAACATTAGTATAAAGGAACCCCCCGCCCCATGTGACGTCTATAGAAGAACAATATACATAAGATTATCTGTGTGAAATGATCTCTAACCCATCTATAACCAGAAGTCAAATCTGCCGTTGTTTTCCTGTGAAAGTTCACAGGAAGTCATAAATTAACTGGAGCTCAAACTAATGATTCATGCAAATTTCAGATCTCTGGTTCTAATTAATTTTCCCCCCCCCCAACACACAATCAAGTTAAGGTAAGAGCAAAACAAGATGAAAAGCAATATAGTTCCTCTTATAGATATTGTTCTCTGCTGCGCTCATTAATCTCTGTGAAAAATCGTTTTCCTGGTTTTGTCTGGTCTGAGGTTGAGGAGATTTTTATTTTATTTTATTTTATTCCTATTTTTCCGTTCCTGCCGGATGTAAATACGCAATACATCATTTTCAATCCTTCAACTTAGTTTGTTGATGTCTCTTTCTCTCTCTTTCTCTTTTATTTTTATTTTATTTTACTTTTTTGTCTGTTTCCAGATCGGACGCTATGTTTCCCTCCAAATACAAAATTCTGTCTCTTCTTTGAGTATATTATTGTCAGAAAGAAAACGTTTTGTAAAAATTTTGATGATGAAATCGGAAATAAAGTAATTTAAAGATCTAATGTATGAAATGCCATGTCTACGTTTCAGTTCATTTGGGAACAAAGCTGCACACATTCAAGCACAGCCATGCATTCGTTCATTCATAAGCTGCTTTCACACGGGCAAAGGGAGCAAGCTGCCCCTGGAAGCTTCCACCCACTTTCCTGCGGGTTTACATGGTTGCTCTCAGATTAGTTGCAGTGGAGGCTCTATGGTAAATGGGTTCCTGATCAGAAGGTTGAGAGTTCAAGTCCCATTACCACCAAGCTGACAATGCTGGGCTCTTGAGCAAGGCTCTTAACCCCAGATTAAAATGCAAGTCATTCTGAATCATCCTTCATCAACATCATCATCTTCCACTTGGTCCAGGGTTGGGTCGCGCGGGCTGCAGCCTAAGCAATGAGGTAGAAACATCCCTCTCCCCAGCCACTTCCTCCAGCTCTTCCATGGGGACACTGAGGCGTTCCCAGACCTGCCGAGAGACATAGTCCCTCCAGCGTGTTCTGGGTTGACCCCGGGTTCTCTTTGCGGATGCACATGCCCGAAACACCGCACCAGAGAGGCGTTCAGGTATGCATTCTAATTAGATACCTATGATCATGAGCTTTGGGTAGTGACAGAAAGAACAAGATCGTGAATATAAGCGGCTGCAATTAGCTTCCTCTGCAGGGTGGCAGGGCTCTCCCTCAGAGATAGGGTGAGAAGCTCGGCCATCCAGGAGGAGCTCGGAGTAGAACTGCTGCTCTTCCGCATTGAGAAGAGCCAGTTGAGGTGGCTCGGGCGTCTGATTAGAATACCAAACACCATAAATGTAAATGTAAGCCTGCGATGGTCTGGCTACTATGAGAGCTACCTTCCTGCAGGTTTTATCATCGATCAAAATCTAACACGCCTTTTTTAGCTGAACAAGAACTTCTTAAGGCAATAATCAGATGGCCGGGTGTGCATGATTACAGTCGGAGCCAAAGTCTTCAGGGAGGTAGCTCTCCAGGAACAGGGTTGGGGACTCCTGTAGTGGGACAAACGTAAGCATGCATGTGCAGAGAAACAAAATGGCAGGTGAGGGCATACGTTATGCTTTTGCATTTTTAATGGTTACAAGGCTCTAGTAAGGAAAAGGCATAGAAACAAATAACACAAATTCAAGGCACTTTTTCAGAATGTTTCACGAGCGCCAATGATGAGAAAGAACCAATTTTTTTTTTCTTTGTGTTGATAGCAGTAGTTCCTTTCCTTGCCCAACTGGTACAACGCTGAATCGTTGAGGCCCATGTGTCGTCAAAGCCTGCAAAATGACCTAATAACAGAGATGGATGATACTGCGCACACGTAAACCTTTGCACTTGACACCGATTGTGATGGCAAGTTGCACCTGGAAGATGTTCTGGAACAACTTGCACTACCTTGAAAAGTGAAGCAAGTTGCCCCCACTGGTGTCAAGTAGTTGTGGAACAAATCATTCCTACACAGGCAGTTCCATCAGGGCAACCAGTTCCGGGTGCAAGTTCTTCCAAGGCAAGCGCCCATGAAAAAGAAGCTACAGTTATAGTGACAACAGCTTATGATGGTCATTCCAGATTTCTCTATCTCCAGTCACACATTCCAGCTAATCCTAAAGGAGCTCCAGACAACCCAAAGCCAAATGTGAAAGACGATTACTCCACTGAGCCATGAGTCTGCCCTCAAGTCTTTATCAACTTTGACATAGAGCTCTAGCAGGATTCAACCATCTGCCCCAGCCACCTCCATGGGCTCCTCTTAATTTGTTAGAACAGAAGTTCTGCTTTAATGTTCTCCTGGAATAAACCCCACAACCCTGCACAGGACCTTTATTTCCACCACCTGTACCCATCATCTTATTCTTTTGGATACTATTCACAGCTCATGATCATGTCGGAGTAATATGGCTGTCGAGTTCTCAGAAAACAGACCATTCACTACCAGATTTTAACACTTTAGGAGCTCTCAAGCTATTGTCCCCTGTTCCCTTTTGGTTATACAAACTGTCCACATTAGCAGCTTTCTCACTGTCGCACCACAGCCAAGTGGGCTAGACCAAGCCAAGGCCATCACTTCTATTGACACTTGTGGGGCTTGATTATGCCTACTGCAGGCTAAAAGCTTCAAGGCTAAAAGCCTGAGGAATTTGGACTGGTAATAACCCACCAGATGGCCAGATGAGGCCATCTGGGGCGTAAGACAGTGTCAAGTTGGAAATTGTTTTAAATTTGTGTACAAAGATGTGTTTATAAAAAGAACCAGTACAGTAACTATGCTAAGTGTTAGCCAGTTAAGCTAGTTGACCCAAGCTAGTCAGTAAGCTTATTGGTGGAAATAAAGACATATGTAGCAGTATAAAATTGATATAGCTGCATTTTACTTAGTTACCAGCTTGCTTAGCAAAAATTACAAATAATTTAAATTAAAAATAATAATAATAAATTATATTTGCATCCACCGGCTGCACTGATGCTCTCGCTGAAACAGTGCTGTGGGTTGCTGGATTGCACTTTTTGACTTTCATTTAGTCTCTATTAGATTTCTACTTGTTATATCCTCTGTAGTTAGGCACCTTAGGCAGGGTAGGTGGCATTTATAGCAAGGCAATATGTTTTTTTTTTTTGTTATGTTTTTTTTTAGCTCGGGTCAACAACTGGGTGATCTGCCCGATGATAACTGGTTTTGGGCTCGTTTTAAAAGCCCCAAGCTACAAGTCTCGGGTAGCCTTCAGGTAGCTCTGGCTCATCCCGGGCATGGTAATGAGACAGCGCCTATTCTTTACATCATTTGAAACATCTTGGTTTCTTCTGGTCATACATTCATTCATTCGTTTTCCAAAACACTTAATCCTATTAGGGTCACTAGGAGGCTGGAGTCTATCTCAGCCGAATCTGGGTGAAGGCAGGAGACACCCTGAACATCTCACCAATCCATCGCAGGGCAACACACATCCATTCACACTCACATCCACACCTAGTGGCAATTTGGAGCATGTACATGTCTATGGACTGTAGAAGGAAACCTACACAAACATGGGGAGAACCTGGAAACTCCACACAAAAATGGCCTCACCGAGCCCAGGACTCAAACCCAGGACCTTCTTACTGTGAAGCAAATGTGTTAACCATGACACCACCGTGCCACCCCTCTGGTCATGCAAATGTTTTACGTGAATATTAATTAAAACCTTTTTAATAATAGTTTAAAAACTGCATTGCAAAATCTGCTGATGTCCGTCATGGGTAAGATGTGAGTGTCTTTTATTTTTTTTTCAATCCTTCAGCATCATGAGCGGTGCTTGAGGTAATCCCTGCCTCACCCAACCCCCCCAAACCCTTTATTCACAAACTCTTACAGCATCCCTCAGTCCTGTGCCCTGTTATAGAAGTACAAGGCAGAGAGAGAGAGAAAGAGAGAGAGAGAGAGAGAGAGAGAGAGAGAGAGAGAGCTGATCTCGAATTGATCCTTCTGGTTCAATTGGCTCCCTGTGTGGACGGGTGAACACAAAGAAAAACGGTGTGAAGATTATGGTGCAATGGCAGAACATACTGCCTTATTACTCTGTTTAAAGTACAGGCATAGCTGGGAAAACTGCAGGGAGGATAAACGGTATCATTTCACCCTTAAGGGTAATACACCTCCGTAAGCCGCCCATTTGGATCTGTGCCACTCATATGTGCTTAGCTACCGAAGGTTAGCTTGCAATTTACTCCGAGATAAGATGGATCTGTATTTCCCGCATATTTTGAATCATTTCCCTGCAATCTGATTTTGACATTTGATTTGTAGGACAGAGCTCAAACTTCCCAGCGATCGAGTTGTGAATGACACGGTAAGCCACCTTGGTATTTTTCATCCAAAAAAAAAAAATTGAAAAGAGTAGAATAATGACATTGTCGGCACCGGTCTAACCTTCTGGGAACTTCTTTTTTAATGTGCTCTGCTTGGCTGCAGATGCTCTGAGGCTTGAAACTCTCATAGGTCACCGGCCTCATACTTATTCTGAGGGTTTTCTCTTTGGCCTTTACAGAAGCATCGTGACTCGTCTCCTTTACAAACACTCGAACTTTTGGTGTGTGTGTTGCCCGAGGGATTCACAGCTGGCATTATACCTGCTTTATCTTTTACCACTTTTAAGTCAGTGGTGGCAGAGCAGATAGCATTGCCCTGGTTCACTCCAGAGCTTGACAGAGTTTTGTGTGTCCTTCCCATGACTGTCTGGGTTTTCACAAAGTTCTCGAGATTTCCTTTACCAAAAACATGAATTCATTCATTTATTCATTTGCAAAAGCACTGGGGGCTGGAGTCTATATCCTATCCAATAAAAACAACGTTATTTCAATCACAGTGGGGCCGGTAGCATAGTGGTTAGGGTGCTGGGCTCATGATCAGGAGGTCGTGGGTTCGAATCCCCTCCACCATGCTAAGACTCCTGGCCAAGGTCTTAACCACAAGTAGACCTCTGTTCACCCAGCAATATAAATGGGTACCAGTAAAAAAATACTGGGAAGGTAACCTGCGATGGACTAGCATCCCATCCAGGAGGAGTTGAACTACTAGTCGCTTCACGCTACAGAAACTGGGGATAAGCTCCGCCCTGATGAGCCACTAGGCTCAGGTGTAAAAACCCCACAGGATTCATTCATTCATTGATTTTCTAAGCCGCTTGATCCTAATTAGGGTCGCGAGGAGGCTGGTGCCCATCTCAGCCAACTCTGGGAAGGGCGGGGTACACCCTGGACAGCTCGCCAGGCCATCGCACTCACACAATCATTCACGCTCACACTCACACCTAGGGGCAATTTGGAACAGCCAATTAGCCTACTGTGCATGTGGGAGGAAACCGGAGTACCCGGAGGAAACCCACGCAAGCACAGGGAGAACATGCAAACTCCACACAGAAACGCCCGAGCTGGGAATCGAACCCAGGACTTTCTTGCTTTGAGGCGGACGCGCTAACCACTATGCCGCCCCCCAAAAGACTTACCGATTTCAATCACAGCTTGGTGTTTGACTCCATGACTGTCTGGATTTCCCCAGCTCTGCCCTGCCCACTTTTACTTATTATCAGTTACACCTGTTTTGTGTTAGTGGGTTTGATTGGTCTCATTAGTAAGGGTATATATAGCCTTAGATTCGGGAGTTGTAGATGAATGCCTTGATACGAAGCCTTTGGGTTTATTTTTCTTTTGCTATCATTTCCTGTTTCTTTAGTTTGCATGGTTGTGTTCTGATGTGTTTGTGCTTTTGACTTTCCCCTGCATGTTCCTAATAGCTCTACATTTTACTGTACTGTGTTCTCTTTCCTTTGTGTCCATCTTTTGGCACCGTAGACCCGTACACAGCTCTGGCCACGCTGCACTTCAGCAAAACATTCTCCCACCATACCACTTCATCCTGACCTACCAAACTCCTATGTTCTATATTAATCCAATCACGGCTGATCATCCGAGTTAAGTGCACATCTTCTGACTTTTGCCTGGTGATTCACAGAGGAGCCAAATGATACTTAATAACTTAATAGTCTGCAGTTTAAATATTAAAATCTCCTGCTCTCATAAGAAAATGTTAGGTTAGGGTAATATTCCTGTGTGGCAAAGAAGCTAGAAGGTTGATTAAATATCAGATTATCAGTAGAGAATTTACCACCCCTATCTCCCCACTCCATTTTCTTAACAATTTGGTCACGGGTTAATCCCCCCCTCCATTGGTCAGCTCTCCCTGAACATGAAACAGCTACCAACTGGGGAGGTTGAAGGCTAATATATGCCGCTGCTGGGACATGTAAAGCCAAATGCATCCTTCTGAGCATACAGCACCACAGAGCAGCTTAAGCATCTCTGAGGAGAGCACTGTCTGCCCTTTTCTGGATTTAAGGGCTAACAGATGTCCACAATTCACTAATGGGATTGTCATTGGGATGGAACAAAGGGTAACCCAGAAACAGCAGCTAGTTTTGGCCATTGGTGACTGCTGCATAGTTGGGGTCCCTGCAATCTCCTGAATATGAAGTAAATACATTTCTAGATTTTGAATTTACAAACTCGCTAGCTGATACAAGCCTCTTTTTTTTTTTTTTTTTTTTTTTTTTTCCCACCCCCCTTCCATTTGTGCAACCATTCAAAAAGCCCAAAACGTTGTTCCCCAGGCAAACCCCCACATCCCACTGTTTGCGGGTAGTTGACTCATCTAACATCCCCTTAAGTTTTTGAATCCAAATCAGAAACTAGGAACATCTTACCGAACCCGAAGATGTGAACAAAGTTTGGGGATTTATAAGAATCACCAGTTCATCTGTCTGTCTGTCCATCCGTCTGTCCATAGAAGCTTGTAAGCGCAATTTCTTCTAAACCGCTCGATGTATTTTGATGACACTTTACACAGATGTAGTGTAGCACTTAAAGATGTGCATGAAGTAAAATAATGCAGCACGGATTTTTTGAAAGGAAGATAATTCAACTGAAAGATCATACTACAGGCAGAGGTATTCAGAATTGAGTTTACTCACAGTTCTAGTTCATTCATTCATTCATTTAGGGTCGCGGGGAGGCTGGCACCCATCTCAGCCGACTCTGGGCGATGGTGGGGTACACCCTGAACAGCTCACCAGGCCATCGCAGGGCCAGTACACATGCAACCATTCACACTCACTCTCACACCTAGGGGCAATTTGGAACCGCCAATCAACCATGTTCTTTCCGTACTTGCGTGGGTTTCCTCTGGGTACTCCGTTTTTTTTCCACTGTCCAGAAACATGGACAGTGG
>JBCNYH010000026.1:39557586-39571357 GCA_039654325.1 Tandanus tandanus
CCACTGTCCATGTTTCTGGACAGTGGAAAAAAAACGGAGTACCCAGAGGAAACCCACGCAAGTACGGAAAGAACATGCAAACGCCACACACAAACGCCCCAGGCCCGGGCATCAAACCCGGGACCTTCTTGCTGTGTGGCAGCCATGATAACCACTGTGAAACCGTGCCCCCACAGTTCTGGTTTTGTGCACGGAAAATCGTTATTGTCCATGTAACGCCAGCTTAAGTCTGCGACACATGGCCAATACAAACACAACCATACACATGCACACCTAGGGGTAATTAGAAACAGCCAATTAGCCTAATGTGCATGTCTTTGGACTGTAGGAGGAAACTGGGTTAACTGGAGGAAGCCCGGGGACAACATGCAAAACATCCAAGCCTGCGACTCAAACCCAGGACCTTCTTGCTGTGAGGCAGACATGCTAACCACTTCACCATCATGCTACGCTACTAACTCAGCCCTGGTATTGTTGGGTACAAAAAAAACGTGCTGTTGACAGACCTCAGGTGGTGGTGCTGATGGTCACCGATGTATAGTTAAAGATCACACCACCAAACATGAGGCTCAGACTGAGTAAACTCCACGGCAGTTACACAACCCAGCAGTTGGTACCCCCCAAATAAACTGGGGAAAAAACAAATACGGCATTTAAATATTAACAGTATTCCATGGGGTGCACCATGTGTTCGCCTCTGAGCAGAAACCCCTTCAAGCTTCTGAGCTGCTGGAATTGAACCCAAGGAAAAAATAATAATAATAAAACAGTAAACCAGATATTCCTCTTTGCTTGTGTATCTTGGGTATGTTCCAAGATGCAAATGGCTTCTTTTTTTCTTTTTTCTTTTTTTTTGTGCGTACCTTGGAGATTTTGCTGTGGTTAATAACACAGGATTACACACTGCTTACCAACATGAGCTCTTACTGCGGTACATAATGAATTATTCCATCACTGTCAAACCTTCACAATAGAAGCTGAGGTGGAACCGGTCCTATTTCTGATAACCACAGACTGGGCAATTTGCTTCTTGTATTCTGTTTATTTTAGGATAATCTTAGCTCCAGATTTGTAACCAGGGAAAATATGAAGCTTGGCGAAAACCCTTTGGGGGTTCGGTGTGAATGGTTTTGTGTGTTGTCCCTGTGATGATCCAGCGAGCTGTCAATGGTGTACCCTGCCTTTGTGCAGAGTCGGCTGAGATAGGCTCCAGCCTCCCCGCAAACCTAGTACTCTTAAGCGGTTCAGCGATTGAGTGAATGAATGAATGATTATATTGTATATTCCGTGGAGGTTCTGACAAACAACTATTTGTATCTAAGGGCAATTGAGATGTAATATAATAGTTAATCAGCCAAATGTGCATGTATTTAGTATGTAGGAGGAAACCAGAGTACCTGGAGGAAACCCACACATGCGCTGGGAGAACATTCAAAATCCATACAGAAATGCTCTTGCTGACCACAGGGCTCGAACCCAAGACCTCCTTGCTGTGAGGAGAGAGTGCAAACTACTACAACAATGTCCTGCCCTATTATTACATTTCCAAGATCAAACACACGTTTTCTCCATGTGTAGCACTACTGAGAGATCAGACCAGATGTACTAGCTTTTGCTAGTCACCCCACGTGCATCAATGACAGTCTTGCCAGTTTGATAGTTGTCCTTCCTTGGACCATGTTTGGTAGGTACTTACCACTGCATGCCAGGAACCCCCCACAAGACCTGCTGTTTTGGAAATGAACTCGTAGACCCAGTTGTTTGGCCGTCAACTTTACTTTCTGCCCAATACATCCCATAATAATGTTAGTTAGGGCTTATCAGTGTATCCTGACCAGAGAAGAGAAGACAGCATGAAACTACTGAGTTGTTGCAGGCCATAACAAAAACCAAGATCATGTGCAGGGAAGAGATCTTGCCTCAGTAAGACAGGAAGCAGTAAATTTTACAAACTGAGGATCATTCAGAGATGTTTATTTGGTTTGCCTTGTATATGCCATGGGTTACCTCCTGACTCCTTCGTAATTTAACATTGCAATAACACATCTGATCATTAGTGTGCGCATAAATGATGCAATAAAAGTAATGCTGTTAAAATAACACATATCCACCATTAGGAATTAGGGTTATTTGTATCAACCCCTACTGAAATGCTTTAATGAAACAGAATTCCCAGTTTATCACATCGGAAATTCTTCCACTGATTAGATAGTCAGGTTATCACCTTCATCACGGCGTCTCAGTGAGATATCCCGCATATAAAAATTGTATTGTTAGCACTGTTATTAGTTTATTGCGATGAAAAGAACACTGTGTAGGCAATTAGCCGCTACGTTCGGAACCTCATTGATTAAAGAGTCGTACGGCTCACATTAATAATATAATTCATTATAAAAAATGATTCAGTTCGCATGAGTCCATTTCTAATTAAATTCCATTTGTTTTCAGGTGGCATTAGGTAGTCAGCCCAAGTCCCGAGGACATAGCGTGTTCTCCCTGCAACTCATTAAACGATGAATAGAGTTATAATTCAGCTGATAAGATGATTCAGGTGCGTTTGCGCAGAGAAGGGAAACGTTGCACAGGACTGGGACTGGAGGACACTGATGTACTGGCCATGCCAACATTATGTTAGGCTTGGCTCAAACAATTAAGAGCAGCTGGAATCATTACTTAATCCAAGTTGAGGCAATGAGGAGCGCTCCAGAAATGACCACACTGGATATTCAACATAGGCGGCACGGTGTCGTAGTGGTTAGCACGTCTGGTGTTTCCTCCAGGGTACTCTAGTTTCCTCCCACACTTTGAAGACATGCACATTAAGTTGATTGGCTGTTCTAAATTGTCCTTAGGTGTGAGTGTAAGTGTAAATGGTTGTGTGTTGTCCCTGAGGTGATCAGGGCATACCCCGCCCTCGCCCAGAGTCGGCCGAGATAAGCTCCAGCCTACTAGCGACCCTAGTAAGGGTTAAGCGGTTCAGCAAATATATGACTGACTGGAGGGTGGCACGGTGGCGCAGTGGCGCAGTGGTTAGCACATCTGCCTCACAGCAAGAAGGCATGGGTTCGATTCCCGGCCTCAGGCATTTCATGTTCTCCCGTGCTTGCGTGGGTTTCCTCCGAGTGCTCTGGTTTCCTCCCACAGTCCAAAAACATGCACAGTAGGCTAATTGGTTGTTCCCAATCACCCCTAGGTATGAGTGTGAATAGTTATATGTGTGTTGGCCCTGCGATGATCTGGTGAGCTGTCCAGGGTGTACCCCGCCTTTGCCCAGAGTCGGCTGAGATGGGCACCAGCCTCTCCGTGACCCTAATTAGGATTAAGCGGCTTAGGAAATTAATTTATGAATGAATGAATGAATGAATGGATATCCAATATGCATACACCACTAGATGGTGGAGTGGAACGCCCAAGCCATTGCTCTTAGAAAATGATACATTGACAATTAAACAGCATAATGATGAAAGTGGTATCGCAAGTGACCAGCCAGTGAAGGGTTCTGATTGAAGGGGGGGGGGGGGGACTAAATTAATCACCACAGTAGCCTGAGGATGGCCATGGACATTCTCTTACTGTGCATTCCACTCGTCATCGTCTTCAGTGAGTGATATGGACTGGAGCATCGAGGATGTGCATCTCTTCTCTGAAAGGGATTAATGTGGAGGGTGGAGGAAATGGCTTTTAACACTCGGTTGCTGCTTTGTAAGCTATTACATAACAATAAACTTGGGTTTAGTTAATGACAGACTTTCCCAAGCGTTCGTAGCCAGCACTGATTAAATTCTGTGGTGTTTTGAACCACATATTAAAGACTTCATTCAAATTGGACTCAAATGAACACCGGGGCAAGTTCAAAATCCTCTCCACTGGTTTATTGGGTAATGATAAAGGACCTGTAAGTGCAACGTACATTATGTTTCCTTTTACGACTACTATTATGGTGGCCATTTTGGTGGCGAACAATAACAGACGAAGGCTAAAGTTTTCCTCAGAGCAGATCTGTTTCATTCTGCCATGCTTGTGTCTATTCATTGTCATTCCATTCCATTCCCTGTGTGGCTGAAAAAATCTTGAGAGGCAAGCATCAAAAATAGACCAGGTGAATTTATTTATTTATTTGTTTGTTTGTTTGTTTTATGGGGAAGATTGCCATGGATTCGCTTCTGAAATGCACTGCGGAGCGTCTGATGAAAACCCAAGCATTTTCTAGATCACCAGGATTCTCCCCATGGACCCCTGCCGTGCAAATGTTAGTGCTTCCCTTGTTCCCAAACCTCATGAATAACTAATTAGCTAATTACCAGTTTTTCATGACTTGAAGTGGGTGTGACCATGTAGGGAAACACTAACAAGTGCAGGACAGGGGTTCCTCCAGGATCAGGGTTGAATACTAGGATTGGTCTAAAGTGACGAAAAATTAGCTGCCACAGCTACTTTGCAGATGGAACCCATGACAGGTTCTACATTGGATCCTGAGACTATCCTCAGGAGACTGGGTGTGAGGCAGAATGGAATGGCAATTTGTCCCAGGGCACCACTTACACATTCTTACAGGCAATTTAGCATTACCAGCTCACCGACTGGTTTCTGAGAGCTGCAAGGAAAGAACTGGAGAACCCACACAGGAGCCCAAAAACAGAAGACCAGAGGGGCATTCATAGAGTGCAAGGTGACTCCGCCAGGCACAGAAAATCTTGCTAAGACTGCCGTTTTTTATTATAACGTGGCATGGATATAATGAAATGTCTCCCCCTAGTGGGCATCTGATGACCATTCATTCACACATTATTTGCATTGTTTGACCCTGATTATGCAAATGTGTGCAAATTCTTTCGTGATTTTATTATACAGTCTGACAGTGATTGAATTACGTTATGATCAATAAACATATGTCACAATTACAGTCTTCAGTCTCGAAGAAGAATCACACTGTCATGTCTTTGTTTTTTGAGCTCACGGAATCTTCAGGGAATCAAATCACACCCCAACAACCATGAACTCCATATCCCAACATTCTTAAGCTGGTGCTCTACGGCCAACTTGCATGTCTGGGCGCCTTACAGATGAGGGTGAGGATCTTAGACATCCGGATGGAACTTGGGGTTGAGCAGCTGCTCCTCTGCATTCAAAGGAATCTGCTGAAGTGGTTCGGGCAACTGATTTGAATGCCTCCCCATCGGCTTCCTTTAGAGGTTTTTTGGGCACGTCCAGTGGCAGACCCAGAACTCGCTCCAGGGTTTATATATTCCATCTGGCCTGGGAACACCTCGGGATCCCCCAGGAGGATCTCATATCACACTGCTGATAATTTGCATGACCCATCTTTCCTTTCAGTCTCCTGTTTACTACTCATGCGCACCTGTCTCCCATTTACAAACTCCTTAAAATTACCCAGACTTACACACACACACACACACACACAAAGTCTAACTCAACAGCCATGCTTGTGTGATGTCACGTGCTTGTTTGCTGGTAGCTATTTCTGTTATTTTTTTTAAGTATTGCTTATTCTAGAGAAGTCTCATCAGCTTTTTTTCTCTGACTGCATGGGTTTCCTCAGGGTACTCAGGTTTTCTTCACCTGTACATAGTTGACTGGCTATGCCAAATTGCCTCAGGTATGAACTGATCAGCACAATTCTGACCAGAATAAAGTGGTGAGAAAAGTACAAACAGATACATGAATATATAAGACGTGGACTCGAAGAGAAACCCACTTTCCTACACAGAGGAAGTGTATCTTAAATGCACCCTGGACCAAAACTGCTCTTATTTCCATACATGAACTTGGTGACACGCTTTTAGTGGCTTGCACTCTGCAGACACACTCAATTACTTGAGCAATGCTCGGCTTGGAATGGATTCTGACGCGACTGTAAGTTGCTTAGCATAAAAGCATCAGGCAAAAATAAATAAATAAATAAATAAAATAAGTATCTATTTCTCTAATGACAAAAAGCTTTTGAGAAGAAAAAAAAGGGGGGGAGAAAGCACCCCCCTCGCACCCTCACAAAAGGAAGTGTACAAAAAAGCATAAAAATGTGAGCCAACTTTTGTTTTACATCAAAGCTAAATGAAATAAAAATGGAGGAAAAGGGGAGATTGGATGGTTGTCTGATAACAATAGCATAAAGTGGAAAATCTCTTTAAGAGATGAGAAGAAGATCTACGCTTCTGTTATCATAAAATCGGGGAGGGGAATAAAAGCCAAGGACAGAGTCTTAATAGTGTATGACTTAAAAAAAAAATGCTAAGAAAAGGTTATTGCAAGCTACAGCACCTGATTAGCACGTCCCAAAGCACATAATGCGCATTAAGCAGTACGCCAAGATACTAATGATGCCAACGGTGTACTGAAAGCTATTCACTGTAGCGGTGTGCAGTTTGGGATGCGACCCAAGTATTCATGACCCTGTACGCCTGCTTATGTATGTTCCCTCTGTATGCTAATACACAAGCGTTCTGAGAAGCCTTGTGTCTCAGCACCAGACATGTCTAACTGTATTTTGATTCATCGTTGCTAGCACATTCTTTAACTCTTTCTGACCCAATCTGGCCGATAAACTGGAGGCAGCGATGAGTGCTGAGACGAAGGCAACTTGACTTCTTTTGCTCCACGGCTCCTCCGAAAGGCTTCTTCGGTTCTAAAAGCTGCTGGGAGTCCCAGTCATTTACTCTTAGGAAGTGGACCTGAGGGTCATTAACGTATGCTAGTTTCAGGTGAGTTGCAAGTTGTTGCCACATCCTGCCAGAAACACATACATTAGGTCTACAGTTAAGCCTCGGTCTCGCCTAGCCGGAATAATTTCATGGTAGGTGATTTTCTTGCCTTACTTTAGTGGGTCAAAGCACTATTTGGAAAATGTTCAGCTCACTTCCATCGGAAGACATAGAAGTCAAAGAGGTACCCTGAGAGCCACAAAGGCGTGGCCTCCATTCATGAAAAGTTTGATACTGTTGAAAATGACTGTGCTTCAACTCAGGATCACTTCAACCGCCGCAACTGCGAAGGGGTACATAGTTTTCCAGATGTTACCTTGGATTTCCGCGAATGTAAAAAATGCCCATGGAACAGTCATTGCCAAATGAACATCACCGTTTCTCAGGCCAAGTGCATATTTTCTCCAGCCATATTTTTGCAACAGACCGCCTCCCAAATCCACAGGAATCATTCATTCGCGCATTCATTTATTGATTTATTTATTCAGTCATTCATTTGCTGAACTGGTTAGTCTTACTAGGGTTGTGAGAAGGCTGGACTCTGGGCGAAGCCGGGGTGCACCCTAGACGGCTATGGACCAATCCATTGCAGGGTCAACACACACTCATTCTCACACCTGGGGCAATGTGGAACAGCCAGTTAGCCTCATGTGCATGCATGGGAAGAACAAGCAATCTCCAAAGAGAAACGTCTTCATCAAGCCTGGGATGCAAACCCAGGACCTTCTTGGTGTAAGGCGGTGCTAACGACATGCTAGCCGTTATGCCACCATTCCGCCCCTGCAAGAATTATGATTATCTATAATCCTTATCTGTCTGGATCATTGGTGGGACTTGATAACTAAGGGCAGTTTGGTGTAGTCACTTGACCTAATTGACAGCTCTTTGAACTGTTGGAGGAAACCAGAGCACCCAGATGAAACGCACGCCAGCATGAGGAGTGCATGTATCCACAGTGAAAGGCCCCAGTTGGCCAAAAGGAGGTGATAGTGCACTTCCCCACTGCACCACCCTGCTGTTGTTTGTTAAAGAGTTGGTCAGACTTTAGTCCTGGAGTTCTGCAGCGTTTAGCATTTAACACATCTGATTCAGCTCAAGAGATAATTACTAAATACATCAGGGGGTTAGATTAAGTGCATTAGGGAGGGAAGGGTTTGTGTTCTGCACCACTGTGTTAGACTTGGTTGATTGGGTTTTCTTTTCCTGATAGGTTCGCTAGATTGAGGTTTGTTTTCTACTTTGTTTTTTGGGGATGCTGCTAATATGCAACGAGGAGAAAAAAAGCCAATTTCCCATTCCCCTCATTTTCCAAACACATTTTCGGTTTTCATTGTTCTACCTCCTAAATAAAGCTTTCTAAAGTTCACAGATGAAGAAATAAAACATTAATAAACACCCCCACACAGCATGTGAGCTTTATGTTTGGTCCGAGGGTTGGCTGTTATTCGCAAAATGCAAATAAACAACACCCCATTAAAACCTGTTCTGTTCTGTCCGGCGGTATGGCTGTATTTTATCTCCAGTCTCCCTGTGTGTCATTTCTATGTAGGTGTTCATTAGGTTTCCATTCATTTGGGCTTGTTAGAAGAAACCATTCAAATGCGCAGGCCTGGCGGGTTGCTGGAGGGTCTGTATTGAACTCGTAGTGTTGCTAATGTGCCTAATGTTCTTCAGTACTAATTCAGACCTGAGTCATCAACATCTGCCCTCTCACAGAGACTTTTCATTCCCTTTCTTCTACAGGAGACCGGGATGTAATTAGGGCACTGCGTTCTCTCCTAATGAATGCAGATTAGCTGGCGGTGGAAATGTCAGAGTCAAGAGCCACTCCCCCCAGATTAATCATCCTCATTGCAGTGAAGAAGCAGGTAATTCACCATGCAGTCTGCTCCCTTTAACAGCATTTAGTTTGCAGCTAAACAGTGACATACAGATCTCTCTCTCTTTCACACCGAACTATCAAACAAAAGGATTCTTATACAAATAGCACGCCGGTTAGCAGGTCCTGGGGTCGAGTCCCGGGCTCGATGAGGGCGGTGTTTCTGTGAGGAGTTTCTCCCTGAGCTTGCGTGGGTTTCCTCTGGGTCCGGTTTCCTCCCGCAATGCAAAGACATGCACATTAGACTAAGTGGCTGTTCCAAATTGCCCCTACTAACCACTACTCCACCGTCATTTAATTTCTGGAACATTTGCAAACTGCGTTAGTTCCTGTTAGCTATGTCCTTTCCTCTTGTATATTCCTCTACGTGTCAGTCTCTAACTTCCTCCCTCTTCTCCTTTTATTTCCTTGTCTTCTTCTTGTCTCTTCTCTAGCCATTGTAATGTAATTGTCTATTATCTTCTGGCAATGTTTTTGAGAAATCTTTTTGAGAATGTTACCTGTAGCATATTAACAATGTTCCTTGGGAGTCTACAAATAAGGTTACTGCAACCTCTGGGCAGCGTTTTAGCTAAAACATTAATTATTAACTGTGGACGTAGAGTAAATGGAAAAGGCCCGATCCTGTTCCAGCCTGGCCATGCCACTGTGCACACAGGGAGCTCCAGGGAGACATGGTTTGCCAAGCTTGGAGTAGAAGAACTCAAGTGTCCTATATAGACTCCCTACTTAAACCCCACCGAACGCCTCTAGGTTGAGCTGGAACACCTGCCTTGTGGAGAGAACCTCCATTGGTTGGGGGAAAGAAGAGAATGGGAAGGTGGTGAGTGTGAAACATATATGATTACCGGAGAAGCGTTTTTATGGACTAAATTTGCTGACTAATAAACAACAGATGGTAGTTTAGTGCTCGGGACCATGATATGCACGTCATATGTTACTTCATCAAACTGCGGAGACATTTAAATCTGTGAATAATTATACCGTGTTGAGGAACCCGACTTTTTGAAAGTTTTGTTTCGTTTGAGGTGTAGGTGTAAAATGTCAGATGAAAGGTCAGGAAGTGTGGCAGACCTTAAGTGCTCGCTGCATGAGGCACTCGACTCGAGTCGCGTGTCAGGGATCTTTGCTTTTCGCAGCAGTGAGTCACCTCCAGGTCCAGCTGTATTGCATGTACCATACATATATTTCCATTCATATAGTTCATCCCCCTAAGAAATTATTTTAAAGAAGAAGACAGCACTTGTTAAAAGGTAATCTCATTCAAATATCAAGATTCATTTCTTTCCGTGGGCAAAATCTGAGGCCGTTGGCTTCTGTTTTAACGGTTTTATGGGCAGTTATTTGAAAACTGAGTCTCCGAATGATGATGTCATCAAGGCCCAAGTGAACATGTACATGTGTAGGATTTTGACACATCCATGCCATTTATTGACAGATTTGTGTTGGAGGTGTTAAAAGGTTTAGATTTAAAGCATCACCTGTGCAGTGAGAAACTATATCTACACCAGGATTCATGTATTTAAGCACAAACTCCTGAAATACTAAAAGAAATGATGTTTGAAGCCAAACTCCTCCATGTTAATTTGGGTCTTGATGATGTCATCATTCTGAGACTCGTTTTTTTAAATATCCACCCATAAAATCTTTCAAATTGAATCTATCGGTCTAAGATTTTGCACACAGACAGGTTTTAGAATAGAGGGGTTTTTTAGATTAACTTTCAACAAGTGCCACCTTCTCCTTTAACGGTACTGAATGCTTATTGGTGGGTGGCTAACACGCAACACATCCAGCACTGTTCATGTCAGATGATCTTATTCTCTGCAGGAATCGTTTTAGTATAATATTGCTGAAATATATTCATAGACATCATTATGATTCCTCTACATTTAACCGCCACATACTTCATATGGGTGTGGCACGGTAGCATAGTGGTTAGCACATCCGCCCCACAACAAGGTCCTGGGTTTGAGCCCCATGCCCGGCAAAGGCGTTTGTGTATGGAGTTTGTACGTTCTCACTGTGCTTGCATGCATGTGCATCCAGTTTCCTCCCACAGTCCAAAGACATGCACAGGCCAACTGGCTGTTCTGTTCCAAATTGCCCCTAGGTCTGAATGTGAGTGGTTGTGTGTGGTTGTGTGTGTGTGTGTGTGTGTGTGTGTGTGTGTGTGTGTGTGTGTGTGATGACCCTGCGATGCACTGGCAAGTTATTCAGGGTGTACCCCGCCTTCACCCAGAGTCGGCTGAGATAGGCTTCAACCTCCCAGCAATCCTAGTAGGAGAACGCATCCTTAATTCAAGTAAACACCTAGAAACACAACAAACTTTTAATGCACAACTCATTTAGTCGTAGTGGTCCACGTGAAGGGACTTGTGTGAGTAAATTTAGAATAAATAACGTTGCTTTGGTAATTTGAGTGCCGTGGATGGAGTGCGTAGCGTGTGTAGCATAAGTAGAGTGTGAAATGAAATGAAATGGCCATCAGGAAGATTCGTTTGAGACTCTAATGGCCTTCGGAGAGTAACCGTTCATTAATCCGGTGGACTTGGATACATAAACAAGTGTGTGCCTGCACTTAAGTTTTAATTAGAGCAAAAGGGCCCTTAATATATTTTCTGGAATTGTTGCATCGTTATAGCTGCTACTGATGTATCTAAAATCTTTATCTATCTGTATATTTGATAGATAGATATATAGATAGATAGAATATCCACTTAGCCTGATGTGCATGATTTTGAACTGTAAAAGGATGTATCTATGTATCTATCTACTCAGTTTTTTTTTTTTTTCTGAATCGCTTAATCCTACTAGGGTCATGGGGAGGCTGGGGCCTATCTTAGCCAATATTGGGCTAAAGCGGAGTACAACCGGAATTAAAGGGCGAACGCATACACAACCATTCACACCAAGAGGAACTTTGGAACAGCCACATCCATACTGGGGTTTCCTTTTAGGTGAATCACTCTCTCTGTCTCAGTCACTAATTTAACGAAGCCTATCTCAGCCCACACTGGGCGAAGGCTGGGTACAACCTGCACGTCTCGCCAGAACATCACAAGGCTAACACACACACCACCATTCACACCTAGGGGCAATTTGAAACAGCCAGTTAGCCTAATTTGCATGTCTTTGGACTGTCGGCGTAAAACCAGAGTACCTGGAGGAAGCCCACGCAAGCACGAGAAAAACATGTAAACTCCGCACAGAGATGCCTGAGCCCGGGACTCGAACCCAGGACCTTCTTGCGGTGAGGCAGACGTGCTAACCACATTTAGCTCATGGTTAGACAACTAGAGCTGACCTTGTGGCAACCTTTGCCTTGTCTGCTTTGTGATAGCTAATTAAACAAGCAAATCGTTCTAAAGAGATTACACATTCTGGCTCTCGGTGTTATCTTGGCTCATCGTGTGCTAAATTTGCCTTGCATCTTAGACGACCCAGGAGACATCTCTAAGAAAGCCCACTGAGCAAGAAGGCTTCCATTCTCTACTCGCAGCTTATGTTACTTTATTTGAGTGAATTATTGTTTTGTTCTGTGGGACATTTAAGCCGTAAATAATCCCAAACCTTTCTGGACGAGGGGTTCATTCTGTGCTCTCTGCACACTACCTCAGGGGCTGTTGTAAAACCAACAATTCAGACAATGAGTTGGAAGAATAGTTCTTACTGTCTCTAATTACATATAGTAATTAGCACTGTGATACTGCAATTACATACACAGGTACTGTGCTGCATGCATCGCATGGTGCAGTCTTCTTCTGCTAAACACAGACAGGAACTAGAGAAGGAACTGGGAACTGTGGGGCCTTTGACTCACATTCACACCGATGGGTACTTTAGAGTAGCTGGTGAATCTAATCTGCATGTCTGGACATAAGGAGAAAACCTGAGCCCTTGGAGGAAACCCAAAGGGAGAACTTTCACTTTGAGCCAGGATCCCTCTTGCTGTGATGTGGTAGTGCTGACCTGTGCACCATCATGCTTCCAACCAGCCAATGCCTCCCATAGACCTAGGACTATGCACGGTGGCGCAGTGGAACGTCCGCCTCACAGCAAGAAGGCCTGGGGTCGATTCCTGGGCTCGGGGCACTTCTGTGTGGAGTTTGCATGTTCTCCCCATGCTAGCTTGGGTTTCCTCCAGGTTCCTCCGGTGTCCTCCCACAATCCAAAAACATGCACAGTAGGCTGATTGGCTGTTCCAAATCGCCCCTACGTGTGAGTGTGAATGGTTGTATGTGTGTTGGTCCTGCAATGGCCTGGCAAGCTGTCCAGGGTGTACCCTGCCTTCGCCCAGAGTCGGCTGAGATGGGCGCCGACCAATCCTGAGTCCACAGAAGTCACCACCTGATGCATCACTGGTAAAATGGGAGGAGCAAGAACACATCCAGGTGTTTGGACCATACTTAGCTAGATGTGAATTTTGAGCTGGAACAATACACGGGCTGTGGATGATGACGTTACACAAGGTCACAAGAACACAAGGACAGACAAGTACACATATTGAGAAACAGCCTCAGTCTCTATGCTTTCCTCTCTTCTCCTTATCAGTCAGTATAGCATGTTTCTCTTGGGTTGTAACAAGCAACGCCTGATGTAGGTTTTTGATACTCCTGTCTGCTGCCATGGAGCCATTCATAAGATAGGGATGGGAAGAAATGTGTTTCTTTTTATTGACACCCGAACCCAAACCGGCTAAAGACCAGACCTGGATCTATCGGGTTTTATTCTTGCTGCCCCACCTTTCTGCTTTATGTAATTATATTGCGGCAGCAGGTGGCTTTTGTACCGAGCCGCTCATTTGTGTCCATGCAATTATGCGCCAGAAGCATTCTCCACCATGTGCCATCTTCAGTATTAAAAAAAAGGTTCAAATAAATATCTCTTGATTCTCTATCAACGACAGATGGTAGATGTAATCTTAATGAGGAGGGCCACTGCATACCGAATGCCATGGGCTAGTCCATGCGTGAATTTACAGTATGTTTCGAAAACTTTGAATATTTCAACAGCACCATCTTCACAAATGTCCATATCCATTTATCATTTGATTTCGGCAGCAAATGATCAAGGGGGGGGGGCAGTGGTGGCCAGGTGGTAGGGTGCTGGATTACTGATCCCAAGGTCGGGGGTTCAAGCCCCACTATCACCGGGTTGTCACTGCTGTCCC
>JBCNYH010000026.1:39593339-39603441 GCA_039654325.1 Tandanus tandanus
CACACACACACACACACACACACACACACACACACACACACACACACACACACACACACACATACAACCATTCACATTCACACCTAAGCAAAATTTTGGAACTTAGCCTAATGTGCATGTCTTTGGACTGTGGAAGGAAACCGGAGTACACGGAGCCTCACAGCAAGAAGGTCTTGGGTTCGAGTCCCGGGCTGGGCGAGGGTGTTTCTGTTTCAATGTTCTCCCCGTTCTTGTATGGGTTTCCTCTGGGTACTCCGGTTTCCTCCCACAGTCCAAAAACATGCACATTAGGCGAATTGGCTGTTCCAAATCGCCTCTAGGCGTGGATGTGAGTGCAAATGGTTGTGTGTATTGGTCCTGCGATGGTCTGGCGAGCTATTCAGGGTGTATGTTGGGTGTAGATAGGCTCTAACCTCCCCGTGACCCCTCGAAGGATTGGGAAATGATCGAGTGTGTAAGAAGGAGTCTCCAGTTCCACAAATAAAGCTGGAACTTCCTCTAAAGTTTTCCAACAGTTTCAGGACAGATGAGTTTGTACTCTAAGGTTTCTTTATACTATGAGGGTTTATAGGGAGTGATGTTTATAGCTGCTATAACTAATCATTGTAGGAGTTAGCTTGTTTTGTGGATGTTTGACGTGGTTGTAAAGAAAATGCAGATTAAACACTTGGGGATGTGCTGTTAGTGAAAAACAGTCACCTTCATGATGTGAACAGTGAGGTACTTCATGCCAGACCCTATTTGATTATTAAGTGTTTTATATAAAAGCCATGCAGGACTGAATCACTTCTTACCTCAACACCTATAAACATAAACCCAGACATATTACTTTTCATCAACACTGAAGTACATATGAGTCATAAACATATCCGCCGGGGGTCATCGACCGGGGGATTAAATGAGACATCGATCCCACACAGCAAACACTTGAGGCCTGTTTTGTACTTTAGCCCCTTTATCAGTCTCTCATCTGGCACAAATCTTTTTTCGTTCATGTCGCAATACAGACAGAAAACAGGCATTGATCTGTTTAGCTTTCGGCATCAGATGGTTCGGGTACTTTTTTAATTAAAGGCGCGCACACACCCTACACACCCAAGGGATCCAGCATTTCTGTGTGGAGTTTGCATGTTCTCCCTGTGCTTGCGTGGGTTTCCTCTGGGTACTCCGGTTTCCTCCCACAGTCTGAAGACAGGCACATTGGGCTAATTTTCTGTTTCAAATGGCCCCTAGGTGTAAGTGTGAGTGTGAATGGTTGTAATGGTCTTGGCAAGCTGTTCAGGGTGTACCACGCCTTTGACTAGTGTTGGCTGAGATAGGCTCCAGCCTCCCTGTGACCCTATTAGAATAAAGCAGTGGAGTGAGTGAGTGAGTGAGTGAGTGAGTGGTGATATTATGTAATTACTGTATCTGCTGAAGGTGAGGACAATGTCACTGAAAAGTCTCTGAGACGAATGTTGAGCAAAACTCACCGAGCCTGAGGTGTGTAATTATTTAAGTAAATCAAGACTCATTCATTTATTCATTCATTCATTTGCCAAACCGCTTAATCCTACTGGGTTACAGGGAGGCTGGAGCCTATCTCAGCTGACTCTGACCAAAACCAGGTGTGTACCCCTTAACAGCACGCTAGTCCATTGTAGGGTCAAAACACTCAACACTCACACTCACACCTAGGGGCAATTTTTAACAGCCGGTCAGCCCACTGTGCATGTATTTTGGACTGTAGGAGGAAACCGGAGTACCCAGAGGAAAACTATGCAAGAAAGAGGAAATCACGCACACTCTACAAAGAAACGCCCCGAGCCCAGGAATGGAACCCTGGACCTTCTTGCTGTGAGGCGAATGTGCTAACCACTTCGCCACTACGCCGCCGTGTAGTATATACTAATGAAAAATAATACCACTAATAAAAAAAAAATTCAGCAGGTGAAAAGATAAGATTCATTCAATATTTGGTGATTTTTTTTTTTTGTTTGTTTAAACTTGAATCCGGCGCTTGGTTAAACCTTCCACAAACTTCTCACTACATTTTGCTGAAATATTTTTTTTTCACATCCCTCTTAGCCGATCTGGTGAAACTTCATTAGGTTTGTGTCTGGTGTAACGCCGTCAGCCACAGATGCACTCCCAATTAACTTCTAATTATGACAATTGGCTAATCAGAAGCTTCTAAATGTCATTACAGCAATTTGTGGAATTGTTCAGACTGTTTATAGAGACGGGTCGACATGGCGGCGCAGTAGTTATCACTGTTGCCTCACAGCAAGAAGGTTCTGGGTTCAAACCTGGAGGCCGACTGGGGTTTTCTGTCTGAGGTTCTTCTCCGTTCTCATCATGCTTATTAGGGTTTCCTTTGGGTGCTCCGGTTTCCTTCTACACTCCAAAGACATACACGATAGGTCAACTGACCTCCCTAAATTGCTTATAGGCGTTAATGTGAGTCATGTGTGAGTCGTTGTTTGTGTCTGTGTTAGTCCTGCAATAGTTTGGCAACCTGCCCCGAGTGTAACTCCCGCCCTAAAAAAGACTGGTATTGGCTCCAGCTCACCAGTGACCCTGCTGAATAAATTAATTAATTTATTTGCTGAACTGCCTCGTCTTAACAGGTTTGCAGGGAGACTGGAGCCTATGTCAGCCGACTCTGGGCGAAGGCAGGGTTCACCCTGAATAGCTTGGCAGTCTATCGAACGGCCAACACACACATACATCTATTCACACTTACACCAAGGGGTGATCTGGAACAGCCAATTAGCCGAATGTGTATGTCTTTGAACTATAGGAGGAAACCGGAGTACCTGAAGAAAACCCAAACAAGGCTTCTTTAACACGGAAACGCCCTCGCCAAACCCGGGACTCGAACCCAGGACCTTTTTGCTGTGAGCTGGACATGCTGACGATTACACCACCGTGCCGCTAATGTTGTAAATAGTAATTTTAAAACCTATGACCTTTGACATAAAAAGCGTGCTTAACAGGATGTAATCCTAAGTGTTTGACAGCGAATACCCAAAAACGACCTCATACCTAGTCATATTATCCGTTAAAGATAGTATTGAAGACTCAGTAGTTAAAACAGTACTAACTGGTTAATGAGGATGGTCCAGATGATTGAACCATGAGGTGGTTGTTAGAATAATAATGGTAAATCTTTTAGAATGGCATAATGACTGAGACAGAGACAGAAAGGTCATTGATGACATTTACCTTATGTGGTCCGAGAACAAATTATAATTTGCAGACTAATGCTGCTCCCTCCCTTTAACGAGCACCTAAAAAAATGATGGATGGGGATAATCTGAGTGGCCAGCGGAGCACATCGGACGCCTGTTCACCTGCAGCGACATGTTTAAACATACGGCGGTGGAAATAAAGGTTCACCTCACTAGTTACTTAAGGGGGGAAAATATGTTTGCTTTGTAAAAAATAATCAGATGATGAGCTTTAAAGGGGCGGTGTCATGGTTGTTTAAAAAAAGTAGCCGGAATATCATTATTGGTGTTATCAAATGAAACATCGCCATTTATATAAATACAGATTTGGTTTTCGAAGGCTGACAGAAGTTCAATTGGTTCATACAACCAATGTACTAGGACTTGGCAGCATGATTCCATCATCATCATCATCATTTCTCGAAACGCTTAATCCTACTAGGATCGCAGAGTGGCTGGCGCCTATCTCAGCCAACACTGGCCAAAAGTGGAGTACACCCTGAACAGCTCACCAGAGAATCGTGGGGCAAACACACAACCATTCACACCCACACTTAGACCAGGGCCAATTCGGAAAAGCCAATTAGTACCTGGAGGAAACCCACGCTAGCACTTAAAGAACATGCAAACTCCACACAGAAATGCTCAATGCCGGGACTTAAACCCAGGACCTTCTTGTTTTACCCAGTGACAGGTGAGATAGGCTCCAGCTTACCTGTGGGATTTCAGTTGGGTTAAAAATCATGACACAGATCCTTTAATGAGGTCTGTAAGAAATGAACTAGAAGCAGTACGTAATGCTCTGCGGGAGGGCTGTATCAGGGTCGTAGCGGCTCTCTCGCTGACATCATCACAGAGTGTGAAGATCAATCAGTAGGCAATGTCACAGAGTGTGTAGGTCATGTGACTCAGTGGTGGGACATTGTGACAAAGAGGAAGAGTGATAGAGAGTCTGGCCCCCTGGTAGAGCAACGCTAACTGCCTATTACACGAGACATCCCACAATCAGGGTGGGACTTTCTAAAAATGTGTCTGAAGCCTCAGGTTTGGTCTCCAGGGACATTTGGAAAAAGAAAGCAATTTGGACCCAGAATGTCACATTTTAGATTTTTTTTTATTGGTGCTCTTAGGGAATATTCTCCAAACTGTGAATATACTTGGGCAGCACAGTGACGTAATGGTCAGCACATCCACCTCATAGCAAGAAGGCCATGGGTTCGAATACTGGGCTTGGCGAGGGAGTTTCTGTGCAGAGTTTCCATGTTTTCCCCATGTTTGCATGGGTTTCCTCTGGGTACTCCGGTTTTCTCCCACAGTCTAAAGGCATGCACGTTAGGCTGATTGGCCTTCACCCAGAGTCGACTGGGATAGGCTCCGGCCTCCCCGCAACCTGAGTAGGATTAAGCGGCTCGGCAAATGAATGATTAAATGAATGAATTTAGTCGAGATTTGTTGCAGTGGAATCTGAAGCATCTCTTGTACACATCCTCAGCGTCCTGTTCAGAGTTAAACCTTATATAACCTATGCACCGGGTTGTGACGGGCGGATTAGCGGCTTTGCTCCATTTCCCCTAAACTTAATGCAAATGGAGATTGAATCATGAGTCGAGGGGGAATTAATCCTTTATCACTTTTGGAATGAATCATTCACATTGCCATTGTGGGAAGAGAATATTATGCAATCGCATGCTTGCTTCGAGGCATCCAAAACAACACCAGCTACCAAGACTACTGCTCAACCACTGCTCTTGAGCCGCAGATGTACGTAAGATGTAACTCTGCTGGGCGGGACATCATCAAGTCAAATTTATTTCAAATAAAATTCTATCAAATTTCCTTGTTCCGAAATCATTGTCAGTCTATCCATTATTCATTTTATCCCATTTTCTGAAAAGGGTCGTGGGCAGGATGAAACTGGGGTACACCCTGTACAGCTCGCCAATCCATAACACCGCCAACACACAACAATTCGGACTCACACTCCCACCAGGCGCAATTTGGAACAACCAGTTACACTAATATGCATGTCTTTGGACTGTGGGAGGAAACCAGATCCCCCAGAGGAAAATCCATGTAAGCACAGGAAGCACATGCAAAGTCGACACAGAAACGCCTTCACTGAATCTGGGACTTGATCGCAGGACCATTTTGCCGGGAGGCAGACATGCTAACCAATATGTCACCATGCCACCGCTATCTATTATCTGCACCGCTTATCAGTCAGAGGGAGAAGCCGGAGCCAAGCCCAGCTGACCCCAGGTGAGAGGCGGGGTCTCACCCTGAACAGGTCGCCAATTAATCCCAGGGCTAATACAGACACAACCAACTGTTGACACCTAGGGGCAATTTAGAGAAACCAGTTGAACTAATGTCAACAACAGACTGGCTGTGGGAGGAAATCAGAGTACTTGAAGGAAACGATGAAAACATTTCAGTCAGCACTTGTATGTGGGTAGAAAGTGAGGCTACAAAATGTATCCCATATGAGATTGTCCATGGGTTCCATAATGGCCCAATGTCAACCGACAAGATGAATTCATTTCCCATTAGTAACCCAGCTAGGACCCACATGGAGGCCCACCTGGGCTTGCCAAAGTGGGACGCACTTAGTTGACCCAAGTGGGCCCCAGTTAAGATTACATTTTGGGCCCATGCCCAGGCATACACGTTTGAGCAGTTGTCATGGGGCCACTATGGAACCCACGGACAATCCCATAAGGGACACATTTTTAAGCCCACTTTCTACCCTCATTGGTCCCAAATACAAGTGCTGGCTGGGAAGAAAACTCCACACAGAGAGGTTCTTGGCCAGGATGCGAGATCCTTCTTGCTGTGAAGCGACAGTGCTAACCACCAACGATTGGTCATGAAACACGTTTAGAAATCGTTCAGTAAAATGCAAACCAAGCCATTCCCCTTTAGCTCACTCTCACTAAACATCGGGGCGACTGACCAATTATGGGGACCATTTGGACATCAGGGGTAAAAGTAAAATTATAGAGTTCTCCTGACCAGTGGCACTTTGCCTCGCCTTTCTTCCATGTCAGACAGTGTAATTTGTGGCACTTACATTAGTAACTGACACAGCTATTTGTTTCCACCCAATAAATCATTGGTTATTTGTGATGCTGTTCCTTAAGCTATGATTTATTTTTCTTTACAGTGATCTCTGGCAGAAGAAATCAAACTTGCACACAAAAATTATTCTGGGTTTTTTTTTCACTCTACCAATTTTACCACTGTCTCTCATGCAGTAATGAATGTGATATACTGAATTCACATTTACCTTTACATTTTGGTAGACGCTTTCACCCATAGGGCCGGTGAGTGACCCGGTGAAGCTTAAATGTCACGTTTAAGAACCCAACAGCTTGTTAGCAGTACGACGATTTAAACTTCACTCATCCACCGAACGACTTAATCCTACTAGGGTTGCCGAGAAGCTGGAGCCTATCTCAGCTGACTCTAGACGACGATGGGGTACACCCTGAACAGCTCGCCAGTCCATAGCAGGGCCGACACACACATACAACCATTCACAATCACATCTAGGGGCAACTGGCCTAATGGTCATGTCTTTGGACTGTGGGAAGAAACCAGACTGCCCGAAAGAAACCCATGTAAGCACAGGGGGAACACAGAAACGCCATCATCAAGCCCGGGACTTGAATCCAGGACCTTCTTGGTGTGAGAAGGATGTGCTAACCACTACGCCAGTGTGCCACCCCAATTAAATTTGCTGTATTACCTTCTAATCAGATATATTAGCAATGACTCACTGGGCTGTAATAAAGAATATTTCGACGCACATCCAACAATAAAGACACTGTGATGACTGTGAATGTGAGACCAATAGATTTCATTCATTCATTCATTTTCTAAGCTGCCTAATCCGAATCAGGTTCGCAGGGAGGCTGGCGCCCATCTCAGCCGACTCTGGGAGAGGGCGGGGTACACCCTGAACAGCTCGCCAGGCCTTCGGAGCAAACCCATGCAAGCACAGAGAGAACATGCAAACTCCACACAGAGCACAGGGAGTCAAACCCTTCGCGGTCTTCGCGCAGTGAGGCGGATGTGCTAACCACTGCACCACCGTGCCGCCTTGTCTAATGTTTTTATTTGTTATTTCTATTCTCCATGTCAAACACACCCCCGTGACAGGCTTGATAAATCTACTGAATGAGATGTCCAGAAATATCGATATTTCAGCTTTATATTGTTCACGCCATTAATAAGTATAAAGAACCACATGCTAATGTTAGCTGAGCTAAGTCCATTTCTACAAAAGACACACCTGGAAAAGTTGTTTCCCTTTCAGCAATGCTAATTACAGCAACTGAGACTTTTTTATACTGAAGTTAACGACAGAGTCTTACCTAAATGCATTTATAAAGCAAGATAATGTGAAAGCCTCCCTTTATTTTTCTCCACATAACCACGACTAAAGTGTTAATTTGTCCAGAAATGCTAGCAGGGCAAGAAAGTGCATATTTAGCACAGCCTGTTTGCTTCATCAGCATTTTTTGGCTGAAGTATTGTATCACCTTAGGGAAGTATTGCATTTCTTTATCGCCAACAGAAGGTGAATAGCTTATTGTTAGGAACATAAGTAAGCATTGTCACCAGTGAGACGTACACCCTGATTAGTACATACACAGTGTTCTTGATCGAGCACCAGAAAGACGGCCTACGGACCAGGAGGCACACCACTAAACTTTAGCGCCAGATGGTATGAATAAGTTGAGTTTGTGTAGGAGCAAGTAAGAGAGAGATAAAACGACGGACATAAAACATTTCCTCCAAATGTTCTACTAATTTTGCAGGAATCAAATTGGCAAAGAGTCAACAGAAGACCTTGTGAACGGTCATTAGATCCACTTATATATATACGACTATTCTGATGGGAATCAAGATGGTGTTATTAGAATTTTTCGCCAAACACAAAGTGTTAATAATAATAATAATTAAAAAAATAATAAAAAACACACACCCACGTCTGATACCCTGATAAATCAATTCAACACCCAAGATAAGATCATTTACTCAGAAGGAATTGCAGAAGCTGATTACAAAAGCAAACTAGAGGAAGCTTCATAAAGTGTAAGGTACCTCCGCTGCAGAGCTTGCGTAATAAAACACATGGGCCCTACATCCAGTTTATGTATACGGGGTTTAATTATCTTATGATATGTTCTATAGTACGTGGATGAGACAAACTCTTTCCTTTGAAGATTTGAGATGGCAGGGGTTTGACCTTTGAAGGTCACTCAAGGTCAAAGGTAAGTGTCTTATTTGAAAGTCCATATATGGTTTCCTATTGGTGTTCCATATTGATGTCAAGTCTATCAGCGCTCGTTTCGAAGTCGAAAGCATCCAAAATCCTGTGACCTTGATTTTCACCTTTCAGGGTCACCCAAGGTCAAAGGAAATTGTCTCATCTAACAGCCCATATATGGTTTCCTGTCGAGTTCATTGTAACGGCATGTCTTTCGATACTCGTTTGGAGCTTATAAGAGCTCGATCTCCAAAACTATGTGACCTTGTTCTGACCTTGACCTTTGACCTTGGCATTCGAAAAAAATCGAGTAATCCCTGCAACTCAGGTAGGGTCGTTTTCCAACCAAACTTTGTGAAAATCCGTGCATGGGTGTGGTCAGGATTTTGTTCACAGACTACAAACAAACCAATGGCACGACCTCCGCCAAAACTCTGTAATCATTATTTTGAAGTTATTTTGTATGTTTAGGGCGGCACAGTGGCGTAGCATTTAGCATGTCCACCTGACAGCAAGAGGGTCCTGGGTTCGAGTCCCTGCCTTGTGTGTTTCTGTGTGGAGTTTACATGTTCTCCCTGTGCATGCATGACTTTCCTCTGTGGTACTCCAGTTTCCTCCCACAGTCCAAAAACATGCACAGTAGGCTGATTGGCTGTTCCAAATCATCCCTAGGTGTGAGAGTGAGTGTGAATGGTTGTGTGTGTTGCCCTGCAATTGTCTGGCGAGCTGTTCGGGGTGTACCCCGCATTCGCCCAGAGTCGGCTGAGATGGGCGCCTTCCCGCGGCCCTAATTAGGATTAAGCGTCTTAGAAAATGAATGAATGAATGAATGAATGGAATGAGTCTCTAGTGTTCTCTCGACTCTCCAGGAGTTTTCAGTAAAATGACATAATGCAGCGTTCGGTCTTATTACCTTTAAGAAAAAAGAGAAACAATGAGGTTTGTAAGGGCACATGCAGTTATTGGAACACAGTCAACTGGTAATGATAACGAACTCTAGAAGCAGCCGAACTACGCTTCAGATTTCTCTTCCTTGTTGATTATTTTCCGACAGCAGCATGCCTCTGAGTATTTTATCACCTTATTATCCTTCCACAGTAGTCTCATAGCTGGTTAGCAACTTACCCAATGAGCATGTTAACTAATTACGGAACGAGAGAAAGAGAGGAAGGTTCATATTTCTCGATTCTTTTCCTGATAGTAAGCTCACATCAGCTCATTTTGCGCCACGTTGGAGCATTGCGCCCATCACGAACAGCAGGTGATGTTATGCTGCAGCGAAATCTCAGCATGAAGCGTTAATTGTAGTCTTGCATGCGTAGTCATGATCACGTGATCACAAGCTGGCATCACCCCCTGCCAAGTATTTCAATGAGCTGCCTGTTACTGTGCTCTCTCTCTCTCTCTCTCTCTCTCTCTCTCTCTCTCTCTTTCTCTCATTCTATTGTAGTTGTAGTGTATTATCCAAGTTTTTCTACTCAAATTTAATTTTAACACTGCAGCACACACTCCTCCCCCATGACATATTTCATATCATAGCCCGGTGGTAGGGTGCTGGATTACTGATCCCAAGGTCGGGGGTTCAAGCCCCACTATCAACGGGATGTCACTGCTG
>JBCNYH010000026.1:39633503-39646919 GCA_039654325.1 Tandanus tandanus
CCCGAGCTGGGAATCGAACCCAGGACCTTCTTGCTGTGAGGCGGACGTGCTAACCACTACGCCACCGTGCCGCCCCAATTAGTCCCAAATAAGACCAAATAATTATTAGTATTTATTATTATTATTATATATTCTCCATACTATATTATTTTATTATTTATTAAAAATAAATAGTGAAACTAAAAAAGTTTCATCGGTGACAATCATGTTACTATATTGCTCGCTAGCTAGTTATCATCAGTGAGCTCTATAAGGTTAGCATGCTATACAGCTAGCGCTGTTTCTGATTCATCCTAGACGTGAAAGGCAGCAAAATATGGAAGTATTCAGAATTTTTTTATTTTCAAGAATTAAACTTTTATTTATTTATTTTTATTTTATTTAATTTTTTTTTTTTACCAAACACGACTTTATCTGATTCTTGCGATGATCAGGAAGCCTTGAGAGCAGGCTACACACTGTGGCAGGCGGCGACACCATGTCCGTTGCCCTGCAGCCCTGAGCTGTAAAATTTATTTAATTAATGCTGTTGCAGTCCTCTATCTCTATCTTTGTGCTTACAACAGCATAAATATTGAGACAATAAAATAACGTTTAGAGCTAAGGGCCGCATTGCTTTCGTAGTCTGCCGCGGGGTGTAACCTATCTGTCTGATGATGTCTATTAGGAGGATAATTGCACAAGTGATGGTCTCGTGCCAAAACTGTTCAGCTGAGCCCAGTGTTAACGATGGATAAATCGTCTTGCACAAGAATACCAAGAATTCACTGGTGGCTTTCCACCAATCAGAAATGAGAAATTTTGAATAAATAATAATACTTATTTGCTTCTACTACATGGGAACATGACTTTCTGATTGATTCACTATCTCAGAATAGTCAACAGTTATGAAATGTAGATGAAGAGGATGTCACTGAAAAAATCTGTTTTTCAATTTAGCGACATCCACAGAACTTTCAGCGTGTAATGGTTTCTGAACCCTTAAACAAATCTGAATGAACTGGCAAAACTGGTGAGTAGAATGCATCTGATAACACATCAAAGGCTTTATATACTGTATTAGCATTCAGTTGAGCTTTCAGAGTAATAACCAAAACTATTTATAATGAAAATGCTAAAAATCTGCTAAAGAGCATAAAAAGTAAACATGCAGTTGCAACATCCTTAAATAGATACACAAATAAACAGCTCTCAGTCAGAAGTGGATGAATGATGGCAGCGTCCTACATTCTGAAGGTTGTAATTAAAGTAATGACCCAGTACCATCTCCTCCGGCCAGCAGGAGGATCCTGTTAGCTTTGCGCTAATCCAGATCAGAATGGCAGGCATCCCAGATTGATTGACTTTAAGAGATTAATGCTCAGCATGGACGTGGCCTAGAACACGTTACCGCCGTCCACAGACAGTACCGCCATCACACAGGCTCACGGCCCACACGGCTATAAAATACCACCGATCATGAGATTCCTCTCCACAGTAATGTCGGAATATCAATTATTTAGTGCAGGTAGGCTGTTTGTCTTTTTAAAATGCCCTTTATTTTCTCCAGTGTTTTCCCCCGGACTTCACTTTCTTCATCTTTTATTCAGGTGAGTTTTGGCCTTATGGGATTTTTAGTTTAAGGTCATTCATCATATTAAAAAAAAAAAGAAAAGAAAAAAGTTCTCTAAAGCTGTTTGTCAGGGGAAAAAAACCTTACTTCCAGGAAACGCCTTCCTTAAAGAATAAAAAGAAGTCTTTCTACCCGAAGCCAGCGATGCAGCGGTGCTTTAGTCTGTCTAGTATCCCAACATCTGCATTAAACAGATGTGAGAGAAGAAGCTGTTGCTCTTTTATTTTCAGGAGATAAACCTGAGATTGATGATTTATTTCTCTAATTAAACTCCAAAGCAATACCAATGTTACAGGCGGCACGGTGGTGTAGTGGTTAGCATGTCCAACTCACAGCAAGAAGGTCCTGGGTTCGATTTGAGGGTTCGACAAGGGACTGTTCTGTGTAGAGTTTTCACGTTCTCCCCGTGCTTGTACGGGTCCTCCGGCTTCCTCCTACAGTCCAAAGGCATGCACATTAGGCAAACTGGCTGTTCCAAACTGCCCCTAGTGTGAGTGTGAATTGTTGTGTGTGTGTTGGTCTGGCGATGGACTGGTGAACCGTTCAGGGAGTACCCAGTCTTCACCTGGAGTCGGCTGAGATAGGTTCAGGCCTCCCCGTGACCCTAGTCAGATAAAGTGGATTGGCAAGTGATAAATTATTACCAATGTGACATCATATGGGAAAATGGCTCAGTGGTTAAAGCTTCAGTCTAACGTTATAAGAATTATTACACAGTAGACGGCGGTAAATGATTGCTTGCCTTCTGGAAGTCAACCAGGAACATTTCCACATTTCCACTTCCATTGGGAGATGCAAGAACCCCGGAGCTACATTTTGAAGCCCAAGGGCGTGGCTTCCATCGCCAGAAAGTTTGGTTGTGTTGAAATTCGCCGTTGGTCAAGCACACTCACCTTTTATTAAGTTGTGACCGTGTCTTTTTTCTCCACCCATATTTGTGACAGACCACCTCCAATAGCCACCGGAATTAGCATTAGGCTCTGGGTTACTGATCAGGTGGTTGGGTTCAGGTGCACAGTCCTGGCAAGCTGGCACTTTTGGGCTCTTGAGCAAGACCCTTTACCTCTTTCTACTCCACGGATGGAGTATCATGGCTGACCCTGTGAAGTATTAGAGACATACTTCTACTAATCAGTGTAGCACACACACAGCTGCTAATTTCTCACATGCTAATGCAGCAGTAAGCGAGCACCAGACCCTTTAAACCATTCATACTCTACTTATTACAGTATAAGCGCAAGTAATATGTCTCGCCAGGCTATTCTTTTAACGCTGAACCTGCCCGGTGGTGCTCCTCATGGTGCTTGACTCCTCTCTGTGATCTCGGCCCTTCCGCCCCCTGCCTTTGTTCCTTTAAAGACCCAACTCTCATGTTTGTTGTTGTGAACAGCCAAGCAACAATGACCATAGAAATGCTAATTTTACATCATATCTGTTTGTCCTTTAACTCCCCCCCTCCCCTTCTCCTCCTCCTCACCCTCATCCTCGTCTATTCTCCAGTTCAAAAACTGGCAGAAGATCAAAAGAGGCGACACATTTTCAAGAGCTTCTGCGCTAATCTATTCGCCTCGTAACCTCAGCTGTGCTTCTGCTTCACCCGTCTCCCAAAGCGAGCAGCGGGTACGGGGGTGAGTCACTCATGAATTTGTCTCTTTTTTTTCGCAGCTTTTGAGTCATGACTGTCATCTTTCCTTAACCAAAGAGGCGATGCAGAGAGAACTGAATCCGGGGAGTGTCACTTCCTGCACATGGCTGAAATGGATTACTTTTTTATGGTGTGATTTAAAGGTGAAAGGATTATCGAGCAGGTAGAACAAGGATTTTTAAATAAATTACTCTTGCTCGGCCAAGGTTAACGCTATGAAGGTAATTTATGCTAGCAAGTAACGGAAGATTTCTACTAACAAGTAATGGTGGCACAGTGGTTAGCACGTGCGCCTCACAGCAAGAAGGCTCTGAGTTCAAATCCCAGTCTCGGTGAAGGCATTTCTATATGGAGCGTGACCCTAATTAGGATTAAGCAGCTTAGAAACTGAATGAAAGAAACAATAAAATATACCAAATGTTGAAAGTGAGACATTTTACTATTAGCTATAAAAACATTAACTCATTTTGAATTTCACGGTAGCGACACATCTTAAAAAGGTAGTTAGCAGTAGTTAGCATATCTGCCTCACAGCCAGAAGGTCCTGGGTTTCATTCCCAGGCTCGCTGCGTTTCTGTGTGGAGTCTGCATGTTCTTCCCGCGCATGTGTGGGTTTCCTCTGGGTACTCCGGTTTCCTCCAACAGTCCAAAAACATGCACAGTAGGCTGATTGGCTGTTCCAAATTGCCCCTAGGTGTGAGACTGAGCGCAATGGCCTGGCGAGCTGTCCGAGCTGTACCCGAGAGTAGCTGAGGGTGAGTGTGTATGTGTGTTGGCCCTGCAATGGTCTGGCGAGCTGTTCAGGGTGTACCCCGCCTTCGCCCGGAGTCTGAGGTCTGAGGATGAGATTCAAAGCAAGTTTGTGATGACTTCGGACCCTGAAATGCCACAACAAACACAAACACCTAGAGGTCGATGAAACCCAACGATATCCTACGATAAAGTGGTCGTGGGAAGCTTCTCTGAAAAATTCAAGAAGCTAAACTTCAGAGAAAATAGTGCTTGTAGTTCCCAGAAGGTTGTGAGTTTGAATCCCAGGATTGATAAGCCACCATTATGCAACGAAGCAATGCCGCCTAATCCTGATCTCCTCAGCTATATGACCGGAATATATTCCAGCTTATTGTTTAAATAAAATCCTACTCTATACATACACTTTCACTTCGAACAATGTCTTCTCATCTGCAGCTTTCTTGGCTTCTCACTACACATTCCACCCTAAAGGCAACTTAATCCCACACTTAAGCACTGATAAAAGATCTTAGTGCTCATTTGGCCAGAAGCATAAGAGGTCACGTCAGTTGGGAGCACAGGAGCCGAAGGAGGTCTCCTCATCCGCCTCAGCTGCGGGATGTCAAAATCAGTGGAGCATTTCGCCGAAAAGAGAACCTTCAATCCCCTGAAGGCCTTTGTTGCCCGCCGTGAAGTAGGCCGTGGTAAACTTTCTGCAGCTCTGCCCCCAAAGACGCCTGTCTTAATGGCTTCGGCTTTTCCATTGCCGTGAAATGAGGCGCTGCGGGCCGTTTGGCTGCACATCGAGTCATATCATGAAGTCTCTGTTTTTTGGGGGGGTTTTTTTGCTTTGTTTTGTTTTTTCATCCTCCGAGCAGAAGCGTGCTCTTTGCAAACAAGGATGAAGGATCTGGTGACTGATAGAAGTGTAGAAGTGGCAGAAGTTTAGAAGTAACTCCTTGAAGGCTCAGTCACTCATAAAGGCCCCGGTATTAATAACTGTTCTTCAGGCAGACGTAATGTCATTGATAAGCCTGTATTGTGTAGTGAGTGCTGGGCAGCACATACAGACCCTGCTGTTCACTCCAAACCTTATTACCCCTGATCAAAATGAGTCTGGAGAATCATCTCTTGACTCTGACAAAGAAAAAAAAAACTCCAATCCATTCCAATCATTCATTCATCTTCTAAACCGTTTAATCCTGATTAGGGTCCGGGGAGGTTGGCGCCCATCTCAGCCGACTCCGGGCCAAGGCAGGGTACACCTTGAACAGCTCGCCAGGCCATTGCATGGCAACCCACACACAACCATTCACACTCACTCTCGCACCTAGGGGTGATTTGGAACAGTCAATCAGCCTACTGTGCATGTTTTTGGACTGTGGGAGGAAACCGGAATACACAGGGAGAACATGGAAACTCCACACAGAAACGCCCCGAGCCCTGGAAAATCGAACCCGGGACCTTCGTGCCGTGAAGCGGACGTGCTAACCACTGCGCTACCGTGCTGCCTGTACTACTGAACGTCCATGTGTGAGAGGAGGGGTGATAGTTGAGCACGAGTGCGCTTGAGGGAGGGGATTCGCAGCTCATTCAGGTGCAGTGTTCGTCTTTCTCTTTCCTCTTTAATTAGGAATTGCAGATGAAAACTTTACAACATATCTGCTGCTTTGCTACGATCGATATATATGAAAGATGAACTTCCTAGAAGGGGTTTGTAAGTCAGAGAAAGAGAAAGAACAATAAATATAACATTACAGAAATGTCCACCAGGCTTCAGAATACATTACATGATTATTTGAGTAAAATCACCAGGTATATTTTCCTTTTTCGGGCTACTTCAAAGACGGCGTGAGAGCTTCGGACCTATTGCACTTCAACGGGAGATTATTTGTTATTTGTCAGAATTTCATTTTAAAAACCAATTAGTCTTTAATTCGGTGCATAATCAAATGGATATGAAATGGGAATTGATCGAGGTGCCAGTCAGGCACAACACTCACATAAGCGAACCACTAATAAGCACAGGCACGGAGTATAAACACATCTATTAAGCATGGGCACTTTAGCAGGAATAATATCTGCATTGTTTGTTGGGAGATAATTATTCTATCTAAACCATATGACACAGGAAACAGAAGGTGCGGATTATGATTCGGGCATCATAATTATCAGTACATTTCACACATTTATGGAGACGTGGCAGGTCAACACACTGTGAAGCACAACAAATAAAAAAATAAAAAAATAAAAACCCAGAAAATATTAGCTACTGTCTTATTAGCATTTGGGAATAATTAGATGAGAATACTGCAATGGTTTATATGCAATACTTTCATTGTTAATCCAACATTCTGGAACTCAGTCACTCTTCGTCATCAAATCCGGATTATTGATTGATTAATTATAATCAAATTAATCAAATGGGGCAGTGGTGGCCCGGTGGTAGGGTGCTGGATTACTGATCTGAAGGTTAGGGGTTCAAGCCCCACTATCACCGGGTTGTCACTGCTGTCCCCCCAGTGCAGCTACCTGGGTTATTAAATGCTGGCCGTGTCTCTCACTGTCTGTGGTGAGAGGGATGTAAAAGAACCATCGCTGTCGTTCGTAAAGAGGAGGCTGCATCGCCGTCAGCGTGTTTCTGCCCTGCGACGGCCTGCCTAGCTATCCAGGGTGGAGCCCGCCCTCGCCCAGAGTCGGCTGAGACCATTCACACTCACACCTGGGTGAGATTTGGAACAGCCAGTTAGCCTACTGTGCATGTTTTTGGACTGTGGGAGGAAACCGGAGTACCTGGAGGAAACCCACACAAGCACGGGAAGAACATGCAAATTACACACAGAAATGCCAGAAATGCCAGGGCCAGGGAATCGAACCCAGGTGTAAGGTGGACGGTCACAAAGGTCAAAAATCATGGGGGAACTGCTAAATAAATAATCTGCTTCAATAACCTGATCAGAAACCGTTGTGATGAAAAGGGCTCTGATCAGGTTATGTTTGTTTGTTCTTCAACATACACATTACCTTGCTGTACGGTAAAGGAATACAGTACAAAAAAAATCTTTACCCTGAACATGGCAAGTTCAAATCCCATCGAGGTCTCAGGGGTTTGGAGGGAGGGAGGGAGGATGGGAGGGATGGGATATACTCTCAGTCATTCATGCATTTGCTAAACTGTTTATTCATACTAGGGTTGCGGGGAGGCTGAAGCCTATCTCTGCCAGAAGGTTACACCCTGAACAGGTTACTCCCCCGTCCATCAAAGGGCCAAGACACACACACACAAAACCATTCATACTCACACCAAGTGGCAGTTTGGAACAGCCAGTTAACCTAATGTGCAAGTCTTTGAACCATGGGAGGAAACTGGAGTACCCAGAGGAAACCCACAAAAGTATGGGGAGAACAGGTAAACTCCACACAGAAATGCCCTCAGCAAGCCCAGGACTCAACCCTGCGAAGCGGTCGTGCTAACCGTGTTAAGCACTATGCCACCATTTCATCCAGCAATAAGCTTTCGTTCCTGTCAATCACAGCGACACCGGCCAGTCATGGGCATCGGTGAGCTCATGCACGCAAATACGGTGAGATACTTCGAGTGTGTCACGTCACCCCTGACATTACATGAGCAGCAGTTTAATAAAATGTTGTGGATTGGCGTCACATGTCTCGGAGGAAGCTGATGGGGATCCTCGCACATGGTGGCCCTCATGCTTGGTAGCTGTCGTGTGATAGGGAAGAGATGCCTGATGGGTATTACTGGAGAGTATTTGGGAAAAATCCACATATGTGACACAAAGTGAGAAAAATAAAAGACTGTCATGTCCTGTCCTTCAGGGACAACCGGATGAGACAGACAAGAAAGAGAGAGAGAGAGAGAGAGAGAGAGAGAGAGAAAGATCACAGGATGTCCTGATTAAGTGTCAGCGTTGTCTCCTAGAACGATGCTCCTACTCCATCCCGATTAGCCGCTAGCGCCCTACTCAGCAAACGCCCATGAAATTGATCGCACCAGAGCTTCAGAGTGATCCTGTTAAAAAAAAAAAACAACAACTCCTATTTATCAGAGAAGATCTGATTACACCCTGCAAATATGATGAGTTCATATTTTTTAGACGTGGAGCCTGGTGAGGTTTAGCACGAGTTCATTTTGTCTGAGTCGGAAAAGACGTGGCAACAGTTCACAAGCAAATGGAACGGAAATGAGCGATCTCCGCGATGTGAGCGCCTCTTTAATAAAACGAGATAGGACTCAGCATACGTAACAGTGCTGCGGATCTCGAGTGAGACTCGCACTTAATATTCAGTCAAATGATGATGAATTAGCCGCGCCTCGTGCTCCGGGTCCTCATTTCCCCACTGCGCCGAGCTGGAGCCGCGAGCTGAAACACAACACGTATCATATTAGAAAAACCATGCGGTCACTTTGTGCAAATAATATTACTTACAGCCAGCGTCATGGGCAGAGCTTAACGTTCAATTCCAGGCTCGCTTTGGAGATGGTGATAAGATCTTCCGCTAGCCACCGGGGCGGCGATACTGATCTCCCAAGCTTGTGTTTAGCCTTTAGGTGGAAAAGAGATTATCCACCGCGGATGAAATGCACTCATCTGTTTTCTGATCAGATCAGCAGAATTTGTTGAAGTATCTACAGGGGACGCCATGTTGGGAGCCATTAATTTCATACTGATATTTTTTTTTGTAATTACACTGGAGACCCCTTTTATAAATGTTGAATATATTTTTCTGCACGGTGGCGCAGTGGTTAGCACGTTCGCCTCACAGCCAGAAGGTTCCGGGTTCGATTCCCGGCCTTGGGCATTTCTTTGTTGAGTTTGCATGTTCTTCCCGTGCATGCGTGGGTTTCCTCCAGGTACTCCGGTTTCCTCCCAAAGTCCAAAAACATGCACAGTAGGCTGATTGGCTGTTCCAAATCGCCCCTAGGTGTGAGAGTGAGCGTGAATAGTGTGTGTGTTTACCCTGTAATGGCCTGGCGAGCTGTCCGGGGTGTACCTCGCCGTCGCCCAGAGTCGGCTGAGATGGGCGCCAGCCTCCCCCTGACCTTAATTAGGATTAAGCGGGTCAGGAAATGAATGAATGAATGAATAAATGTTTCCGTGTATGCTGGCACTACAGAAACAGTTCCATGGTGCTTAATCAACCTTAAAACAAGCGTGAGCTCATTCACTCATTTGACGAACTGCCTAATTCTACTAGGGTCGAGGGGACGCTGAAGCCTATATCAACCAACTCTGGGCGAAGGCGGGGTACCTTCAACAGCTTATGCCACCCTGAAAGAAAACTTTACTTGTCAAACAAATAACCCGAATATATCTATTGCATAAAGCACATAATGTTAATTCTGTAAACAGTTTGGAAATAAAGGGAAAAAACACCCATGATTTTCCTCATAATTTTACATTCAGAGCCAAATCATTTCATATCAGAAACACAGCAATCAAGTGTTCATTCACACTCTACTTATATTTTTATTCAAGGTAATGAATGCTTGTTGTGGAACAAAATTGGCACGGGTTGGTGGAAAAAAATGAAAAGAAAGAAATGCAGTGATTTGTTGTCCAAATTCGCCACCCACCCACCTGCAGCACCATCAGGATACGAAAGCGTTCTGCTCTTTTTCTTTTCTTATAATAAAGTTTAATATTCAAGCAAATTTCTCCCAAACTGTAATAAAGTTATGTTTTGTTCCCGACTGGATGCTAATGTCATGCTAACCTGATCAGAAACGCTTTCCATCACAACAAAAAGATAAAAGTGGAAGTTTTTGGTTTTTATTGTTTGTTTTTTCCTCATACTCTATACCTTGCGGTACAATCAAATTCCGTTCTTCAGCTTGTTAGGAAGTCGGGGTCAGCAATGAGATGGCACTCCTGGAGCAGGGTTGGTTGACGAACCTTGCTCAACGGTCCAACAGAAACAGCTTGGCAGTGCTGGGGTTTGAACCCCCGACCTTCTGATCAGTCACCCTGACCCTTTAAATCAAATAACAACCCTGATGACATGCGCTGAAATAGCAACCTGTCAGTTAAAGGCTCTGTTGTCTCCTCAGTGGCCCGTGAGGTCTGTACCTGCGAGTGTAACAGTGAATCGCTGCTTCAGGTCTGATTCCCCGCGAGGATGTGCACTCTGCTCTGAATGGAGCCTGTTTAAGTCCACCCACGCGAATGTCTGTGCACTTCCTGTAAGTGAGTGCGCTGTCACCATGGCAGCAGCCGAGGCCTTTCGGCCGTCTTGTGACTGCCAGCTGAAGGACGTGTAAATTACTGGATTGTGTTGCTATGACAATTAGTTTCCAGGCACTTGATAGAAATGGAGAGGAAAGAAATACAATAAATAAATAAATAAGCAAGCTGACTACTCATTCAATATAATCCACCAACCACATCCTGTTCACTTTATCATGCACCTGTTCACTTTATCATACTTTAATAACATACCCTTTAATGGATATACTTAATAGTTATATATACTATATAACTTCGTCTCTGAGGTTTTTTTGTCCTCTAACTTTAGTCGTATCCAACTCCCACCCATCAAGCATTCCCTCCCTATCACATAAGGCCACCACCAACCAGGGAGGGGCGAAAGCATGCACGTGCCCCCTCCGTGACATGCGATGCTGCCACCCGCCTCTTTACGAACTGCTGCGCATGTGCACTTGGAGGCGGCCCTAACACACTCAGAGGGAAAGAGCTATTCGCCCCCTCATACGAACGAGGTCACAGACGCCCATGATTGGCAGGTGTTCGCTGTGAGTGACAGGGAACAGAGCATATGCCATCGCTCCATCCCTCCCAGCCAATTAGCTTCCATGGACTCTCGGTGACAAATGGCTGCGGCATCAAGAGATGGCCCTGGCGAGCTTGCCCAGAGTCGGCAAAGACAGGCGGGCAGCCTCCCCGCGACCCTAGTCAGGATTAAGCGGCTTAGAAAATGAATGAATGGAATGACTGAATTGCTTTATCCTTTATCAGGGTCGTGAGGAGGTTGGAGCCCTACTCAGCCGGCTCTGGGTGAAGGCGGGGTACACCCTGAACAGCTCACCAGACCATCGCGAGGCAACACACACACACACACACACAACCATTCAGACTCACGCTCACACCTAGGTGTAATTTCAAACAGCCTGTTAGCCTACTGTACATGTCTTTGGACTGTGGGAGGAAACCGGAGTACCCAGAGAAAACCCACTCAAGCGTCTTGCTGTGAGGCATCTTGACTAAAAGACTGAGAGGCGTGTCTCAGTTCTGACTACATCACAGCTTGCCCTTAACCCCAGTGAGGGATTCTGAGCTCAGAAATAATTCCCTTGGTATATTTCTGGACAGTGTGCAGTGAATGTGTCATCAGCTTAAGTCACCAACTCTGAATAGTTCATTATGTGCGTTTAACTTTTTCTCTGCCCTGCATGTGTACTACAGAAGAGAGTTCCCTTACTAAAGATGTCTTCCGGAGTTGTTTGGCAGTGACAGGATATCTTCATCAGGGCACTCGAGGGCTAATCCGCTGCCTACGTTCTGCTGTAAATATACAGCATCAGAAGTCGCTAATGCGAGCAGAGTCGGTCTGCAACAACTCGAGGTTCGGCTTGTCTTTGATATTTCAAGTGTTGCTGAGATTCTGCGAGGCTCTTAGGTGTCTGTAAGAAGTAAAAATACCAATACGAAGTCCTAAGATAACTGTTGCGGTGTGCTGAAGTGTGAAGTGTAGGAAGATAATCATGATGGGGGAAAGTTCAGAGTTTAGAGGCTGGAAGACTGGCTTATCATCTCGCTTTTACATAACAAAAGTTTCACACCTACTCAGTGAAATGCCGAGCGAAATCAGTCGATCGGGCGAATTGTAAGCTGTACTCTTGAGAAGTGCGTAAGGTGGAAAGTTCCTGTTTTCAGACTCGCCGGGGGTTATCAGGCATTTCGGTACGGAGGTTGTTTTCTCACTTATCCCGCTCACAAAGTCAATAAACCTAATTAAACTGACAAGCGGTTTAAATTGGGCATTAATGAGCCCGAGACACTATTTATTAGGCATAGTGAAGTAACAGACGTCTCTGAAAGACTCGGATTGAACACAGAGCATGTGATATGAGTTTAGTGAATGAATAGAAACGAGTTTAAACACTTTAACCAGATGCCGAACTGGAGTAGACCAGATTACACCAGATCTAATTAAAAAAGTTGATTACGGGATTGTTCCTGCACTGGGAGCAAGGCGTGCGGAACGGTCATGTGTGCGCAGCAGAAGTGAGCTCAGTGGGGGCGTTTCTGTGTGAAGTTTACATGTACTACATTTGCCTGCCTGGGTTTTCCTCAGGGTACTCCGGTTTCCTCCCGCAGTCCAAAGACATGCACATTAAATTTATTGGCCGTTCCAAATTGCCCCTAAATGTGAATGTGCGTGTGAATGTTTGTGTGTGTGCGTGTGTGCGTGTGTGTGTGTGTGTGTGTGTGTGTGTGTGTGTGTTTGTCCTGCGACGAACTGACAAGCTGCTCAGCGCGTACACCCACAGCCGGCTGAGATAGGCTTCAACCTCCCCGCAACCCTATTAGGATTAAGCTGTTTGACAAATGACTAAATAAATGAATGAATAAATTGATTAAAATATGAATGAATGAATAAATGAATCAGTGGATGAATGAATGAATGAATGAGTGAGTGAATATAATGTTTTCTACAATATATGTTTTATTTATCTCTTGTTCAAATATCAGTACAGCTGTGTGGGAAAGACAGAGAGAGAGAGAGAGAGAGAGAGAGAGAGAGAGAGAGAGAGAAAGAGAGAGAGAGAAAGTGAGAGAGAGAAAGTGAGAGAGAGAGAGAAAGTGAGAGAGAGAGAGAAAGAGAGAGAGAGAGTGAAAGAGAGAGAGAGAGAGAAAGTGAAAGAGAGAGAGAGAGAGAGAGAGAGAGAGAGAGAGAGAGAGAGAAAGCACAGTGACCTCACACATTGTCATGTTACTCTCTGAGTCAAATTTCACAAGTTTTCCTTCAGGTTTCTTCCAAAAATTCCAGGAACCACAACAACATGATGTCTCTGTGTAAGAGATCCACATTCTACAGCTAATAAACAGCAACACACTACTGCAGTGGCTACGATTATACTTTACACATTTCACATCTTTACATGTACTCTCTACTTAAACATTTTATTGAGTATTACTTCAGCTGCTTTATTATTATTATTATTATTATTATTATTATTATTAATATTATTATTATTATTATTATTATTGTTGTTGTTGTTATTATTATTGTTGTTGTTATTATTATTATTATTTTAATTTTTTTTATTAATATTAGTATTATTATTGTTATTATTATTATTAATATTGTTATTATTATTGTTATTATTATTATTATTATTATTATTATTATTATTATTATTATTATTGTTGTTATTATTATTATT
>JBCNYH010000026.1:39685332-39705032 GCA_039654325.1 Tandanus tandanus
TAATTTATTGATTTATAGGGTTTTTTTTTATTCTCTTTGTGAAGTATATATATATATATATATATATATATATATATATACATATATATATATAAACATTTTTCTACATTCGTTATTTGTTTGTTGGTTTAATATCTTATTTATTTATTTATTTATTTATGTTTATTTGTTTGTTTTAAGTGTGTAGGGTGAAACTTTTTTCTAACCCTGTAACCCTGTCTGTGCTGGAGTTTATGTGGAATCAGTGTTTATTAGACTCAGATGAAGTTTTATCCCAGGTCAGCAGGGGAGCAGATGTGACTCAAAATCAGATCAGTTGTGTGTTTGCGTGTGTGCGTGTGCGTGTGTGTGTGTGTGTGTGGTGCTGTAATGTGCTCGGGTGTGTTGTGAAATCTGCTGTATGTGATCCATGTCTGAATCAGCAACACATCTGGCACTCTTGAGGAGAGAGGCCAGACGGGCAGGGGATTATACACAGAACAAGGTCTTACACACACACACACACGCACAGGCGCGCGCGCGCATGCACACACACACACACACACACACACACACACACACCACACAAAGGGAGAGGAGAATAGCGAGGGATGAGATCAGGACCAGGGCCGGCGTGACAGGAACACTCCTCTAGGTGAATCCCTTGTACAGGTGGATAAATGGATCAGCCTTCAGCAGGACTGCGAAAAAAAGACATCACGCTTCACTTTCATCCCTTCTTCCATTTTATCTTTTTTTGGTGCTGCTTTCTTACATCTTGACCATGTTTAAAATTTACTGGCAAATTTAATTATTCCTGATACGCCTCGACTTTTTTCCTACATCTCTCTCTACATATAGATTGTGTACATCACTCTTTCACTCTTTCACTCTTTCACTCATTTATTTTTTAAGCCGCTGAATCCTAATTAGGGTCGCAGGGAGGACTCTGGGCGAAGCCATTCACACTCACACTCACACCTGGGGGCGATTTGGACCAGCCACTCAGTCTACTGTGCATGTTTTTGGACTGTGGGAGGAAACCGGAGTACCCAGAGGAAACCCACACAAGCACAGGGAGAACATGCAAACTCCACACAGAAACTCCCCGAGCCCGGGAATCGAACCCGGGACCTTCTTGCTGTGAGGCAGATGTGCTAACCACTGCGCCAGCGTGCCGCCCATCACTCTTTCACTAAAGCAGAATTTGATTATAATAAACAGACTCATTTGCATATGCTATCCGATATAATTGGAATTCTGCGTGCGATTTACAAACAATCATTACCTAAATGGCTTCATATGCAAAGATGTGAGAGAAAACAGCAGTCTAATGATCGTTATGAGCCTCATGAAGATGTTTTGTTTGTTTTATCCGTGGCATGTTTGGATTTTGATTAAAGATGGCGATATGCCTTCATAAACTCCAAATAAAAAATTAAACGCTGACGTATTCGCCACAATGCGTCACTTAGTGTGCATCCGTCGTAAACCTTCCGCAGTGTGAGCTTGAACTGTGACCTTGACCTTCGACCTATTTCCTTAAAACCTGTACCAATTCTTTTTACACCCGAGCCTACTGGCTCATCTACGGTGGCCAGAGCTTATCCCCAGTTTCTGTCGCGTGAGGTGACTAGGAGTTTAACTCCTCCTGGATTGGACGCTAGTCTATGGCAGGTTACCTTCCCAGTATTTTTACTGGTAGCCATTTATACTGCTGGGTGGACAGAGGCACACCTGTGGTTAAGACCTTGCCCAGGGGTCTTAGCACAGTGGTAGTCTAACGGGGATTCAAACCCACAACCTCTCGATCCACTACACCAGCATAACCAGTGTAACCACTACATCACTACACCGCATCACCAGCCCCTCGGTACCAGTTCATGAACATTTAGTAATGAGTATCTGATGAACATTTGGTCCAAATCTACCAATGCAGGGTGTGCAGAAGATTTTGCTAAAATTATCTAATGTGACCTTGACTCTTGACCTATGACCTCAGAACTTGTACATGGTACATGGGTCTTTATTAGTGCAGTAACTGGTGTAAACTTGATCTGTTAAGGGATTCAGAAGATATAGTGCCCATAAGGAAGCTCAGATGGATGGACAGGGTGGAAACGGTGGGCGGAGGCATAATAAGAGTGCAGACACAAAAATCTGGTTACAGACCCACAACACTGCTCTATTTTCAAATCTGATTGTTTGGAAGGGGTTGATGAATTTTCTATAACCTGTTCAGATTATCACAGTTTTAGATAAATATGCTTGTTATAATACCTGTTGCTATAGTAACAGCTTATTTATAGGGCCTAGTACATATAACCACTGAAAAATATTTATAATCATTATAAGGGTGCAAACAGCAAGAAGGTCCTGGGTTCGAGTCCCGGGCTTGGCGGGGGCGTTTCTGTGTTTCTGTGAGAGTTTGCATGCTCTCCTCGTGCTTGCATGGGTTTCCTCTGGGCACTCAGGTTTCCTCCTACAGTCCAAAGACATGCATGTTAGAATAATTAGGCTGTTCCAAATTGCCCCCTAGTTGTGAGATGGATTGGCAAATTGTTCAAGGTGTACCCCGCCTTCACCCAGAGTCAGCTGAGATAGGCTCCAGCCTTCCTGAGACTCTAGCAGGATGAAGCGGTTCGGCGAATGAATGAATGCATGAATTAGTAGGGTACAGTTTTCTGGATGTTTATTTAAGATATATGGAAGGAGTCTCCAGTGCGAGAGGTAAATAACTAAATAGTTGGATCCTCTAAAACATTTTAATTGTTAATTTTTTTATTTAGATTTTTTTATAATTTTTTTTCTCCTGTCATAAAATAGTACAGAAAATGCTAAATTATTAACTTTACACCCTCAACCACTGAACACTGAAAACCCTGAAAGTACACAATGTTAAAAAAAAAAAAATTGAGGCTGTCCCAGCGTGTGTCACAGTGGTGTTAGCCTCACGGGGACATGTTTTGTACCTCTTGTACCTGGTGAATGTGGTGTACCTTTATAACTCACTGTAGGCACATAATTGAACCTTAAGGACCACTTTGCTGTCGGTGGAAGATCGTTTACACGTTGTTTCCACCTTCGGGAGCAAAATGTACCACATAATATCTCTGTAGCTTTATTTTATTTGACACTGTGGAACTTTTATATGTGACGCTCTTTACAAGAACACTCGACGTGCACACACTTGTTTTTCTGTGTTTGTGAGGACTGACCTTCAACCTACTGAGGACTTGAGATCATTAATGCTATGATTATTCACACATGTGATGATCAGGTGATCAAGTGTACATCCATATATGGCTTGTTTTGACTCTCCTATGCAAATTTCAAGCTAATCCACATCCATAATTCCATCCATCCATCCATTCCGAGTTGTAACGAAAGCTGGAACATTAGAGTAGCCAACTGACCTGGTAAATTGGATTTTGGGAGGAAACTGGAGTACCCAGAGGAAACCGACGCAAACATGAGGAGCTGTAAACTCCACACAGGAAGACCCCAGTCTATATACGAAGTTATAACCTCGTAAGACGTAAGCCGCACAGGCTATTAGTCATATCCCCTCAGAGGACGTTCTTACCATAAAATACTTTACAGGGAACCGGTAAGCCCAGAGCTAGTTGGTTAGCTGAAGACCTGTTCTTTTAGCAGTCCAGTAAAGTCACATTTTTGTTGGGGAAAAAAAATCTGTAATTCTTAAAAATTAATTACTCTTATAAAATACTTTAATTCTGTGTTTTATTTATTCTCACGAAGAGCTGGTTAGAACGGCACTAGCTGGTTAGCGTGGAGCTAGTTGGTTAGTCAAAAGACTGTAGTCTAATAAAATCGTGTTTGGTGGGGAAAAAAACTAATTCTTTTTTAAAAATTCTTATTATCAAATGCTTAAATTCTATATTTGGTTGCTTTTCATATAATTAGACTAAACTGAAAAACTGGCGTTAGTGGCACTTCCAGTTTGCCCGCGGTACTAGCTAGTGGCACTACCGGTTTGCTAGCGGTACTAGCTAGTGGCACTTCGGATTTGCTAGCGGTCCTACCTAGTGGCACTTCTGGTTTGCTAGCAGTACTAGCTAGTGGCACTTCCAGTTTGCTGGCAGTACTAGCTAGTGGCACTTCTGATTTGCTAGCGGTCCTACCTAGTGGCACTTCTGGTTTGCTAGCGGTACTAGCTAGTGGCACTTCCAGTTTGCTCGCGGTATTAGCTAGTGGTGCTTCTGGTTTGTTAGTGGTACTAGCTAGTGGCACTTCCAGTTTGCTGGTGGTACTAGCTAGTGGCACTTCTGGTTTGCTAGTGGTACTAGCTAGTGGCACATCTGGTTTGCTAGTGGTACTAGCTAGTGGCACTTCTGGTTTGCTCGCGGTACTAGCTAGTGGCACTTCCAGTTTGCTTGCGGTACTAGGTAGTGGCACTTCTGGTTTGCTCGCGGTACTAGATAGTGGCACTTCCGGTTTGCTCGCGGTACTAGCTAGTGGCACTTCTGATTTGCTAGTAGTACTATCTAGTGGCACTTCCAGTTTGCTCACAGGACTAGCTAGTGGCACTTCCAGTTTGCTCGCGGTACTAGCTAGTGGCACTTCTGATGTGCTAGTGGTACTAGCTAGTGGCACTTCCAGTTTGCTTGCGGTACTAGCTAGTGGCACTTCTGGTTTGCTAGTGGTACTAGCTAGTGGCACTTCCAGTTTGCTTGCGGTACTAGCTAGTGGCACTTCTGGTTTGGTCAAGTTTTAATTATTCGGTAATGACACTGAAATCAGGGCGGCACGGTGGCACAGTAGTTAGCACGTCTACCTCACAGCAAGAAGGCCTGGGTTTGATTCTTTGTGGAGTTTGCATGCTCTTCCCGTGCTTGCGTGGGTTTCCTCCGGGTACTTTAGTTTCCTCCCATAGTCCAAAAGCATGCACAGTAGGCTAAATGGCTATTCTTTATTGCCCCTTGGTGTGAGTGTGAGTGTGAATGGTTGTGTGTGTTGGCCTTGCGATGGCCTGGTGAGCTGTCCAGGGTGTACTCCGCCTTCACCCAGAGTTGGCTGAGATGGGCGTCAGCCTCCCCGCGACCCTAATTAGAATTAAGTGGCCTTGAAAATGAATGAATGAAATGAATAAATGACATTGAAGTCACGGTATGTGAGCTGATTTCGTACGAGTAGATTAGCCAATCAGAGCACGCAATTGCTAATTTCTCTTGACCTATATATGTGTGCGTGCACACACACACACACACACACACTTCTTCTGCAGTCATAGCGAGCACCACCGCGCAGTCATGAAGCTGATCAGCTTGATCACTTCTCCCCACGTCGCCTGATATTAAGCCCTGCATTATTAAAACCTGACAGAATGGATTTTTGATGATATCGCCCCCAGGCTGAAATTGGATATCTGCTCCATCTATTCTCTTAAAGTAATTTTCCCAATAAAACGAACACAGCTGCACGCGATGGTTTTAGATAATCTCGCTCCAAGACATTTTAATTCATTCAGCAAAACAGCCAGGAAGGAGGACGAGCTGGAAATACAACAAAAATAAAAAGAATGGTTCTGATGAAGATTAAAAAGGTTTGTGTTGGATCTTATACACGTACAGATAAATATGAAGATAGGGTGTAGCCCTGCAATGGTCTGGTGAGCTAGTCAGGGTGTACCCCACCTCCAGGGTCAGATAGGATGAGCTCCAGCCTCCCTGTGACCCTAATAAATTATAAAAAGGTTCAGAAAATGAAATGTTGTGGTGTTACAGGAAAATAATCAACAATAAGGTGGTATGTGACAGCCATCTGCGACCGGGAGTCCATGGGAGACAATTTGCCAAGTTCTCACGGGAGGGAGGGATGGCATATGCTCCCCTGTCACTCACAGCGATCACCAGCCAATCCATGGGTGTCTGTAGTGCTTTCCCTCCGAGTGTGTTCGGCCGCCTCCAAATGCGCATGCGCGGCAGTTCGTAAAGAGGCAGGTGGCAGCATCGCATGTCACAGAGGGAGCATGTGCATGCTTATGCCCCTCCCTGGTTGGTGGGGGTCATGTGTGATAGGGAGGGAACACTTGAGGGGTGGGAATTGGATACGACTAAAATTAGGGGAGGTAAAACGGAGTGGGGGAGGGGGGCAATAAGGTGGTGGCATGATGAAGTGGAGTCAAAATCACGCAGCATGTTGCCAAGTCCAAAGTTATGCGGAAGATCGTCCCTGGTGATGCTACATACCATACATCAGTCTGTATTCCGTGATGAAACCCATGGTGTAACACCGGCTTTAAACCGTCTGTAATGCATGGTGAATGAAGACAGGAAGCAAGCTTAATGCAAATCTAACGTATGGTAAGAAGCCAAGACTCGGACTCCAGTTCAAGTTCTTCACCTAAAGGCTCATTCTTTTTGATTACACAGCTATAGAAGGGAGCTTCCTACATTCACGCTGACTGGTGTCACCCACTCCGGCATTTAAGGGTCCAAAACAGGATGATGACTGGACTGCAGGGTAAACCGTTATCAGAGCATGAAGCTTCTATTCCCTTAGACGGGAACTTTCCATCTGGGATCGTTTCAAATAAATTAAGTCCACGTCAGCCAGCAGAGGACACAGTGACTCGAATAGTGCCCAGAGGAAACCCCCGCAAGTGCAGGAAGAACATGCAAACTCCACACAGAAACATGCTCACCGAGCCCGGGACTCGAACCCAGGACCTTCCCACTGTGATCCGGACATGCTAATCACTACGCCACCGTACCGTCTCCTGTTTTGTTGCCTTTGTCTTATCATTTATTAATTGCTCACCTGTCCCTTGTGTCCCTCAGTACTTGTACAGTAGTGTGTTGGTGTACTTCTTTGGTACAACGGCAAAGCTAAATTGGTTCCACTTGATACAGAAGGTATTGGCTGGTTTCCATGCTGTCTATTCAGTGTTTAAATGATACCCTGCCCTTTACCTTTGCAGGAGATAATATTACCAGAAGGACTGATGGAGGTCCAGCTACGCCCATGACCTGTCATGCTTTCGTAATTAACCTCAGTCTCATGACCTGTGCTTCGCAAGAAGGTTCAGAATTAAGAGTTCAGCAAATAACAAATGGTGAAAGCAATGGCATAAAAGGCTGGCCCATGAACACTAATCAGGCGGAAGGGAGCTTTAGATAAACCTTTGGCGTAGTTATTGTTGCACACAGGGAAGCTCAACGCCGTCCTTGAGAAGATGTAGACTGGATAGAGGATATAACACATAACTGAAAGAGCTTTGCAAGGACTACAGGGCTAAGAAGCCTGAAGCATTGTAGGATGAAAATGGAGATGTTTTATTGCCACTATGGCTTTGAAAATGCTACATTCACCAGTCAGGTATTCAGTTGGTTCACGGAATCACATACACCATCACGCTGTGTTTGATTTTTATTGATTTCTTTTATTATTATTATTATTATTTTGAATAAAAAGTATTTTTCCTCATAAAGCTCATAAAACGTTCAGTGATGAGACATGAACACTTTGAGATGAGCACCATTTGCTGTCGGGTTCAGCGTGAGTGCTTGATTTGTAGGAAACTGGACCTTTTTTTGTTTTTCTTTGAAGAGATTTCACTTCTTATGCAAAAAGCTTTTTCACTTCTAAGAAGTGATGGGGACATTCAGGACACCCTCAGCTATATGTAGCGGTTTCCGCTCCTCGAAAATAGCCTCGGGGGCATTAAGCACCATTTTAGCATAGAGCAATCTTGAAGAATCCCATTCACTGGTGAATATCCGATCTGTTTTATCTTCTATTATCAGTTCATTTCGGATGAATATAAAAGTGTCCTGAAAAAAATCACCTCAGCTCATGGGCTTAGTGTCTCTTATTCATCTGTTCTACATCTTGGTTTGGCTCTGTATCTGTTTACAATAAGAATAACATCCTTTGAAAACATCGAATTGCAGAAGGCCAAGCAAGGGATGCTGGGTACTTTGTTGCTGTTGTTGTTGTTGTTGTTGTTGTGTCTTTGTAGTGGTTGTTGTTCATTTGTGTGTTTGTTTGTTTGTTTTTTAGCTTGGTGGGGGTTTGCGCTCTCCAAGTGCTCTTGCTAGTTTGTGTATTTCTTTCCAACTTTCCGATTTCAATTCTGAGCTCAGGTTTTAAAAGCTCTCACTGTGTTCACATGGGTTTCCTCTGTGTTTTCTAGTTTTTTTTCCTGCCAAAAAACATTCCACTAGGTGGACTGGTTATATTAAATTTCCCCTGGAGAAGGGGTGAACTCTACAAGCCCTTTCTTCTGCATTGCTTCCAGGGTTCCCATTATGGTGTCCAGATCAATGAAAGAAGGTGATGATGACAATAAGTTATAATTAATAAATTAATAATTTACACATGCTGAAATTTAGTTATGTTGTCAGCCGTTGGATAAATCTGCTTACAAAAACAAATGTTTTTTAATGCACTAAGAACAGGGCGTTTACTTTCTTCTTAATATAGTTCTTTGAGTTCTTTAATATTACCCAAGGACAAAGATTACAAGGCCCAGAGGGCAAAAAAGACAGAGGAGTCTAACAAGATGACACAGTAACTGACCGTAACAGGAAGTGAAAGGAGCTCAGGAGGCTTTGATTTCCCTGCATGCTCCATTAATGAACTAATGATCTCCACCTCTTCTCAGTGATGAAGCTTCAGCCACAACCGAACTCTGCACCACCTCACATCAGCTCATGTCCAAGCGAGTGTTCACCATGGGCCATAGCTTTTCTATAGGATCAGACCAGACGTACTAGCCTTCGTTAGTCTTCCAGCATGACTCGACACTCGACACTCTTCCAGTTCACTGGCTGTCCTTCCTTGGAGCACTTTGGGTAGATACTTACCACTGCATACCGAGAACACCCCACATGACTAGCGTTTTAGAAATAAAATCATAAACCCAGTCGTTTAGCATCACAGTGTGGCCCTTGAGAAAGTCACTCAGATGACTATGCTTTCTCATTTTTCGTGTTTCCAACACATCGACTTCGAGAACTGACTGCTCACTCCCTGTCTCATACACCCCACTGCTCGGCAGGCGCCACTGTAACGAGATAATCAAGCGATGGCTCCAGTTGTTGTGTTTGATGTTCTCTAAAGAAATTGATGCAGACCTCTAAGTTTCTCTTCCATGTCTGGGCCATTTATCTTCTTTGTTTTCTTTTTTTTAAAGGCAAATTCAGTGCATCTGGTTCCTTCAAGCCCAGACGCACTCCATTATGCAAACCTGACAAACTGTGTAACAAACAAAACCTCAACACTTGCAAATGGATGGCATTTAATGGTGTTGTATTAAAGCTGAAAAACAAGTTTTACTTTGCTAAAGGTTGAAATATATCTCTTGGTCCATCAGAATATGACCGGAGTCAATGTTCCACACTTTACTTTGACGGCCAGGCTAGTGACCACGCCCTCTATAGATCCAAATGATACAAAAGCTCACCCAGGACACCCTTGGTGATTTCTGCTGAAATATGCTTCAGATGGTGGGGCCACCATGTTGGACATTGCATCATGAGTGTGTTAGAGTACTACTTTTATGCCTGGGCAGGGGCATACGGGACTCCCTCGGCTATTTCCGGAAGTTTCTAATACTCCCTCTGCAATTTACGGTGGGTTCCGCCCCTCCCTCAACTATTTCTGGCAGTTTCTGCTACTTCCTCTCCTATTTTCAGCAGTTACAATAAACCCTCAGCTATTTCCGCCAGTTACTACTAATCCCTCTGCCATTTCCAGAGGGTTCCACTACACCCTCGCCTATTTCCGGCGGTTTCTGCTACTTCCTTGTCTATTCGCGGCAGTTCCAATACACTCTCGGCTATTTCCAGCAGGTTTTGCTACTCCCTCGGACATTTCTGGTGGTTTCCACTACTTCCTCAGCTATTCCCAGCAGTTCCAATACAGCCGCGGATATTTCCGGCCGTTACCGCTACTCCCTTTTTTTGCTGGTTGTGCTGGTTTTTCTAATTTTGCTGGTTTCTGTGTTGCCAACGGTTTCCCAAGTGGCCACCATATTGCTTCTTGGGATCACTGTTGTTTATATATTAAGAAATTATTTAGCATACATAGTTTTAAGCAACTTCAAGCAATGTGTTTTCTTTAAAGCTAAACAGCTAAATTTGACAAAGGAAGTCTTTGTTTGGTTGGATACAAAAACTGTTTCACCTCCTTGTCCCTTTTTTATAACAACTTTGGACTTTCACCAAAATGGCACATTTGGCCATTATTAGCTGAGGGAGTCCTGAATGACAAAAGCCATGCCTATTTCACTTAGACTGACAGATATATAAACTACTCCTCTTTCATCGAGACAGAAATGAACAGAGGCCACACCTACAATATTGGACTGAGAGGCAAACAGGCCACACGTCCTCCTTCTCTTCCTCCTCCTCCTCCTCGTCCCTGGGGATTAACAGGCTTAATGCCAAAGAAAACTGATTTCAGATTGTCCCTTATTCATTAATTATCACAACCAATAAAAAAGAGTGGAGTGTCTAAGTAAAGTTTGGCATTTCTGACGTTTTGGAATCTGTAATAGTTTTATTTGGATCAGTAAGTCTTAACTCCAGTAGTATTGAGCATGAAGTCGAAAGTAGACTGCAGTAATCCCATTTCATTACAAAAGCACATCAGATTTCCAGCCAGAATCTGTGCTAGAAGAGAATATTTGATGAGGAACTTGTATCAAGGTGGCACCATTTTGCTGAAATAACTGGGTAAAGACTGCGAGGCAAACACGGGGGAGAGGAAATGCCCTTTCCTGCACTGCAGATCTCACAGACGGAGATATGGGGAGAGAAAATGTAAGGAGAGATCACACGATTCGGGTTATCTGGAGCTTTGCTGCCATCATGTGGGCTGCAAAACTCGGCATCATATACAGACCCATTATTATTCAACAAATTATAAGCTACCCGTCGCGTCCTGTCGCCGTGCGTCTTAAAACGGTAGGAAGTGTACGTAGTTATTCGGAAATCCTAACAGAGATCATACCAAACCCAGATGAGTCGTTATGATCGTCATTTAGTCACTTGAGAACCTTCTGGACATTCTGTTCCTTCTCAAAGCTACAGTAAAATGGAGGTGAATAGATTTCCAGCTGCCTCAGACTGAAACACACTCTGTATAAAAGGCCCCGTTTCAGTCCAGAGTCATAATAAGATTACAGAAAGGCCCAGGGGATTATGTGTGTGGCATTTGGTTAGCGATAAATGGGGACTCTAAGAAAAGAAGAAGAAGAAAAATCGGAGCATACCTGCTGAACAGAATCGATCCCTTGAGGCCATCCTCATTGATTTTACACTATCAGCAAGAAATGATTGATTCACTGGAGTGTGTGCGACCAATTACCATCTAAAGACTGAATGTGTGTGATTGATCATGACTAGATAGGACACTTGAGGTTTAAAAGAGAAGGAGGAAAGAAAAAAAAAACAGTTCGGTGTTAAAAGGTTAACAATGTCAGGTTCTGTACTGATTTATTGAAAAGTGAATGTTATTCTCATTTCGGGACCTAATGGATCTGCCAATATGTGTACAGTTTATTAGGAAAATGATGACTGTATATGAATATGAATGAAGTAATTATATCCTGGTGCATGTCTAAGATGTCTTACGATGAAGAACGAAACAATAATAACTCATCCGCGTCACAGCATAAGGGTCCTGGGTTTGAGTCCCAGGCTCGGCGAGGGCGTTCCTATGTGGAGTTTGCATGTTCTCCCAGTGCTGATGTGGGTTTCCTCCAGGTACACCGGTTACCTCCTACAGTCCAAAGACATGCACATTGGTCTATTTAGCTGTTCCAGATTGCCCCTAGGTGAAATTGGGAAGGTGAATGGTAGTGTGTGCCGGCCCTGTGAAGGTCTGGCGAGCTGTTCAGGGTGTACCCCAATGTACGCCCAATGTTATCTGAGAGAGACTCCAGCCTCCCCGTGACCCTAGTAGGATTAAGCGGTTTGGCTAATGAGTGAGGAGGTAATAATAACTCGGCGGATCAAGGTGATATTTGGAAAAAAACAATTAGCCTAATATGCATGACTTTGTGCTGTGGGGGAAACCAGAGTACCCGGAGGAAACCCACGCAAGCACGCGGAGAACATGCACACAGAAATCCACACAGAAATGCCTGAGCCTGGGACTTGAACCCAGGACCTTCTTGCCGTGAGGTGGAAGTGCTAACCACTACACCACCGTACCGCCCTCTTTTTTCTCCAATGTACCATGTGTTCGGGAATGAGCAGCATTAATTTGCGTTTACTTTGCACCTGATCAGCAAGATCTTCCGAGGTGCTGCGCTAATTTGGCGGGATTCCCAGCCTCAGAGTCGCCCTGCACTGCACAGATGAATGATTTGTCTGTACAGTTGAGAATTCCCTGCTCAATCACATATGATTCGACTCATCAGCCATCAGCCTCGGAGGAAGGCAAAGAGTGGAACAAGGGCACTCAAAGAGCGCAGACCTCCACCGAGGCTTTAACATTCTGTCACCTGTGCAATCAATGAGTGAACGTCTTTGACGGTTGTATGTTTGAATTCCCTGTTTGTGGAAACATCCCCCTACAACTCTTGCATTTATTTCCATAAATGTTGCACCTCATTTCAGGTGGAGATTTACCCGCACTGTATCGAATTTCACTCTCGCTCTGTCAGGCAGGTGTAGGCCACACTCATCGTCATATCATTTACATTTCAATTACACCTTCCTTTGTTTCATGGATGTTAGACAACCATCTCATTCCATGATTTTTCTGCCATAAGTGTTGGTATTTACATATTGAGTGATTACTGGTAAAAATAAATAAATAAATAAATGAATGAATAAGCTTATCCCAGGCTCTTGTGTGAAAACATGGTACATGACACAGAGAATATGGTGCATCAGTGCTGATTTGTAGACTGAAATATATATATATATATATACACGAAGCATGACTGGGAGGCTTTGTCATGGCAAATTTTCGGAGATGCATGAAGGACGAATTTTGTGTCTTTCCTTTGAGAACTGATGAAGGAAAAATACCAGAAAGGCCTCAGTGTCTTGCAAATTGACAATATTACTGAGAGTACATTTTCATGATTGCTCTTCTGAGAGCCGTGGAGAGTTTAGTGTCTCCGTCAGGATCCATTTGTATTTTCTTTTACTTTGCCGTGTGTGCTGCACCCCCTAACACCCCCCCCCCCTCCTCCAAACATCTTTTCCATTCCCCAGATAAAAATATCAGATCATCTTAGATCTGTTAACATATTGACTATAAGAAGGTACGAGCAAACGTATAGAATCAGTCTACATTTTGGACACACACACACTAGGTACAAACTTTGATTACTGTTAGATGCCCGTAGCATTTTAAGGATAATTAAATGGTCCTGGAGACTCTAAATCGTTTAAGTTATAGAAAGCTTAAATAAAAATGTAGTTGTGTTCATTTCGGGAGCAGAACTCCCTTCCTCTTGAAAGGTTTTTATTCCATTAAACTTCAACAAGAAGGTCGATATCTACTGATAAGCAAAAAGCATCTAACCATCGAGTTGCTTTTGGAACGTCAAGACATTTTCGTTAATTTTTATCATGTAACTGAACTCACCAGTCTAAACGAATATGGCTTTGAACTACTATCTCCCCATAGATACATGAGCCTAAGTGACGTCTGGTTGCAATAGGTGGTTCACTTCCTTAAATACTAATTAGTTTTCTTTTTTTCTTAATAAAACCTATAGCGTCCGTCCCTCCATTCTTCTGGTGTATGTATGCACATGGGAACCCTGTCTTATTCTTTGAAAGTGTTATATCTCGAAAAAGGAAAAACATAAGAAAGTTTTTCTGGAAGAGAGTAATATAGAGAACAAGAGGCGTATAATTATCAGGTCACATGATCTGACATCATGGTTAATGAGGTGAAATAAATAAACAGCTAATGATGTTGTGTTATTGAAATGGTCTCTAAAGCTACGGTTTCTACATGTCGAGACTAAGATTGCGTGTTTGGTTCCCTCATTTTTATTCCCTTCTATAAAATGATTTCATCTAGATATACGTAGGACGTGTACGGGGTTTGAGAGTTCGCGCCAACAACAACTACAGAATATTCTTTACACTTATATAGCTAATGTAAGCGTGAAGAATATTCTGTAGTTGTTGTTGAACGGACTACTCTGAAACCTGGAGAACTGAACACATTCCACCAAGAACACTGCTGTGAAACTCAAGATTGTAGACGTCACCGACCATCTCCGACCCGTCGCCTGCCGTCTCCCACCTTCTTCTGCTGGCCTACGACTGCCTCCCTCCCGGCTAAGTTGTTTAACCTTAATCCATAGATGTATAATCGCTACCTTCATTGGCTCCTCTTTAATAAATTTAAACCAACGTCCTTTGCCTGACCCGAATCGTTCCAAACACTTCTGGAACTTCAATCAGTCCATCACAGCTTGCATGGGTTTCCTCCAGGTACTTGGGTTTCCTCCCACAGTCCAAGGACATGCACAGTCGGGCTGAGTGTGACTGTGAATTGTTGTGTGTGTGTGTTGGCCCTGTGATGGTCTGGCGAGCTGTTCATGATGTACCCTGCCTTCATCCAGAGTCGGCTGAGACGGGCTCCAGCCTCCCCGAGACCCTAATTAGAATTAAGCGGCTTAGAAAATGAATGAATGGGTGCACGAATAAATCCATGATGCCTCCATTATTATTTTTGCTTTGATTTTGATTTTGCTCTACTATATTAATCCCGGTGATGATTAATTATCATCTAGTTACTATTACTTTTACTACTGCTACTATTACTGTAAACCCCTTGTAGATCACGCCTGTGTCTGATTTCACATTTCTCTGGAATCATACCGTCTCCCATTCTGAATAATTAATTTTATATTGCTGAATGAATGACTGCATAATTCCCACGAGCTGCACAGAGGCTATTACAGTAAGTGTTATTTCTCAGTAAGAGTCACGTTTTTTTTTTTTCTGATGATAATAGAATGAATATACTCTTATTTCTCTTATTCCTCCAAGCAGTCTTTGACCTTCAGCTTTTCAGAACTATAATTGTCCTACATTCTGCTTCATTTATTCACTCTGGTAAAAAGCTTAAAACATCCGCATAGAACAAATACAACAATTACAGAAACAACAACAACAAAAAAATTAACTGGACTCGTGAGCCAATCAGCAGTGGGCTCGGACAAACATCCCTTATATAGTCATTAAAGCTGGGGTTGGTTATATTTTAACTGTATACACAGACTGTTATAGTGGTTGAAATGGTCTTTACACCCCAACAGCAATCAATAACTCATGAGGTCTGAAAAAATTCTGTCATCTGTATCCGCTGTAATCCTGTAACATCGCAGACCAATCTCTGCCGCATGGTCCGCTGGGAAATCTCCAATCAAATGCTTCCGTGTCACTCTGATCGTGTGTCACCCTACTGTGCATAAACATGAGTGGAGTCAGGGCGGAGCTCGCAGGTGTAAAGGGGCGGGGTTTAGTCTGAGCCCTGAATAGATGCTAGTTTTCAGTGTAGCTAGATTTCCAGATTCCCAGCCCTACCTTTAATGGGCGGGCCACTTAGCGGTGCTTTATCAGGGAACAAACTCTATGTGTCACATGACCTATATATGATGATGTTAAAGGTTAAGGGCCTTGCTCAAGGGCCCAACAATGGTAGCTTGGTGGTACTGGGGCTTGAACCCCCAACCTTCAGATCAGTAACCCAGAGCCTTAACCACTGAACCACCACTGCCCTTTAGTGCCTCAGCTTTGTTGTGAAAACGTTTTGGTCAGAGGTGATCAGTGTGTGGACTGTATCTGGAGAGTCACTGAGCCACAGTTTGACACTTAAATCCACACAAATCCTCTCCAAAGCCCCAGAACTCATTGACACTCACGGCTAAGGCTAATACAATTAAATGCTCCTTCAAAACACAATGATGGGAACCAAACAGATCTCCTGTTCCTACATGGAGTCTCGGGAAGTATTTCCTTACTGTTATTGCTTTCGGGTTGTTTTTGAGGGATGGAAGTGACAGAATCATGTGAGAAAATGAGTCCCTATGACTTCATCTAATAAGGGGATGACTGGCGGTATCATTAGCATTAACGTGCATTGGCAGCTTATGCAGGTTTCACACAGAGCAGGAGGACTGGGAATCTTTACTGATCTCACGATTCCATTCGATTTCAAATTTCTATCAATGATTCGACTCAGGATTATTATACAACACGATATAACACACAACATAATACACTGTCCTTTCACACACACACACACACACACACACACGCACACACACAATCAATCTCTCTCACACACTGTCTGTCTCTCTCTCTCTCTCTCTCTCTCTCTCTCTCTCTGTCATACACACAAACACACTCTCACACACACTGTCTCTCTTTTTATATCTCTTTGTCTCACACATACACACACCATCACACACTCTCTCACACACACACAGTCTCTCTTTGTCTCTTTCTTTCTTTTTTCTCTCTCTGTCTCACACATGCACACACACACCCACACCCACACACACACACACACACACACACACTATCACTCTCTCTCACAAACGCACTGTCTCTCGTTCTTTTTCTCCCTCTCTCTGTTTTACACAAACACACACACACACATGCACTCTCTCTCTCTCTCTCTCTCTCTCTCTCTCTCTCCCTCTCTCTCTCTCTCACACACACACACACACACACACACACACACACACACACTCACTTTCCAATACAAATGATGTGCTTGTTTCTCTCATGTGCACAGAAGTTTGTTTTTGTTTGTTTGTTTGTTTGTTTGTTTAATAACAGGTGTGTGTTAATGTTTCTGCCAATCCCAAGACAAAAACAAAAAGAGGTGGATGTTTTTTGTGCTCCTCTTCGAGCCTCCATTAAAGAAAAAGCCGAGTGCTCACTCGTATGCTTCTCTGGGAAGCCTCTCCCTGCCATGGCTTTTTGGTGATTTAAGCAGTGCCACAACATGAGTCATCACACTCCAGCCAATCACAGAGCTTGGTAAGTTACAAAATGTATTTTTTTTAAATGATTTTGAAGTTTAGAAGTTTATCGTCTGGCCAGCCTGCAGTTATTACAGTCTAGGCCTGGTGCCAGGATGGGGTTACCAAAAGGGCAGATAATCACAGCAGGGGGCAACCCTTTTTATTTCAAGAAACAGTATATTATCATAATGCAATTCTTCTATCTGCAATTTTTTTTCCCCATCTTACATTATAGTGGCATTTTGCCTGGACTTAAGATATTCCCTGTCTTACCTTTTCCAAGAGTTTGTGCATCATGAGTGGGAATATTTGGGCAGACTGCTAGCTCACCACCTAAAAAACTAATCTGTAAAATAAATTCTTCATCCCCCTCCCTCAGTAGATTTGGAGCTACTAAAAGAGCGGAAGCTGCTACTGGAGTCAGATTGGGTCTCTATGGCGTTGTGTTTCATTTTTCCCTACTTTTTATTTACCCCTAGGTACTAATATTGCATCCATCCGTATTCCTGGACTGCTTTTTGGCAATGTGATGTGCTATATAATGTGATGAAGAAATTCAAACTAACTCATTAGCAAGCAAACTAGCTTGACTGTTAATCTCCTGATAATGGATTACATATATTAGTGCTGTCCATGGTACTGAAACAGCCTGTTTTTCTTTTACAGACCGTATCACTGCACATGCTCTGCTTTTCTACAGACACAAAGTAGTAACCAATACTTAAAATACAAGCTGTAGCCTAGTTTGCAGTTTGACCTTGACTCAAGAGTTTTGAAATGATTATCAGCATCCAAAACTGAAGAAATAAGTGTTTCTACAAACCAGAATCGCACGGGAGCAGTAAGCACCTCCTGACCCTTCTCTTGCTATCAAGTTTTGCTTTTGTTAGTACTTTGTAGGGTGGACGTTTCTGTGTGGCATTTGCATGTTCTTCCCCTGCTTGCAGGGGTTTCCTCCGGGTACTCTGGTTTCCTCCCACAGTCCAAAGACATTCACATTAGTCTAATTGACTATTCCAAATTGCCCCTTGATGTGAGTGTGAGGGTAAATGATTGTGTGAGGGTTGGGTATGCGATGGACTGATGAGCTCAGGGTGAGTCAGCTCCAGCCTACCCATGACCCTAGTAGGAGAAAGTGTCTCAGCGTATAAATGGATAAATGAAAGAACGTCTAGTAGACAAATTCACCCCCTTTTTTTTTCTTCCCCTAATTTAGTTGTATCCAATTCCCACCCATTAACTATTGCCGCACCATCACACACAGCCAGTGTAAGCATGCACATGGTCCCTTTGTGACATGCGATGCTGCCACCTGCATCTTTACGAACTTCTTTGTATTGCACACATGCAGAAGCGGACTAATGCACCCAGAGGGACGGCGCTATCCACCCCTTTGCATGAATGAGCTCACAGTTGCCCATGATTGGCTGGTGATTGTTGTGAGTGACAGGAAGGCGATGCCATCCCTCCCTCCCATGAGAGCTCAGCCATTTAGCTCCCATGGACTCCTGCATCAACCTGGATTTGAACCTACAATTTAGTTGCGCTTTGTCAATGCACCACTCGGGAGCCCATTTTTGATTTCTTAAAGGGGTGAAATACTTGTTTATGCTTCTTTTTATCTTTATGTTTTTCTGTTTATCTGGGGTTCGAGCTGCAGTGGCAGCAGGCCAAGTAGGGTATCCCAGATGTCCTTTCCAACCACATTTTTCTAGCTTCTCATAGAGGATTGCAATGTGTTCCAAGATGAGACAGGATATGTAATGTCTCCAGTGGGTTCCATCACTGCTTCCCAAGAGTTCTCATCAAGATCTCACCAAGACAACTGTCTGAACAGTAGTCAGATGGTAAGATTCCTTCGGAGTGCTACAAACACCAGAGTTTCTCCTTTGTGTCGATATTTTATTATAGCTGCTGGCATGTGAGAAGAATTCCATCAACCCCGCCGTTTAATATAGGAATCATTACAGGTAAGGAAGCAGAGAACTTTACAGAAAAGCCTTCAGCTGGTGCTTTTGCTTTTGCATTTTGCATTCACTCATTTCTCGTACCCACTTAATCCTACTAGGATCACAAGGAGGCTGGAGCATATCTCAGTTAACTCTGGGTGAAGGAAGAGTACACCCTATACAGCTTGCCAGTTCATCGCAGGGCAACACACACACAACCATACCTGGAGGAAACCCATGCAAACAATGGGAGAACATACAAGCCAGGGACTCAAACCCAGGACCGTCTTGCCGTGAAGTGTTCGTTCTAACCGCTACGCCACCGTGCCACCCCTTTGCATTAACAGTATATGCAAAATAGAAGTATGGCCTCAAAATGAAGGATCAGGACATGATCAGCCACATCTGTCATCCTCATTTGCACCACATAGTTGCCCTGTGGTTGTTTGGGGTTTTTTGTCCTTGCAACATCTTTCAAGTGCAGAAAATCAGATGTTGAAATACATGTGGCATAATTGAAACTTAGAAGAACTGAGATCTTTGGGCACCTGGAGTCTGGCACTGATGTATTGGTAATAATAGTGAAAACTTACCCTGGGTTTACACTGGGGCACTATGACCAAGGTCTCCATGATTTGAAAGAATCGTGATGAGCATGGGGGGTCATGGGATCGAATCGTGATGTTGGTGAGGAAACTTGTTGGAATCGTAATGATCTTGAGGGAACTTGGTGGAATCGTGACGATCTTGAGGGAACTTGGTGGAATCGTGATGATCTTGAGGGAACT
>JBCNYH010000026.1:39815505-39829858 GCA_039654325.1 Tandanus tandanus
GACCTCTCCCATGGCCAACCAATAAATCCTAACAAATGAAAGGGCCTTTCTGTCTGTCCGTCTCTCTCTCTCTCTCTGTCTCTTTATCTCTTTCTCTCTCTCTCTGTCTCTTTATCTCTTTCTGTCTCTCTCTTTTTCTGTCTCTTTATCTCTCTATCTCTCTGTGTCTGTCTGTCTGTTGGTCTGTCTGTCTGACAGGGTGTATATTGGGAAGCGGTTGACGACGCCCCCCGCCAGCTCCTTTTAAGCATCGAACCGAAGAAGCGTCTCAGCCGTGACCCGTGTGGATTTGAGAGAACGTTTGCTCACTTCATACTCACTTTATATCACTTCCTGCTTTTATTTAAACTGTCTTTCTCCTCCATCTCTCCGTTTTATATACTGGTGCAGCCCAGTTGTGCTTTGGCTGTGTTACGCTTGGCCTGTAAAGTGCCATAAGAGACCAGGAGACAGATAAACTCTTTATTTATACTCATCCCCCCCACACCCCCCACCCCTCTGTATTGTATTGTTAATTCCAGTGGTATTGTGGGGTGGATACAGAGGGGGCGGGGTTTAAACCCAGTCCCGTACGGAGACTTCGACTTCTCTGAAATATTAATTTATGGTTATCACCAAGATCCTGAAGTATCCTTAATAATCACACCCCAGAATCCCACGACCCCCGTTCCCTCCATGTCGATTTAGATGACGTTTATAAGCAGGTATGGAGCTCAGCTCAGGGCTACAGCCAAAACAGACACATAATGAACACCAGGTCCAGACGGTCCAGCAAAGTTTAACAAGTCCAATATATAAAAAGTGACCTTGATACAAGGTCACGATGACCCATATACACTCCCACCCTATTCGCCTCTTATGGGGAGCCGGACACCAAATTTGGTGATCCTATGCACTAACAATTTGTACAAACGGACAGACAGGCGGAACCCATTTTTATAGCTCCTCGCTCGGCTTGAGCTGAAAAAAAAAAAAAAATTAAAATAACTAAATAAAATTGAACGATACTACTGCAACAATAATGAGAGAGAAAATAAACCGGATGCCTCACCAGTAGGAGGGGCCTAAGTACCACTTTAAAAGTTTTTATTAACGAGCCTTTAATATGAAACGACAGATTTTTTCTTTTTTTTTGTAATTTGGTTTGTTTGTTTGTTGTTTTTTTTTTAATCCCGGTACATATCAGTAACCCCGGATGTCTGAGAGCCGTTACATGTGGAAACGTTTTTGTGCGTGTGCGAAATACTTAATCTGGTGTGACAGTAGAGCCGTGCGATACGACTTCTGTGGAAAGAGATCCGTATTTTGTCGCGTCTCTTGCGTTGTCTTGTGTTGCTTTGCGTTTCCCCCTGAATCGCTTTTTTTCTTTTTTCCTATTTGTCTTTTTATTTCTTCTGTTTAAAAATAATAGGCAAAAGTTAAAAGTGTCTTGTTGCAGTAAAATAGTTCTACTAATACTAATTATTTGTATTTGGCAAAAAAAAAAACCCACGTAACTTCATGCCTGTGAACGAGCGGCGGGGATGTTTCGTTATGTATTCAGTTCATCAGCATTAAAGAGACGATATTCTTAAAGGAGCGCTTCATATTTTATTTACTGTTTTTAACACGTACGAACGTTGCTCCAGTATTTGCGGGGGAAAATATTTTCCAAAAATAATACAAAACAAACAGCAGATTTTTTTACAAACATGCATAAAAATAAAATAAAAAAAGTTTAATAAGTTTCCAGACCTTTAATGTTATTTATAGATGAAACACTTTGATAATTTTGAGCTGTGAAATAGTTATATCCACTATTAAAATAATAAACAAATTTGTAGCCTCGCCCATTTATTTACGCTATTTATAAGCAATTCTTAAAATTGTTATTCTTTTTAATATCCTTCTTTCGTGGTGAATAATTTGAAGTCTTTTGGAGTAACGCAGCTGGCGGACCATAGTCTACATAACGATACGATTTGTCGAATAAGCCACGCCCCTATCAGGTATAACCTTGCAGCTAGAACGTCTTTTCAGCCAATCAGATTGCGTGGCTGGGACTAGCAGTTGTATAACTGAAGTTTGCTTGTGAACGCGAAGTCGGCACTTTATTGGACGTCGTTCAGTGAAGGCTGGCGTATAGTTATTAATTATTCATATGCGTAAAAACAAGACAGCTGCCATTTCCTCAGCCTTCCTGAAGGATTTTCTAGATTTCTGAGAGTTTTGATTATAACAGTTTTAAAGAGAAGAGTTCATCGCGTTTTTTTTTTTTTTTTTTTTTTTTTTTTTTTTTTTTTTCTTCGAGGGGTTTGACTTGAAAACCAGATGATGTGAGATGGTAACAAGTCCTGGAAATGCTGTCACCCAGAATCTTTCCTGTTGGGATCCATCTTGGAATCGGATCTTTTGAGTAGTGTGGGTTTCGAGTGAGACTGTATACTGTTTATGTACAATCTGTTGTACTCAGAACTTTGGGGGGTTTTGGTTGCACTGGAGCAGCCGTTCAACCGGGAATGCCAACTCGCCACCTCCAATACCCCCGAGAACGCACCTGGGTTTTTTTTTTTTCTGAGACGAATCACTGGAACGCTTTTAGAACCTGATGAGAAAATCGACCTGAAACTTCCCAAGTGCAACAGATTGTAGCGTTACAGTACAGCGTGAATGTGAACAGAACATCATCGTGTAGCTGAACACTGGAATGTTAACAGAGCTGAATGTTCTGCTTTTCTTTTCTTTTTTTTCTTTAATAAAATGCCGCTCGTCAAGCGTTGCTGTCCAATCAGATCGTAATAATAAACAATCACGGAGGATAAAGTGTTGAATGTAGTAAAGCTTAAATATGAGGAGATTCATAATAAAAAACATTTGTTTTTCATTCTCATGATAAAACACGTCCTCGTCCCCAGAGCCACGCCCTTCTTTGTGAGAAGGATAATTCCATCTCAAACTTAAGAGCTCACTAGGCTAGTTCGCAATATATATATATATATATATATATATGACCACAAACGACTGATCTGCTTTTTTTTTCTGAAAAAAAAATTGTGAAAGCAAATCATGTAAGTTCCATTTGGCATGACTCTGCCCTGTTGGCTCCGCCCACAGAGTAAATATGAAGATCTTCCATGTGTTAAACTTAAATTTGTCAACAGATTCATCTGTCAAGATCTTAAACATGAGCTTAATGACGTCGTGTGAAGCACACAATTTGGCGAAGTGGAAATCGGGTCAAAAAATCAACCCAGGAAATGTCCAGAATTTCTCCACAGATGAGCAGAATTCATTTGTTTTTATACTTAAGCTACTTTTGTGTCTGTTTTGAGACAACAGTATTTTATTATTTACAATTAAAATGCATTAAAACGCCAGATAACGCATCACAACAAGGCCGCAGTATGAGGAGTCGTCGATTGTTCGCTCGGACCTTCGTCACCTTCAGTTATTCTCAGTGTTTTATACAGAACAGTAAAACTGTGTCACCTTCATTTCACCGTAGTGAACTTTCACTGGCTCTGCAGGGGTTCCTTAAGAGCTCATTATTGATACGTCTGCGATTCCATCAGACCTTTCACGACTTTTCTTTTCTAAAAAGTTTTTTTTTTTTTTTTTCTAAAGCAAAACAAAAAGAAAAGATTTTTACAACATTTCCTCAAATTTTTTTCTTCCTATAAAGTTTCCTCCGATCCGTTCTCTTCTTTTCCTTTTTTTTCTTACTGCGTTTATTGGTGTCATGTCTCCTGTGTGCAACGTGTCACTTCCTGTTTCTTTCTTTTGGTTTAATTCTTAATTTTTTAAACACTTTATTCTATAGAGAGTATAAACGATCGATTGATTGATGAGTTGATTTTGTTGGATTGGTGTTTAGATCACGGCTGAGCTGCACACTGTCAACACCGTAAACACCCTGCAGTCAACACTGCGCTCTCTCTCGCTTTGTCTCTCTCGCTCTCTCTTGTGCTCTCTCTTTCTCTCGCTTTGTCTCACATGCTCTCTCTCTCTCTCTCTCTCTCTCTCTCTCTCTCTCGCTCTTCCTTTCACAGTTTAGTTTGGAATGCTTTGCCCTGTCTGTGATCACTTCCTATTGTTTTGACATTAAAGTAGAAATAATTTGCTTGTTTGTTTTTCTTTTGTAAGTTGGGGGTTGGGGGAAGATAATTATTTTTGTGCATTAATTAAAGCTTAACTTTATGGCTGTATGATGCCAAGAGTACAAAACCCCTTTTGAGTATAAACCCTAATAAATGAAACGGTATAAATTCAGTGTTTGGTGACGTGATGTATTTCTCACAGGAGGTTTTATTTGTTGTACTTCCTTTTTCAGGTAAGGACCTGAGAGTAACGCAAACATCATAAAACGTTTACAGTGTACGGTATACGCCCTTATCCAGATCAAATTACGTTTTTATCTTCTTTATACGACTCGGTAGTTGAGGGTTGAAGACCCCACTCTACCCAACAGTGGCAGGTTGGTGGTAGTGGGTCTTGAACCCCTAATCTTCTGATCAGTAAATTCGGAGCTCTAACCACTGAGCCATCACTGCTACAGCGTAAAGTATTTAAGATAACATTGTTATAAATTCAATAATTACACCATCGATTACAAGATATTTTCTATTTTGATATTTATTAAAAACAGTGAAAAAAGTACACAGCACCCCCTACTGGCCTTGTTGTAATAGCACACTTCTTTTTAAAAAAAAAAGGATAATAATAATAATAAAAAAAAAGGTCCTTTCTCAAAATATTAAAGAATCCTTTGAAAAATTCTTCAATCCAAAATTTTATCTGGATAATTCCCAAAATAAAGAATTTCCTCATATAAGTTTATGGGCAGTGGTGGCTCAGTGGTTAAAGCACTGCGTTAGTGATCCAAAGGTTGGGGGTTCAAGCCCCAATTCCAGCATGCTGCCATCGTTGGTACTTTGAGTAAGGCCCTTAACCCTCAGCTGTGCGGAGTCGCTCTGGATAAGGGCATCTGCCATAAATGTGAGTAACTTTTTGCATAATACTGCTACCAAAAACACACAACCTCCCTGGTGGAAGTGAAAACCCAGAATATAGAAAAAACTAATATTAAAAAGGAGTTCTGTTGGAAATAGAAGATTATCGTATCCAGTTTTTAATATGTAACATGAAACTTTTGTACACATTATAAGATACAGGTTTTAAACATCTTATTCTAGGTTTGGTTCTCCCTTTTGTTTTTTATGATAAGCTCCACCCACTCTTCTGTAGAGACTTTGCTAGATTTTTAGGCGTGGCCTATGGGATGAGTGTTCATTCAGCTGTAAGAACATTAGTGAGGAGGTGGGGTGATGATGCCTGGACATCGAGGAGGTTTGGGGTGCAGTCAGTGTTCCGTTTTATCCTAAAGATGTTCAGTGCTCAGGGCTGAGGTCAGGGTTCTGTCCAGGATCCTTGAGTTCTGATCCAAACTTAACACTTTAGTCTTCATTTTTGGAGCTCGCTTCGTGCACAGGAGCAATGTCATGCTGGAACCGGATTTAGAGGGGAATCACATATAGATGTAATGTTCAAGGATTCACATACTTTTGGCCAAAGTGTTTCATTGTGTGATAAATTTGGTCGGAAGCTTAAGTTAAGCTCTCGTTTACCTCCTACTGGACAAACAGCATGTTTTCTCTGATTCTTTTAATTCAAATTCTTGATCATTCAAGATGTTTGACACATCTCTCTCAGCTCATTAAATATGCTTTTAGTGTGTTCTTTACATTCAAATGAAATAATTTTGCTAAAATGAAAACGGATGGAGTTAAGAGTCAGGAACAGGAACATTTGTTTGGATCCACCAAGAAGTCCTGAAAGATTTAAGTCGATAAATAAAATTAAGGAAGTTTGTTGGGCACCACAGTGGTGTAGTGGTGAGCACATCTGCTTTATAGCAAGAAGGTCATGGGTTCTAGTCCCGGCCTCAGTGAGGGCATTTGCGTGTGAAAGCATGTTCTCCCTGTGCTTGTGTGGGTTTCCTCCACGTACTCCAGTTTCCTTCACCAGTCCAAAAACATGCACATTAGGCTAACTGGCCGAACCAGGTGTGAGTATGAATGGTTGTAGGTGTTGTCCCAGCGATGGGTGTAACCCACTTTTGCCCAGACTCGGCTGAGATAGGCTCCAGCCCTCCTGCAACCCAGGTAGGATTAAGCGGTTCGGCAAAAGGCTGAATTAATTAATGAATCATTTACTGTATAAAATATGAATTAAAATAGTATTTTAGAAGTGAAATTGATTTTATCTGAAATGCAAAGTAAACCTGTTGTGTTTAATCGAAAGTCTTCAGAAAATTATTTCAGCAACAAAATAATAATCTGGTTTGAAATCCAATAAAGGCAAAGAGTCTTTTGGGAGTCGAAGGAGTCGGCTCCCTTTTCAAATTATTTGACTCACTGGAGGAAAAAAAAAAAAAAAAAAAAAAAGACAGAAATCCTAATCACTTCTACTACAGATTTCCATTGTGTGTCTCCTCTGCCCTCTAGTGGTTGAGACAGGAAGTAAAGGGCGTGTCTGTTATGGCTCTGGCTTAAAGAACTGAGAAATGCAGAGAAACAAAAGCTGATGAACCTGATGAGTCAGCATGCTGTGTCCGAGCATGGAATACAGTACCCTTTTCTAAAAAATCCATCAGGGTGGTGTATCACTTAATGATGAGTGAATTATAACAGCTGATCTATTATCAGTGATCATACTGTACATGTGGTTACTTCTTCACTCTTATTTCATGATGATGATGATGATGTAGGCGGTTTTTTCTCCTTCATACCTGCATTCATGTCCACTTTCCCTGCCAAAATATTTGTATATAAAAATACCATCTATTTGCAATCTTACATTCTGTATGATATGAGTAAAAAAAAGCCCAGTGAGACACACCCATAATATGTAATCACACACTAATCCAATCATCCAGCCACCTCCCAATGACCTATGACATCAGCCGAAGGAGTAGGAGGGGCTTAGCTCATGGGTGGGTCTCTCCTGATAGGCTGAAACACATGTTCTGATGCCCTGTAAGGAAAGGATGTGTGGGAAATGTTTTATTCTACAGATGGGAAAAATGATGAAGTTTGATCATATTGAACTCTTTTAAGGTGGTTATAGCTAATTATTACACAGCTTATTTGAATACTCAGTTCTGATTGGTCAATCAAGGTATTTTTTTTCTTTATAACACACAGTTGTAATGCACCATGTCACTGGAGAACGCAAAATCAATTTTAAATGAAATCATTTTAATCAATATTTAATGTGTAGTTCTGTAATAAGTGGTCTAATGCACAACAAGGGACGCAGTGGCGGAGTAGTTAGTACGTTCGCCTCAGAGCAAGAAGGTCCTGGGCTCGGCGGGGGCGTTGCTTTGTGGAGTTTGCATGTTCTCCCAGTGCTTGCACGGGTTTCCTCTGGGTACTCCAGTTTCCTCCCACAGTCCAAAGACATGCACGTTAGGCAAATCGGCTGTTCCAAATTTCCACTAGAGTGAATGGTTGTGTGTGTTTTGCCCTGCAGTGGTCTGCCGGGCTGTTCGGGGTGCACCCAGCCTTTCCCCAGAGTTGGCTGAGATAGGCTCCAGTGTTTCTACTGCACTAGTAGGATTAAGCAGTTCAGAAAATGAATAGATGAATGAATAACTGAAACCCTGGCGGGGTGATGCAAGCCCGATGTACACCAGGGTCCTGATCCCCCGGTCAGGGTTTGTTTTATGATAATGACCTGCTCGCTGTCCAGTACAGTCGAAGCTGTTGAATAAAAGTTTCTATTATTACAGGTTTATATGGTGGTACACGGTAATGTTTCTAAAGTAACTGCTTATTCACAGGGACTTGTAGCAGACATTTAACATAAACGGATTTGGGAACAGATGGTGAAGGTTTAAGGAGTTTAAGGAGGTTCTTGTTTCATATTTATGAAAGAAGTCTCCAGTTCCACTGCTGTGTAAAAGTCAGAGTTCTGTTCCAGCCCTCCAGGTGATATGGGATACCTTTAAGCATGTGAAAAGCCTTTGCACAAAGTGGTGTAATTAATAATATAACATACATTCATTCATTCATTCACAAAACCTCTTAATCCTAATAGGGTGGCGCCCATCTCAGCCGACTCAGGGCGAGGGCAGAGTCCACCCTGGACAGCTCGCCAGGCCATCGCAGATACATTCATTCATTCATTTACAAAACCTTTTAATCCTAATAGGGTCGCGGGAGGCTGGAGCCTTTCTCAGCCAACACCGGGTGAAGGCTGGGTACACCCTGAACAGCTCACCAGACCATCACACCCACACCCAGGGGCAATTTGAAACCGCCAATAAACCTAACGCTCGTCTTTGGACTGTGGGAGGATTATAACTTATTATAAGGATTAACTTATTATTAGGAAACCGATTCAAGAACGGTTTGAGCATGCAAACTCCACACAGAAACTCCTTCGTCAAACCTAGGACTCGAATCCAGGACCTCCTTGCTGTGAGGTGGAGGTGCTAACCACTACGCCACCCTGCCGCCCCGCCCACAATGCAACTATAATTAAATGTAACAATAATTAGATACAACTAAATTAGTGGCATTGGCCAATTTGTGTAATACAGGTGTAATGGAACTGTGTGTGTGTGTGTGTGTGTGTTTTTGTGGACTGTGTAAGCAGTAATGCGTGTGTGGGAAAAGCTCTCGCGGTGCTGAACGGACAGCGCCCTGGGCGGGGCAGCACGCGCCACCGCGGACACGCAGAATCCCTACATCAAGTTAACGCAAACTTTCCTCTCTAAATAAATACAACCCCCCTCCCCACCACCACCACCACCACACACACACACACACACACACACACACACACACACACACACACACCCACACCCCACCCACCCCCCGAACGTTTACGCGCACAGTTTGATTGGATCCTCTCCAGATGTGCGAGCTCCGTTATTCTGGTCCATAGGGATCACACAGTCGCGCGCGCAGGCGTGGAGACGGCTCCGGTGGCCAGACCGGCAGAAGCAAAAACAAAAGAAGGATAAATCAGTCCGGAGGAAGTGGAAATCAGAAGCTTGGACGCGTCCGTGACTTGCGTGAATGCGCTGCACTTCCGGATAAGAAGCTGTGCGTGACACCTCCCGCAGCTCCCGCAGGCGCATCCTCAGCACATCTGCTGCACGGTAACGCGCACGTCCATGTTTCTCATCTAAGGCATGAATCTACAATTGGGTTTGAATTTAAAGCCTATCATCTAAACCCATCCATGCATGTGCACGAGCTGGGGGCAAAAAAACCCGCTTTAGGCTCGTGCAACACATTAGCAGAATGTGATAAGATTTGCATGCAATGTTTTATTTAATAAAGTACTTTAGCCCTGGTGTTGTGGTCAGTAGCATTAGCTACATGCTGGTGCGGTTTGATTCCACCCCGAACACTGAGTCACTCCTCCACTCCTCCACTCCTCTGTGCTTTCCATTTCAGTCCTGGAAAAAAAAAAGCCTTCGGAGTCTTCACTTCACCTGCGTTTCCGGCCTGAGCCATGTCCATGTTCGGAGACACAGCCGGTGTGTCTAGGAGTTCCCCAACCCCCAGGCTGTGCGGAGTGCTGTGTCCGCTCGACTCGCTATGGACCGACGGGAAGAAGATGGAGGGACAGCAGAGGAGCACGAGCACGGAGAGCAGAAAGGTGGAGATCCGCAGGAGCACTGGCAAAGAGCTGCTGCAGAACCTCAATGACCAGGTAGGAAACTTCATCTCTCCGTCCATCCATCCATCCATCCATACATGTACCCAGCAAGCCATCATCGGTTATATTAACTCAGTCTAGTCTGGATATGTCTACTATCCATTTGTCCATCTAATTATTTATTCCTGTCTGCTCTCCATCCCTCCCTCCACCCATCCCTCCATCTGTCCAATGATTTGTGTATTTGTTTCTCTGTCTACATGCATCCATCCATCCATCCATCCATCCAACATCTGTAATATTTAGCTCAGTATATTATCCATCAATTAATTCAATTATCTATGCAGCTACCATCTGTAGTATTTATCTCTCTCAACTATACGTCCCTCCATCTATCCACCCACCCACCCATCCATCAACATCTGTAATATTTAAGTCAGTATATTATCCATCCATCCATTCATCAACTTCTGTAATATTTATCTCTGTCCACTATACATCCATCCACCCATCCATCCAACCATCCATTTATAACATCTGTAATATTTAACTCAGTTTTTTATCCATCCATCCATCCATCCATCCATCCATCCATGCAGCTACTATCTGTAATATTTCTCTCTCTCAACTATACATCCCTCCATCTATCCATCCACCCACCCATCTATTAACACCTGTAATATTTAAGTCAGTTTATTATCCATCCATCCATTCATCCATCCATTCAACATCTGTAATATTTATCTCTGTCCACTATACATCCATCCACCCATCCATTTGTAACATCTGTAATATTTAACTCCGTTTTTTATCCATCCATCCATTCAAGCAGCTACTATCTGTAATATTTCTCTCTCTCAACTATACATCCATCTGTCTATCCATCCACCAACCCATCTATCAACATCTGTAATATTTAACTCAGTTTATTATCCATCCATCCACCCATCCATTTATCAACATCTGTAATATGTATCTTTGTCTACTATCCATTTATCCATCTAATTATTTATTTCTGTCTGCTCTCCAGCCACCCCTTCACCCATCCCTCCATCTGTCCAGTGATTTTTGTATTTGATTTTCTGTCTATATCTATCTATCCATCCATCCATCCATCCATCCATCCACTTTTAGAATTGTTTGTCTCTCTTGTAATTTAATTGATGATGTTGGCAGTGAATTAATCATGTTTTTGTTAATTAAATCCACATAGTGAAAGATCAGGAAAATGATGAAGCAAATCATTATTCAATCATCGTACTGAAATCCTGTGGCTGATCTACTAGCAGCGAACCAATGCATTAACTATCCGCTGTAGTTACCGGCACTGAAGTAATTCTGACAAAACTCACCAGATCATTCGGGCCTTTTCCTCTAATGTTCATCTACTCTTAAGCCTCTTTAACCAAAATTATAAAAAATTATTCAGTATGAGACATTTAAAATGTCCAGGATTAGATTATTCATACCAGAATAAATTTAGATTAAATACATTTTTCTGGATTAGACAAAATCTTTTACTCTAGAGGAAATGGGCGGCACGGTGGTGCAGTGTTTAGCGCGTCCCGTTCAGTAGGAGTTTGCATGTTATCTCCCTGCTTGTGTGGGTTTCCTCCAGGTACTCTGGTTTCCTCCCACAGTCCAAAACCATGCACAGTAGGCTAATTGGCTGTTCCAAATTGCCCCTAGGTGTGAGAGTGACTGTGAATGGTTGTGTGTGTGTTGGCCTGCAATGGTCTGGCGAGCTGTTCAGGGTGTACCCCACCCTCACCCAGAGTTGGCTGAGATGGGCACCAGCCTCCCCGCGACCCTGATTAGGATTAAGCGTCTTAGAAAATGAATTAAAAATTCATTAAAAATGAAAAAAAAATTACCAGATTGCATGAATTATTCAGGATTAGATTAAACACTTCAGATCATAGGAGTTTTTCTGGGTTGGACAAAATATTCCATATAAAATCAAAATCTCTGGAATAGAGAATGTATCTAAGATCGGATAAACATTCCATTCATTCATTTCAAGTCGATTAATCCTAATTAATTGGCGCCCACCTCAGCCGACTCTGGGCGAGGGCGGGGTTCACCCTGAACAGCTCGCCAGACCATCGCAGGGTCAACACACATACAGCCATTCACACTCACACTCACACCTAGGGGCGATTTGGAACAGCCAGTTAGCCTTCTGTGCATGTTTTTGAACTGTGTGGGAGGAAACCGGAGTACCCGGAGGAAACCCACACAAGCACGGGGAGAACATGAAAACTCCACATAGAAACACCCCGAGCCCAAGAATCGAACCCAGGACCTTCTTCCTGTGAGGTGGACGTGCTAACCACTGCACCACCGTGCCGCCTAAAACATTTCAGATTATAGAAATTATTCTGAATTTGTCAAAAATTACTAATAAGGTAAAGTAATCTGGATTATACAATATGAAATAGTCTGGATGAGGCAAAAGATTTCAGGTAGGATACGTAATTTATTCTGGATAAAATAAAATAACAGGCATTTTTAATGAATTTTCTTCTTTTTTTCTCTCTTTTTAAAAAAATCCAGATTAGCAATAAAAATTTGGGGTGAATAAAATATTCTAGATTATATAAATTACTCTGGATTGTATTTATCATTTCATGTCAAGTGAAATATTCTGGATTAGAAAAATCATCACACCACCAGCACATAAATTTCTTTTCATAAATAGACTGTGCTGTAAGTATTAGCGCATAATGAACATGAGCTGAACAGCTCGCCAGACCATCGCAGGGCCAACACACACAACCATTCACACTCACTCTCACACCTAGGGGTGATTTGGAACAGCCAGTTAGCCTACCGTGCATGTCTTTTGGACTGTGGGAGGAAACCGGATTACTCAGAGGAAACCCACGCAAGCACGGGGAGAACACAGAAACACCATGAGCCCGGGAATCAAACCCAGGACCTTCTTGCGGTGAGGCGAACGTGTTGACCACTGCGCCACCGTGCCGCCCTTAATGGTTTTCACTGCGTAAACAAACTTTTTCTAACTTAGAATATGTGAAATATATATTTTTTTATAGTGGGTGGGGCTTTGGTTTTATTTCTTAGCATCTAGTAGAAAAGCAGAAATCCTGATATGTCCTTGTTGATTACTTTATATTCTGCACAAAGAATCAAGGCTTTGACGTCAAGTTTTCATGAGTGTCAGTAACCAGATTCTTTTGTAGATGAGATCATCACAAGTCATCAGAAAGAAGTCTGAAAGTCTCTGCAGCTGAGAATCCTTCCATTAAAATGTGAAATTAACATCTCCTTACACGAAACTTAGCCACAGCAACGATTATACGTTTTCCTTTATCCGTTGTTTCAAACCAGTTTTTGAAATGAATGGATATTCCAATCCCTGTGAATGATCTGTTACTATGGCAACAATAATGCATCAGATCGAGTGCAATAATATAAACAGTTCCTCTTCTATATATCAGAAAAAAATTACCCCTCTATTAAACAGTCTGAGTCTGCTCGAATTCTATTCCTCTGCCTCTGAGACCACAGGGAGCTCTTCATATCTGGGATGCAGTAACCATAGTTACCGTGCTCGTCTAATGACAGCGACAGAGTAAGAATGGGAGTGGAGGAATGGCGGAGGAGTGATTCAGGAGAATCGGTTTCTCTCTTCCTGTTGCATTTACAAGCGGATCAGGAAAGGAAAGGAAGAGGAGAGAGAGAGTGAGACAGACATACAGATGGACATATACATATAAAGAGAGAGAGCTAGAAAATGAGAGTAAGAGAGCTAGAGAGTGATAAATAGATGGATAGAGAGAGAGAGAGTGGGGGGTTAAAACACATTAAATAATTATGAATCAATGAACTTCATGTGATTATGAGAAGAAGAGGAGAGTAAAAGATGAATACACATGATTTAAGGTGTAGTAACATAACACTGAGGTCTCACCAAGCTTGAGAAAGAGAGAGAGAGAGAGAGAGAGAGAGAGAGAGAGAGAGAGAGAGAGAGAGGCACGCTGTACTGAGAGCCTATAATAAGCAAACGGATCAATACGCAACTGTGGTCAAGCAGCTGGCCTAATGCACCCTAATGTAACACCGCGAGCACTCTATCTATCTATCTGTCTATCCATCCATGCATCCATCCATCCATCCATCCATCTACCCAACTGCCTGTTGTTCTGATTATTTATCTCTTTATCTGTTATAAATGTATCCATTCACTTCTTTTTTCATTTTTGTCTGTGGGTCTGTCCATCCATCCATCCATCCATCCATCCTCCTCCAGTTCCTCCATCTATCCATCTATCTATGTAATCATTCGAGTCTTGTAATCATCTCTGATTCTTATCTGTCCATCTATTAATCAGTCCAATGGATTTTCCCATTGTATCTGTTTGTTATCCATCCATCCATCCCTGCATCCATCCTTTCAACAATGCATTTCTCCATTTTATCTGCCACCCATCCATGCATCAATCCATCCATCCACTCATGAAGGCATCTATCTGTCTTATTAATTGCCTTCATCCACCCATCTCTCAATGTAATTATTTGTTTCTGTCTGCCATCCATCCATCCATCCTTCCATGCATTCATCCATCCATCCATCCATGCATGCATTAATCTGATCATGCAGTTATCTATCTATCTATCTATCTATCTATCTATCTATCTATCTATCTATCTATCTATCTATCTATCTATCTATCTA
>JBCNYH010000026.1:39849006-39866377 GCA_039654325.1 Tandanus tandanus
ACGTCTGGGTGAGCGTTTATGCGTGCGTGTGTATGTGGCTGAGGTGAATGTTGCGGGGTGTGGGGGTGGGTGTGTGTGTGTGTGTGTGTGTGTGTGTGTGTGTGTGTCTGAATTGAATGTCTCTGTGTGTGTGTGTGTGTGTGTGTGTGTGTGTGTGTGTGTGTGTGTGTGCATCAATATCACTCGTCTGTATTAAATGTCTCTGTGTTGTATCTGTGTGTTTTTGTGTGATTAGTTGACCACGTGGTTCCCGAGCCCGGTACTGGTCTGATAGCGGCCTTTAATCAGTGGCGTCAGTGGGCCGATAGTAAGTCGTGCTGCGATTACTCGCTCCACATCGACATCACCGAGTGGCACAAAGGCATCCAGGAGGAAATGGAGACGCTCGTCAAGGACCACGGTACAACACACACACACACACACACACACACACGCACGCACACACACACACACACCAACACACATGCACACACGGCTGTTTAAATCACAAACATGTACCACGGTGTTCTCTATACGCCTCACCGCTAACCACACAACATGTCTGAGATGTGTTTGAGTCGGATTTAAAGGTTCAGAACAAATTTTCCAAAACATGTCGGACCTTCATGTAACACAAAATCCTGTCCTGATTCCGTCCTCTGTTTATTGCTGTACAGGTGTGAACTCTTTCCTGGTCTACCTGGCTTACAAGGACATCTTCCAACTGAGCGACTCTCAGGTAGGACCCTCAGGAAGGACTCTCAGGAAGCTCCGCGAGCTTTCTTCCACTTGGCGTAACACGCGGTCGATATTAAAACCAGACCCGTTCGACTTTATTTACATCATGTCAGCTGTGAGACACAGTGTTTCCTTTAGACGTGAAGCTTTCCAGAAGCACCGAGTGAACTCGCAACCTAAAAAAGTAAGGAAGGGAAAAAAAAAAAGAAAAATGGGGAAACGATCTTTAGGGACGCTGTTCTGACTCACACATAAACAAAACGGACCCTGGTGGACTTACACTGCGTTTTCCATCCACATGAAACATATCGCCTGAACGTCTGGAGCGAAATCCACAGACTCAGAAGGTTACTTAAGGTGAAAACCTGAAAACAAAACGTGTGTGTGTGTGTTCACAGATCTACGAGGTGTTCAGCGTGATCCGGGACCTCGGCGCCATCGCACAGGTCCACGCTGAGAACGGAGACATCATCGCAGAGGTACGATTCCCAGATACTGTAAGGACTAATCCTGTCGGGAGACTTTTCAGGTCTGGAAGGTTCACACTCTGTGCTGGCGCAGGCAGCGACGCATAACTACGCTATGATATCAGAGTTATTAACGCACACCCGCTCGCCTCTGGACAGTTTTGCTTGTCACAGCCGTCTCTGGAAATAAGGATACAGTGGTTGTCAGTGCCGTGAGAAATACAGTATGTGTGGGTAAAAAGAAAAGGGTCTTTACTTTCATTGTTTATTTTTTATTTCTGTTTAAAGCCTTATTTGGGCGGAGTTAGTTTTTCACAGTATATTTCTTTGTTAATTCGTGCTTTTTGATTTCATTTCTATTTTTATCCAAAGTACGTCCTCGGGAAGAGCTGATGATGTCACTCGCGTTCTCAAAATTCAGCTTGATGTTACATACAGGCTGTGATCAGAAGCTTAGGCGACTGTTCCTGTTGTGAGTGAACTGGGCGTGGTGGAGTCGCACAGTTCATCAAATTCTGCGTCAGACCCTGGAAATGTCGGAGGAGACGAAGCGCTGAGCCGAGGGAGGGGTTTTGAGTGACAGTCGCACTTCAGGAGGGGCTGCGGCCGGAGTGATCCGGTGACCCTGACGTGCAGTGTTGTGCCCGTGACGTATTTCAGGGGTTTAATGATTTATCAAGTTTTAAGGTTCAAGATCGGCAGTAAAATCACACTCGCACGGCGTACCGACACGCCGAATTCATTCATCATTCATTTTCTGAAGCGCTTCATCCTAATTAGGGTCGCGGGGAGGCTGGCGCCCATCTCAGCCGTCTCTGGGCGAGGGCAGAGTACACCCTGGACAGCTCGCCAGGCCATCGCAGGGCAGAAACACGCTGACGGCTGTGCAGCCTACTCTTGACGAAAATCCATGCCGAACTCATAGGATAAAATTATGAACAAACAAATACAATAAATAAACAAGCCTGTTATTTATTGATTGATTGATTGATTGATTGATTGGTTGATTGATTGATTGATTGATTGTGGTTTGAATGGATCACGTCTCATTCAGCAATTCCGTAGCAGACAGGTCTCCACTAACATTAAAACAAACAAACAAACAAACACATAAATAAGTATATATATTAAAATAAATCACACATAATGTTAGAATTTATTTATTAATGTATTTATGTATTTAAATAAATTAGTAAGTAATTAAAAACCCTTTTTGTTGTTTGTTTGTTTGTTTATGTTTAGATCTATATAATATCCAGTTGAATAAATGTGCAGCAGGTCGATGTTATCACTTAAATAAATAAATAAATGAACAAACAAATAAATAATACATTATGATTTTTGTTGCATTTTATCTAAATCTAGTTTGTTAGTTTGTTTGAAAAATAAACTCTGACATGCTGTAAGTAAATGTAGCTGCTATGGATCATAAACATTGTGAATGTACAGACAGAGGAAAACAAACAAACAAACAAATAAAATAATAAATCAATATTTTAACATGGAATTCTCTTCAGATGAGAGGAGCGAACACTGGTCAAAATCGCCTCACAATCACACACACACACACACACACACACACACACACACACACACACACCCCCCATTACACACGTGAGACACATCCACGTGATCCTCCGCTTCATCATCTGATGGTTTCCTGTTTATTTCTGGTTTCTGGGTTTAGGAGCAGCGCCGAATCCTGGAGTTGGGGATCACCGGTCCGGAGGGACACGTGCTGAGCCGTCCAGAGGAGGTACAGCGCTCTGGTTCACTTTATTAGATCAGTAGAATTAATAATCCAACAGCTCAGAGTCTGAGGATTCCAGCTGCTTGTGTGACGTGACGTGATGAACATCTCGAATGTACACTCGTAGGACATTTTCATCTTTGTCCGTTCTGAGTTACACTGTGAACGTGTACATGTGACATCAGAGATATTCACGTGTTTAATCTGTACGTGACTCTACAGTTCTCTGTTCTGAGAAAGTAAGTGTACATCACTGATATTAATGATGTTAGCGTTATCTTTTTCTGCTCACATGGAGGTGTCCGTGTTTTATCCCACACTGTCACTCGAACACATAACCTGAATTCCAACTTAACCTGAACGCAGAGACTCGTCCTCCGTGGTTTTCACACTTGTCCCCCCAGGTCGTGACCTTTGTTGCTCTGAGGCTAAAAATATGTTCAACATCACACACAGTTTTCCTGAAAACGTCCATGTTTTTTTCTGGAAGCTCCGCCGTGACCAAGGACTCGCTGGAGTTTCCCCATAGGGCTACACGACATGTACACTGTGAAGGGAAGGAAAGAAAAGGGGGAAAAAAAAGAAAGGTGAGGAAGGGAAAGAGAAAAGAAAGGAATGGAAAAAGGAGAAAGAGAAAGAAATAGGAAGAAAAAAGGAAAGGAAAGAAAAAAAAAGAAAAAGAGGAAAGAGAAGAAAAGGAAAGGTGCAGAACGGAAGGAAAGATGAGGAAAGTAAAAGAACGGAAAGGAAACAAACACAAGGAGAAAGGAAAGGGATGAAGACAAAGAAAAATAAAGGGAATAAAAGGAAAGATGTGGAAAGGAGAAAAGAACAGTGAGGAAGTGAAGGAGAAAATAAAGGAAAGGAAAATGAGAAAATGAAAAGAATAGAAAGATAAAGAAGAAAGCAGAGAGGAAGAAAAGAGAAGGATAAGAAAAACAAGAAAATGAAAGCTGAGGAAAGAAAAAGAACAAAGCAAAGAAAAACAAAAAAGGAAGGAGAAAAAGGAAAGAAATGAACAGAAACAAAGGAAATAAAAGGAATGATGTAGAAAGGAGAGGAGAGGAAAGATAAAAGGAAGGAAAGAAAAAGAAAAGGAATAGAAAGTTAAAGAAGAAAGAAAGGAAGAGAAGAAGAGGAAAAGAATAAAAAACAAGAAAAAGAGAGGCAAGGGAAGAAAAGGAGAGGTGAGGGAAGGAAATGAGAGGTCACGAAAAAGAAAGAAAACCATGCAAGGAAAGATGATGAAAGAAAAAGAATGGAAAGCAAAGAAAGAAAGAAAGGTGAGGAAAGGGAAGGGATGAAGAGATGAAGAAAAATAAAGGAAGTAAAAGGAAAGAAGGGAAGGAAAGTCGAGGAAAGGAAAGGAAAAGAAAGGAATAAGGGAAGGAAGGGGAAAGAAAGGCGCCGGAGGGAAGATGGAGGAAGGGATGAAGAGAAACATGTCAATTAGAGGTGGACATTTTCCTCGGGAATCTTCTGGGTCACGGGATTCCTGTGGGATGGAATCAGTTTCATGGCTCGTCACGTGACTGGGCGGGAGAGGAAAAAGACTCCGGAGGGGTGTAGGAGGGACGAGGTCGCTCTTTATATATAAATAATATATGAAGTTTTAATAGGAATAAAGGCTTTTTTTATTTTGAATGCATGAACGGGACGGAAAAATCATTCTTCCAGGATTGGGATGGGAAAGGAATTTTTATTCTGTCATGGGATTGGGACGGGGGTAATTTTTGTGGGTGTGGAATGGGACAGGAGAAAAAAATCCACCTCTGTGTCACTGTCTAATGTGGATCGTCATCCTCTCTACCTGAAGGGTCTGATGTTTGGGTGTGAGGTACCGGGGTGGAGGGGTAACAGGGTGGAGGGGTCCTGGGGTGGAGGGGGAACGGGGTGGAGGGGTACTGGGGTGGAGGGGGAACGGGGTTGGTGGAGGGGTAACAGTGGAGGGGTCCCAGGGTGGCAGAGTAATAACAGGGAGAAGGGGTACCAGAATGGAGGGGTACAGGGATGTAGGGGTAATGGGGTGGAGAGGTACTGAGGTGGAGGGGTAACGGGGTGGAGGAGTTCTGTGGTGGAGGTGTACTGTGGTGGAGGGGTAATGGGGTGGAGGGGTAACGGGGTGGAGGAGTTCTGTGGTGGAGGGGTAATGGGGTGGAGGGGTAACAGGATTGGTGAATGCCGAGGAAGGAATTTACAGATAGTGAACGTGGAGGAGTTTTATAAGTTGGTTTCGAGTAAAGAGTTTCACAGGCAATACAAAGAGACTTAATGCAGGATGTGGGATGTAACACGGATCCCTCCCATGTCCCTCTGTGTTTAGGTGGAAGCCGAGGCGGTGAACCGCGCCATCACGGTGGCCAATCAGACCAACTGTCCTCTTTACATCACCAAGGTGATGAGCAAGAGTGCGGCTGATGTCATCGCCCAGGCCAGGAAGAAAGGTTTGGATCTCAATAACAGGGTTCGAGTGGCTTAGCCTAAAAAACCTTAACCGCATGTGAGACGGACGAAATTTATGATCAGTCAATCATTCATAACACACAACATCACATGACTCGCTTCCTCGGCATTATATATCCGAGACTCTAGAATTAGAGCAGATAATTGCTGTATGATTACACGCTAGCGCTGGATTGATGTGACGTGATGGCTCGTCGCAGGCACTGTGGTGTACGGGGAGCCAATCACGGCCAGTCTTGGCACTGACGGCTCGCACTATTGGAGCAAAAACTGGGCCAAAGCTGCAGCGTACGTGACCTCACCACCCCTGAGTCCGGATCCCACCACGCCTGACTATCTCAACTCCCTGCTGTCCTGGTGAGAGCCCTTTCTTCCTTTTTTTTTTTTTAAGCTTCATATTCAGTTTCGATGTGTATTTCTATCTACGGTATGCTTTTTTTTGTAATAATTATAAAATGAGCGTTGTCCAGGGCCAGGCTGGAAAAAAAAAAGCTAGAGAAGAAGGAAGAGAGTGAAGTCACTGGGTTCAGAAAAGGGAACCCACCCTGTTACGGGACAGAACCCATCCCCTGTCTGAAACATGTTTCTCTTCCTTTCTGTATAATCTCCTAAATACACACTTTCTTTAATAATAATACTGTACATGTACGGGAAGGAAGCAGCTCCAACAACCAGGTTTTCATGTTTTCCTTGTCTGATTTATCGAGCAATCTGTCCAGCAAAGTGATGGAAGTTGAGTTAACGTTGCATCACCCATGGCTTCTAGGGACGATATGATGCAATCCATATCATTTATGATGTAATACCAGCTTCAGATTGCATCATCTATTGTTTTGCCTAAAAAAAAAAAAGAATAAAAGAAGTAATTTTCAAACCCAGTCATTGATGATTATTATCATATTTATATCGTATATACACTAATAATTCTTAATAAAACACTGCAATTTTAGGTGGAACATTCAGGGCGTGTCAGACTCCCACCATGTCCAGGATTTCAACCCATGCCCTACCGCACCTGGAGTAAATGATCTGGCACTGAAACTATTTACCTAAAGTTTATCCCTACATTCTGTCAAAGATGTATTTAGCCACTTCTGATTTAAATTCAGATCCATTCGGGGTGGTATCTACTGACCCAGTGCCATCTCTCAAAAACTAGAACCATTTTAAACATCAGTTTCATTCCCAGCGTCCCAAAATTAGGAACGTTTGACTATATTTATTTCAGAAGCATTTTGGGTGTAGACCCGTGTAATTCCTAATTAATGAACTCAGTAAGTAAGTAATTGATTCGTTTGTTGAGCTTCTTCATCCTCCAAGGGTTTGCAGGAAGGCTGGAGCCTATCTCCAGGCGGAGTACACCCCGAACAGCTCACCAGTCCATTGCAGGGCAACATACACACACACACACGACCATTCATACTCACCCCGAGGGGTAATTTGGAGCAGTTAATGAGCCTAATGTCTTTGGACTGTAGGAGAAAACCGGAGTATGAGGAGGAAAACCCACACAAGCGTGGGGGAGAACGTGCAAACTCCACACAGAAATGGCCATCGCTGTTCTTGAGACTCGAACCTAGGACCTTCTTGATGTGAGGCGGATGTACTAACCACTACACCATGGTGCCACCCATAATTGTTAATTATAATTAAAGGTTTTACTCCTTGAATGGAAGTTTATGATCACCTTCTGTGACTTCACAAGAAGGTCGTGGGATTGAGTCCCGGGCTCGGCGAGGGCGTTTCTGTGTGGAGTTTGCATGTTCTTCCTGCGCTTGTGTGGTGCTCTGGTTTCCGCCAACAGTTCAAAGATGAGCACATTAGGCTAAAATTGTACCTCAGCACGTGTGTGTGTGTGTGTGTTGGGCCTACGATGGATTGGAGGGCTGTATACTGTGTACTCTGCCTTCACCCAGAGTTGGATGAGATAGGCTCCAGCCTCCCCGTGACCCCAGTAGGATTAAGCCACCCAGCAAATAAATGAACTTCCACTAGGGGGCGCTTGTAGAGTGTATGGAACCTCCTTCATGCAGCATAAAAAATGTAGTAGATATGTTGTATGTAGACGTAAACAAGTTATAGGATATATGTTTGACATGGCTGAGATTTTACTTTTGAAGTCACTCAAGGTCAAAGGTAACCATCTCATTCCAAAGTCCATATATGGCTTCCTATGTGTGTTCCATAGTAACAGCATGTAACAGCTCTATCTCCAAAATCTTGGGACCTTGCTCTGACCTTGACCTTTGACCTAGACCTTCCAAAATCAAATCATCTCTGGGACTCCGGTAGGGTAGTGTCCCCACCAAGTTTGGTGGTAATCTGTGCACGGGTGTGGTCAGAATATTGTTCACAGTCATAGTGACAAACGTGGGGCTGGTGATGTAGTGGTTAGGGTGCTGGGCTCATGATCGAGAGGTTGTGGGTTTGAATCCCCATTAGACCTCTACCGTGCTACAACCCTTGGACACTTCACCCAGCAGTATAAATGGGTACCAGTAAAAATACTGGGGAGGTAACCTGCAATGGACTAGCGTCCCATCCTAGTCGCTTCACGCTACGGAAACTGGGGATAAGCTCCGCCCTGGTGAGCCAGTAGGCTCGGGTGTAACAGACTTTACCTTCAGCAAACTGACAAACTGTTGTTTTAAAGGAATCCTGCGTTAGCCTTCACCCTGATTGGTAGCTGATGTCTGATTGGGGAGACCCAGTGGGTGGGGATCGAGGAATGAGGAATGTAAATCTTATTGACTGTATTGTCTCCGTCTCTGGGCGTCTACAGCGGTGACCTCCAAGTGACGGGCAGCGCCCACTGCACCTTCAACACCGCCCAGAGAGCTGTGGGTAAAGACGACTTCACCCTCATCCCCGAGGGAACCAACGGCACAGAGGAGAGGATGTCCATCATCTGGGACAAATGTGTGGTGAGTAGGACATCTTGGGACGTCCCCCTGTTCTAGGGCCAGGAGCGAGTGTTCAGAGAATGATTTTGTCTTTTGATGGCGCTCTTTCTCATTCAGGTGTCGGGGAAGATGGATGAGAACCAGTTTGTTGCCGTGACCAGCACGAATGCGGCGAAGATCTTTAACCTCTACCCCCGTAAGGGCCGCATCGCTGTGGGATCAGACGCAGACCTGGTGCTGTGGGACCCCGACCTCACCAAGATCATCTCGGCCAAGAGCCACAATCTGGTGAGGTCACGCTGCCCCGTGTCATGGACTTGCTTTAAAATTCAAAATTTCAAATCAACTCAAGGTGGTATGGTGGTGTAGTGGTTAGCACGTCCCGGGCTCGGCGAGGGCGTTTCTGTGTGGAGTTTGCATGTTCTCCCACTGCTTGTGTGGGTTTCCTCCAGGTACTCCGGTTTCCTCCAACAGTCTAAAGACATGCACAGTAGGCTAATTGGCTGTTCCATATTGCCCGGAGGTGTGAGTGTGAATGGTTGTGTGTGGCCCTGTCATGGATCGGTGAAATGTTCTGGTTGTAGCCCGCCTTCGCACAGAGTCGGCTGAGACAGACTTCAGCCTCACCGTGTCCCTAATATTATGAAGCGGTTTGGTGAATGAATGAATGAATATATATTTATATAAGGAAATCCTTTCATCCATTCATTTTGTAAGCTGCTTAATCCTAATTAGGGTCGCGGGGAGGCTGGCGCCCATCTCAGCCGACTCTGGGTGAAGGCGGGGTACACCCTGGACAGCTCGCCAGGCCATTGCAGGGCAACACACCAGCAATAACCATTCACACTCACACCTAGGGGCGATTTGGAACAGCCGATTAGCCTAACGTGCATGTTTTTGGACTGTAGGAGGAAACCGGAGTACCCGGAGGAAACCCACACAAGCACAAGAAAAACATCCAAATTCCACACAGAAACGCCCTCGCCGATCCTGGGACTCGAACCCAGGCCTTCTTGCTGTGAAGCAGATGTGCTAACCACTGCGCCACCGTGCCGCCTATAATCAGGAAATGTGAAATGTAAAAATCATCAAAGAAAAATGTCGAACAAAGTCTGTAATAGAAATAGTAATTGAAATATGGTGCAGAAGAACTTCGTAATGTACCCCAAGCTCATGCCAAGAAAACTTAGATCAGTGACCTCTACTTGCGACCAGCGTAGAGCAGATTCTTCCAGCATGACGCAGAAATGAAAAAAAAAAAGTCTAACGAGATAAATAGGAAGGTATTTCCGAAACGATCCTGCGTGCTTTGATGGAAGATGAGAGATGAGGGGTATGGGGTGTATTTAATAATGCCATCAGGATCACATCAGCATGCAGGACGTGGTTTTTGCAGCTCTAGGAGTTTTCACTGAGAGCTTGTTAGTGTTGAATGTAACGGATTGGTCGTGTTGTTCACCAGAGTCTGGGTGTGGAGCTCTGACTCAAGGTTCAGCGCTGATGTCATGCTTAAACACTGCCCAAGTGCTGGATTATAACTCAGCCAGGACAGGACGTGTGTGTGTCTGTGTGTGTGTGTGTGTGTGTGTGTGTGTGTGTGTGTGCTGGACTAAATACATCCTGTGTGCTCTCTGAACTACAGTACGCACCACAGTGTTGGCCAGAAGGTCCTGATTAACTTTCTATAACAGCAGCTACAAATCACGAGCTTATATAATAACGCCCTCGTTTCTATAGTAACGCCTCATTCACTGTCTGCTGTTGATGTGCCATGTAATCTATAGCTAATAATAAACGGATTCAAACTAAACGCTATTATTAAAGGTTTTTAATGTAAAAAAAATAATAATCTGTTCTAAATTGCCCCTAGGTGTGTGTGTGTGTGTGTGTGTGTGTGTGTGTGTGTGTGTGTGTGTGTGTGTGTGTGTGTTGCCCAGTGATGGATTGGTGAGCTGTTCAGGGTGTACATTGCCTTTGCCCAGAGTGGGCTGAGATAGGCTCTAGCCTCCCCGTGTCCCTGGTAGAATTAAGCAGTTTGGAAAATAAATTATGAATAAATAACTTCTTGGAAGGAGTCTCCAGTTCTATTGCTTTGTTTTTTTTAACTTCAAGGAGAAAAACTGATGCTGGTGAGCAAAAGGTTTTTGTGTCCGCTGTACTGTAGCTGTGTGTGGATAAAACCGACTGCTGAAGTGAATGAAATGGTAATTGTTAGTGAACTGCTGGGTGTAAGAGGAATGAAACGTTTGTGTTGTTTGTAAACGATCAGAGACCGACAGTAACTTTTGAGTCACAGCATTACAGAGAAAATTCACACACACACGTTTTTGAATTTTATTTATAGTGGGGGGCACGTCTGTCTCACAGCAAGAAGTTCCTGGGTTCGAGTCCTGGGCCTGGCGAAGGTGTTTCTGTGTGGAGTTTGCATGTTCTCCTCGTGCTTGTGTGGGTTTCCTCAGAGTGGCAGGGTCAGGGTTGCTGGGAAGCTGGAGCCAATCACAGCTGACATCAGGGGTGGGAGGCGGGGTTACAGGAATAACAGACACAAACAACCATTCACACTCAAATTCAAACCTGTGGGTAATTTTGAGTACTAATGGGCATGTCTTTGGACTGTGGGAGGAAACCTGAGAACCTGAAGGAAACCCATGGTTGTATCGCTTATACACAGTATCATGAGTGTTGTTGTTGTGTCTGTAACACACCTTAAATCCACTCATATATTATATATATTATCATATTAAAATTAAATTAATAATAAAATTTATTAAACAGGTTTTTTCAAATAATATATAGTTAAAATATAATTTTAGATATTACAAGAGATACTAGTAAAATATCTATCTATTCGTATAAAGAGGTTCCTTAAGCTTTGCTGTTCCCTCTGGGTCCAACCCTTAAAGTGTCCCGGTGTTGTTTATCCTTACAGCATTATTTGTGTGTATAAAGGACCATAAAAAGCACAAAAACTGTGGGGATTTGCAGTTTTTCTCCGGAAGTGACGTCAACACGTTTGGCGGGGTTGACATCTCTCATGGAGACAGTGAGACGTCACATTCTAGTGAATCTGAGAACGGTAAATGTGACGGTAAATCCAAAATGGTTTACGCAGCTAACGTTTTGCCGACTCGGCTTTCCTGTCGTCAGTTGGTTTAGGAACAAAAAGAAATGTTTTCCGCAATTTCTTCGCGTGTTGTTGGTGCAGCTCGGCATCGGACCATATTGTGTTATGATGCACGGGGTCAGTGACGTTGTCCAGCCAGTCCAGCGAGTTCGCGTCACTACCAGGCTGGAACAGCCAATCAGAAAGGCAACATGTCTCTGAGCATGACTAGAGTCGTAACACTCACACGCACTTTGAAAACGGCCATGGACTGATGTTGCCGGAAGGAACCGCTGATGTTATACGTGAGCTAGTAACACTAATTCACCACAGGTCCACTTTAAGGTTCCTTCAGACTGACAGTAGAACCTCTTTATTGTTGTATTTCCCTTTTTGATGCAGAAATTTGAATGAACTGCATTGAGAAAAAATTAAACCTTTAAAAGTTATTTGTTTTTTCTAGGAAATAAGAATCCTCTCCCAATTACTATTTCCTTTAACCTGTGTGTGTGTAGGCAGTGGAGTACAACATCTTCGAGGGCATGGAAGTGCGCGGAGCTCCGTTGGTGGTCATCAGCCAGGGTAAGATTGTACTAGAAGACGGAACCCTGCACACCACCGAGGGCTCAGGACGCTACGTGACCCGTAAACCGTTCCCTGACTACGTCTACAAGAGGATAAAAGCCCGCAGCAGGGTAAGAAACCCATTATTTCTCGACACCGTTCTGAGTTTGGTATTAAAATGCATGGTTATCAACTCACTGAATTCTGGACTGACACAAAACGGCTTGTTGTTTGCTTTTGATTTAAACATTGTCCTGATTATTTGGTCTTAATTAAAAACTACTCGTTAACCGAGTGGTCAAATTCACTTCAGGCGCCGTTACCTTTTATTCCGGCTGGGGCGCTATCTCCAAACTGCCCCCTTCTGAACAAGACATCTTCGTCTGTATCTGTGAGGGCTTTGGTAGCTTGTTTCCCGTAGAGCTTCCCGATGAGCAGCGAGTACTTCGCAGGACTTCGGAAACTTTTTATCCCTTTGGGTTTTTCCTGTTTCCATTTTCTCTTCAAGAAATTGCTAAACATCACAGCGCACAGTGCAGCTAGCTAACGGCTAAGATGCTCCGGACCATATACGCTTTATTGCCTGTGTCAACCAATCATATTGCGTTGCATATACTGTTGTTGCCAAACAGTAACATCTATTATCCCAAGATAGTGAGTGAACCAATCAGATTAAGCCGATCCCATATGGTATATATTATATACTAAGAAACATTATACTATAAAACAACCTATGAATGCGTGTGATGCCTTCATTTCAGTTTAAACCTTAAAGTTTCCAGCTGATTTTTTCCACATTTGATTTGCTGTGAAGATAATCACACCTGAAACATGTTCTGTAATGTCTCTGGTTTGGTTCCACCAAATTTATCAAAGGTCCACTTACTTTAAAGATGATTTCTGGCCAATAAAACAACTTTTTAATAAGATAACTGAACTGGGGCTCCCAGGTGGTGCATTAGCAAGGTGTGTGAACATCAGCCTGGAGATCGCAGATGCACGCAGCCATCCGCGGCCGGGAGTCCATGGGAATTGATTAGCCGAGCACTCGCAGGAGGGAGGGATGACATATGTTCACCTCCCTGTCACTCAAGGTGATCAACAGCCAATCAGAGGCGTGTGTGAGCTCATGCAATGGGTGTGTAGTGCTGCCTCTGACTTCGCAAGCAGTTCGTAAAGTTCGTGGCAGAATCACGTGACATAGAGGGGGGAGGTGTTTGCTTCCCTGGTTAAAGGTGGTCATAGGTGATAGGACGGAAATACTTGACAATGAATCAACATTTTCCGAATCAGAAGTGCTGTTATTGAAAGCAGGATTTGTGTTTAGATTTGTATATCTGTGTTCTGCAGCTTGCTGAGTTGAGGGGCGTTCCTCGCGGCCTGTACGACGGACCCGTGTGTGAGGTCACCGTGACTCCCAAGGCGGTTACCCCTGCTTCTTCAGCTAAAACATCTCCGTCTAAGCAGCAAGGACAACCTGTCCGGAACCTTCACCAGTCTGGATTTAGCCTCTCTGGTGGGTCTGGTGAGAAAAACTACTATTACAGTTTTTAGCATTAATAAAAGTCATGCTTAGAACAGTATATATAGTGCATACCCATAAAAATGCATCTAGAACCTTCTGGGAGAGCCCTGTAATATTCCGTGTAGAATCTTATAACAAACAGCGAGGATTTCAATTAACAAAATATTTTCTAAAAATGTTCTCCTTTTAGACATCTATAAGTGGGTAAATTCAGAACCATCAGTGGAACTCTTCAAGGTTCTCTTTATATAGAACCTGTATGGTTCCCTTAAAGGGTTCTAGGGTTAACCCAGTTTCCTTATGGTGTTGCAGTAAGTGAGAACACGTTTAGAAAAAAGGTTTTTAAACTGTCATATTTTAAACGCTTTTAATTAGGAAAGCCATCCTCTATTGGAGGGTTCTAAGGAGAACCATAGGGGGTTCCACAGACGGTTCTAGAGTCAAATCTATAACTTGACATTTTTTAGTGAATCCTTTATTTTGGAGTGTGTACTTCAGTACAGGCCTGCGCTCAATAATCTCGACCCGTATTCGAGTCCCAGAGGTTGAGGCCTGAAACAATAACAGGAAGCGCTGACGCGATGGCGTTCGCGATATCCCTGGAAACACAATAACACTTCACAGTTCATGACAGAAACAGAAAAAAAAAAAAAAGTTTCAACGCCTGACGTCGTGTTTGCTCCCGTTTTTTTTTTCTTTCCTTCTTCTTCCTTGTTCGCAGGTGCTCAGGTTGACGACAACATTCCACGTCGCAGCTCTCAGCGCATTGTGGCACCCCCTGGTGGCAGGGCTAACATCACCAGCCTGGGTTAGAGCTCTCGGCTCCCTGCAGGAGATCAGGGGGTTGGGGGGTGTTTACAAGTGGAGGTGTTTCCGATACCGACGCTAGGTCCAGAGTCGAGACTCTCCACTCCCGAAACCCACTAACCCCTCCGTTAATCTCATCATCGTCCCTACACTTTTACCCCCTGTATCCCCCTCATTGCCCCAAACCCTTAAAAACCCCACCCCCCCTCGCTGAGGGAAAAAATTTAGCGAAAAATAAGTATTTGCCTCATGTGAAGAAACAAGAAAAAGAATTAACACTCCATATTCGAGCACCTTGATTGTATGATTTAGCATTTTATACTGTATTTTTACCTGTGTCATTTTATATTTTTAATATTATTATTTCTTTTTTATTTAACACCTATTTTTTGTAATCGGAGGGGTCCAGATAAAAGGCAAAGCAGTCATTGTTTATCATTCTAACTTTATTTAACAAAGTGAGTCCTAGCTTCGTGCACATCCCGTGGCGTAAAGTGTGTTTTTATCTCATCGTAATGTTTTAAACGCACTAAATATTCATGTTCATTGCATCATTGGCTCAAACCTCAGAAGTGTATTTAAATTTGTAGCATGTAATCGCTAACTCCTATAAACCCTTTCTGCGTTTTTACCAGAAATTTAAAACGTATCAATTTAACGACTAATTAAACTACAAACGTCCTTATAAGGTTTTCTCCGTTCGGTGAGTGAATGAATAATCCACGCTGCAATATCGGAATAGATTCCAATCCGTACGAGGAAGCAGCTGAAATTCTTTGGTAGTTAGTTCTATGATCGGGGTTTTTGGTTTGGGCTGTGTTTGGCGTGTTTTGGGCGTCCCCGCCCTGTGTCCTGGGTGACGACTTTTTTCTGGCGTATCGTGACGAATCAGGGTGAGGAAGCCCAAGCTGCCGAATTTCGTAAATGTAGGAAGATGAAGACGGATGTCTTAGTTTTAAGGTTTGTATTGTTGTAGTTGTTTTAGATTCGTGTAAAAAATGTGGGTTTATTGAGATCATTAAAAATAAAAAATTAATAAATAAAAAATCCCTCTAACGTGAGAATTTGGGACCTGGGCGGTCGTCTTGGATAGTTCGAATTGTGCTTCGTCATGCTTTGAATGAACTTAAGCAGGTTTTCAGTCTTTATTTAATTTTTTATTAGTTTTTTTTTTAAATAATGACTATTTTTGATTCTGCCATTGCATTCAGCGTCAAAATGTTTCACGCCAAATGATAGAGTACCATGTTCTGATTTAGACAGAACTAACACTTAGCTTTGTGCCTGTGCCTAAAGTAACACGAGTGTACTGATCATCATTGTTCCCATATATTATTATTATTATTTTTGTTTATTTTTATGATTATTATTAATCTTGCTGATGAAAAAAAAAAAGAAGGCTATACTGTAGAAATAGAATAGCCGACGTAAACCGATGCAAAGGTGCCAGCTTTTTCTTCTCAACCCCTTTTCCAGAAAGGTCAGGGGTCATGTTTGAGATTCTGTGTTGCAACAGTGCCATTACAGGGGTGTCGACGTTAATGTTAGTGATGTAGTAAACGGACGATCATTTCCAACCAGGGGACTTTCGCCACACCGAAATAAATCCACGTCAACTCACCGGGTTGCTGAATACATTAGTATTATTATTATTATTTTTTTTAATTATTATTTTTTAAATAAAACACAGATTCCCACTGTACAATACATGACATAGCCTAGTTGTACTTAGTGTTGTGAACAAAAGTGTCGCGCTGGATGGAGTGTATCTTCGTATAACTCTGTAATGGGATCTTTTTTTAAAAAATACATCTGTTCTGTTTTTCTGTCATCTGCAAAGATCTTGGCTCCTCTGTTCCTCTGTGTGTCGCTTACCTTTTCCTCCCCATGACTACACACACACACACACACACACACACGCACACACACACTCACACACATTTAGAGATTTGTCTGTTTTATTACGCCTCCCTCCCAGGAGTGTGAGTCGTCGTACGCTCCTGGCCGCCAGCTCCTCAAGCTGTTTTAACTCTATAAGGAATTTCGAATAAGATTGCCGGAGACGTAGCGCTGACATTCCGGAGTGAAGTAAGCGAGGGGATTTCCGAATGGAGGTTAAGAGGAGGATTAGAGGAGCATGTTAGCAGTGGCGTATATATATATATATGTAATTTTTTTTGTTTTGTACTGAAACCAAACAACATTTTTTCAGCATGAGGTCGTGTTTTCGTTGTTGATGAAACGGCTTCGGAGGCTTTCCTGGGATTTCGCCAAACCCCCACCCCACCCCCTCTCCTCTTTAGCACTATCTAAATGGTTTTTTTTGGTTTTTTTTGTCCTCATATTTCACTTAGTTAATGTTGTGTGTTTTCCTCTGTGACTTCCCTCCTTCCTGCATTCATGTGTTATCCGCCGTTACTATGACTACGGCTCAATGTTTGTCATGGCAACACACTCTCTCTGATACATCGGAAGTTGCCCGTAGCAACCCTTCCAGACACGGTGCTATAAAAACAACATTGACTCATTTTTTTTGGACCGTCTTTTTTTTTTTTTCTTCTTTTTTTGTAAGGCTGTTCCATGCTGTAAGATAAACCACATGTTCTTTTTTTTTTTTGTCTCAGTTCAACTGGAAATGGTTCAACATGTCGTCATGCAGAAACCTTTTTTTTATTTTTTTTTTTTATTTTTTTTTTTTTAACCCCCCTCTTCGGTGACATGATGTTCTCCTCTTGTCCGGGGGTATGCATGTTCTCAAAGGTTCTGTTTGTGCTGCAGATCCAAATAGATCTGGAGAGATCTATACAATACCATACTCCCCTTCAAAAAAAAATAAAAAATTACTTACAAAAAAAAAAGAGTGAACCCCACAGAGCCGCTGGTGTGTGCATGCATGTGCATTAAGCTGATATTAAAAAATAATAATAAAAGTCATGCCTTAAGCTTCAGGCTTTGCCTCCTCACATCATCATCTAGTATAGATTTCAACATTCATCACACACACACACACACACACACACACACAGACTTTTTAATGACATGAGCCAATATTTTATTCACAACAGAACATAG
>JBCNYH010000026.1:39878619-39893507 GCA_039654325.1 Tandanus tandanus
CACACACACACACACACACACACACACACACACACACACACACACACACACACACACACACACACACACACCGAATGAGATATGAGAAGATGATATGAAAAGCTGCTCACAAACAAATCATAACAAAGAAATGAAAAACATAAAAACATTATTAAGAGAACTTTAGCGTTCGGTTGTTGATGCTGTTAGCGGAGGTCGTGCTCAGGGAACGAGTGGAGCTCTCAACGTTCTGATAAGTATTCACAGTCAAACTACTTCCATTGTATTAACCCGACATGTGTTCTTTTCCCTGAATGGTCTACAAATATAACGTCATTGGCTTCAGTTCCATCAAAGAAAATAAATAACCATATGAGCTCGCGTCGTGTATGACCTGACAGCCTGGCGAGGTGCGGCGCACCGAGACAGATATCGGCTTGTCTAACATGATCAAATAGAATAAATGATTTATTCTATCCAAACCCACTGGATTGTGAGAAATATTAAATTTTTATAAAAAAAAAATAGCTATAATAATGATAAAACCATTCCTGCCATCAAATTATTAAAGGAAAACGAAATGCTATCCGAATAGAAGCTTGCATACGTCATATACGTTTTTGAAAAACACGCTATTCAGCTTCTCCGTGAAATCCGCACACAAGAGGGCGACGAACTGAGAAAAGTTTCACGTGATTCACATGTATGCAGCAATGAGTACAGAAGTAATCTGCATACGAATAAACAGCAGGACATACCATTCATTCATTTAGATGAGCTGATGTTTGTGTGATGTATGTGAATGTAAGCTCGTATTATGTGTAGATGTCCCTAGTTCACTAGCTTATATTTGATTTGTTAGTTTAATATCTGTATACTGTTATTTTTGCCGTTATCTTGAATGGTTGTGATTGTGTGTTGGCCCTTCAATGGACTGATGAGTTTGATGATTTTCATACAATAACTCAAGAATTAACCGAAAAGCCGGCTAACTGCTTGCCGTGTCACTCCACCTTCTGTAGTGACATAGCTACTCGCGGTATATGAGTTGATATCCTAGTAGTGGATTAGCCAATCAGAACCCACGATTACTCATATCCAGGAGGTTTGGATAGATATGCTGTTATTGTGTTTAGTTATTTATTCTGTGAGTTCTATCTACAGCTCTTATTCATTCCATTTCCATTACAGCTACATTTATAGCTATTTAATATTAAAGAATAAGTAATTTCCTGTTATTTATTATAGCAGCTATAAACAGTCATTCCTTCACCAGCTTCGCCTTTCGATTTCTTAATGTAACTATACAGTGTAATAAAGACTATAAAGTCCTGACACTCGAGACTCCTTCTACATGGAAATGTCGCCATACTAGCAGCTGGGCTAGAAAATCAATCCAACCAATCAGAGCTGAGAATTAAACAGGGGGCGTGTATGGACTATAAGACTAGAGTACATATTAAGTCAACATCGGGGTCTGTAGCGTACTCACTGATAGGCAGTACAAGGAAGAAGGGCATCCAGCAGAGGACGAAGCAACCCACTACGATGCCCAGGGTCTTGGCCGCTTTCATCTCCCTCGAGAACGTGAGCAGCTTCACAAGGGCACCATAGGAGCGAACTTTCCTACTTCCCTCATCATTCTTTACGCTCTCAGCATGGCGCCTCTGAGCATTTCCACAGTGGATCCTGAACGCCATCCCGTCCTTTACATCACTGTGCCATTGCCCATCATTGAGACTTCTTGCTCTCCTGCGTGCCACCATGTAGACTTTACAGTACATGACTAATATTACAGCCAAGGGTGCATAGAAGGAGCAGGCAGCTGAGAAAATGGCATATCCTGGGTCTTCGTTGACGTTACACACTGATTCGTCATCAGGCATCGGCTCTCTCCAGCCAAACAGTGGCCCGACAGAAATCCCGGCTGATGCCACCCAGACAGCCACCATGGCTCCAACAGCACGCCCACTTGTGGCGAGATACGGGTATCGCAGTGGGAAGCTAACAGCCAGCCAGCGGTCCACAGAGATCATGCAGAGATTCAAAATGGACGCGGTGCAGCACAGGACGTCAAGAGATGCCCAAACACCACACAGAGCCCGCCCCAATACCCAGCGTCCCAGCGCCTCGGATGAGGCCGAAAATGGCAAAACTACGCAACTTAGCAGCAGATCAGCAACAGCTAAGTTGGCGATGAAATAGTGCGTGACCGAACGGAGGTGACGGTGACATGCAACAGACACGATGACCAGGACGTTACCCATTACTCCAAACACAACAAAAAACATAAAGACAACCACCATGGTCACCACTTTTGGAAGGTTTACGTCATACACTGATGGCTGGGTGCAGTTCAGACAGCTGTCCAGGTGTAACACAGCTGTGAGGTTTTCCTCAGCAGGAACCATTGCACATCAGCTGGGAACTGGCACTTGTGTCTATTGCGCAATTCAACATATGGTGCCCAACGTCATCGTTATCCACGTCATCAATCTGTCTGTAGTTTAGATACAGTTCTGGATTCATCCCGTTCAGAAGGAATGTCCATTTTCACCTTGTAAAGGCTTTACAGTATAACCGGCAGTGGTGTAAGGAGGCGACTTCCAAATCTAAGTACACTCAGGGTTTACTGGCTTTCAAACTTGACTGGACGTCTCCTGATTTTCAGCGATGCATTCCTAAGGCCTCGTACAGCATCCTGTAAACAGAGAGAAAGAGTCACTCACGGCTCTATTATTAGTTATTATTATTATTATTATTATTATTATTATATAGTTGAAATATCAGAAAACTGAGGCATATTAAAATCTAAGAAAAATGAAAATAAAGCTCCAAATGAAGGTAAAAGCTTTTGGTGGATTTTTTCTGCAGCGTATCTCAGTATCCGGAGCTCAGTTTCACTTGTTACTCAGTGCACTGGGGGATCTGTGGGGGATATAAAGATTTGTCTAGTTGTATATCAATTACAATTAATTTTACAAAACTAAGTGCAAATGTTGTGTTACTCTTGACTGATTTAAGAAACTGTGCGAATTTGGGAGCCATCGAAGGACAAGATTTTTGCCCAAAAACCCCACAAAGGGTAAACCCTTTACCTTTTTTTTGGTAAAAAATCCTGAAGACCCTTAGATCTTCACCAAATTCACACTGTGTTACGACAGTTACTGAAGTGCATTTGTTTCCTCCAGACACAACCCAAAGCTGAGATATTGTTGAGCAAAATATAATATCATAGATATAACAATACATTGTACTAAAGTATAGCAACATGGAGTGCAGTAAATTAAAAGTAGCTACAGTTTAGTATAGTACATTACAATAAATAAATAAATACATCAAATATTTATATTTCCACCCAAACATATGACTCCATTAATGGTGTACAGAGATTTTGAGGAAATCTGTTTTTTTTTTGCTGTTGTTTTTTTTTTCTTAAACAAAAACACAAAGGCAGTGTGTGACACCTTACCATCTCAAATCTTCACCAAATACACACTGTGCATTAGGGATGTCAACATTAACACAGCAGGGCACATTGTTTTGAAATATCTTCCTCCAAATTCAAAAACTTGATGCATAATAAAATATAACACCATAAATACTGATAAATGAAATACAATAAAATAAAAACAATACTAATTAATCCATTCATTCATTTTCTAAGCCGCTTAATCCTAATTAGGGTCGCAGGGAGGCTGGCGCCCATCTCAGCCGACTCGGGGCGAAGGCGGGGCACACCCTGGACAGCTCGCCAGGCCGTCGCAGGGCCAATACACATACAACTATTCACACTCACACTCACACCTAGGGGCGATTTGGAACAACCAATTAGCCTACTGTGCGTGTTTTTGGACTGTGGGAGGAAACCGGAGTACCCGGAGGAAACCCACGCAAGCATGGGGAGAACATGCAAACTCCACACAGCAACACCCGAGCTGGGAATCGAACCCAGGCCTTCTTGCTGTGAGGTGCTAATCACTATGCCATTATGCCACCGTGCTGCCCAGTATAATAATAATAAGCAAAAAAACAGAAACAGATTGGTTTGCATAGCTGTGACCTAATTTCATTGCTGTATCTGATCAGTGCACCACTAAAGACATACACTGGTAAAACCCACGCAGTTTACTGCACCGTCACCCAGCAGGAAAGTGACTACGCACACACTGCTGTACAGAGCTCCAAGCAGCCACAGGAATGCTCAGAACAAACACCAAACTCCCCACCAGCAATGCAAGTAGGAGGCCTGATAAACGCGATCACTTAGTCTATAGCAAGCCGACACAAATACACATGTTGGAAGGCCCGGGGAATCCGCCACTCGAAATTGGGTTTAGAACTCAAATAGACGCGGCAACCACCCGACTAAAAGAGTAAGATAAACACCAAAACAACACTAATACCATAAGACAAAATGAGAAAAAAAAGAATAAACACTGGACTGCAGTTTCATTCGATCACAGCAGAGGGCCGTGGTATAGCTTAGCGTAGCATAGTCTAGCATAGCCTGGTATAGCATAGCCTGGTATAGCATAGTATACCACAGTATAGCATAGAATAGCTATGAATTCTGTAGTGTAGTGTAGTACAGTGTGGTTTACTATAGCCTAGTGCAGTCAAAGCATAAGCATAGTATAGTATAAAAGAGTGAAGTTTATCATGAATATGTTACAGTACACTATAGCTAGTGTAGTATAGCACAGTAAAAGCACAAGAATGAACATATTATAGTATAGAATAATATAAGCACACACACATGGGCATAGTATAGCAGAAGTATATGCATAAACATTGTATAGCATAGCATAAGCATGAAGTATAGTGTAGTATGGAATCAGTATAGTGTATATCAGTATCAGTATCAGTACAGTACACTATGGTATAGTATATCATAGGAAATAGTGCAGTATGGTATATAAAAGAGGTGCATTATATGAAAACACATTACAGTGTGGGCAGAGTATTGAAAAGGACATTACAGTATATTTTACTATAGTGGAATAATAGAACAATATTTTAGTAACGTTTAACAAGCACATTTGATCGTGATTTGTTAGGTGTCCACATACTTTTGGCAATAAAGTGTATTTAGTAATTTATTAATATCATTTAAATGGATAATATTTAATTATGCGTCTTTTATCACTGCTTCCGGAACATCTGGGACCAAGTCCATGGGAGCCTAAAATAAAATCCACCTGTCAGAGCGATTCGTTCATGGTAATGTGACTAAACAGGATAAATGAGGGTGAAAAAGTCCAATCTGGCAACTAGATAAGTGGCTGTAGAATCAAAGCACTCCCATTTGGTGAAGTGAATATCAATGAATGTCAGCTTAAATGTGCAGAGATAAGTATTAAATATAAAACAAACATAAAATAATTGATAAATTATTATAAAATACAAACTTTAATTCTGCCAAAAACTATAAATGATGTGAGGTGTTTATCTTTTAAAAAAAGAAAGTGGGAAAAAATGTAATAACTTTGTAATAATAACAAAACTATAATAATATCAAATATAATAATTTACAGCAAATAACATGATTCAATTCAATTAAAAATAATAATAGTTAGTATATGCTGCACAGTAATGGCACAAAATGACTGGCCCACTCTGATGGCTTCCAAAAAACAATATTCTGAAGGATGACGCTTCATTTAAAATAACGGACACTAACAGTTTGTTATGGTCATTTTGAGCGGGCGGTGTCATCATCACGCTTTTAAATGGAAAGAAAAACAAACCATTAAATTCTCATTTTATTTAGTTTTTCTTTATGTTTTGGTGTAGTATATACTAAAACTAGGAATGTGTTTAAAAACCTGCTGTAAGCTACACAGTGCTAAGCTCTTCTCAGAGTGCACGGAGCTCACCTGACCCTCCTCTGTAACGGAAAAATAAAAACCCTATTTAAATTTAATTGTAGTTTGCTTTCCTTATTTTCCTTTATAATATATATAGTATATACCTTGATGCTCCTTCTCGGGGGCAATTCGGTGACTTCCACTCAGCCTTCAATCCATAATTTTTAATTAACACAAAATTTAAGCCTAATTGTCTTTTTATTTTCCCTGTTTAGTGAGTAATGCTTTGAAATCTGTGAAACCTGTAAATAATAATATACACCAAATATTAAAACATATTATTTACAGTATAATTACACATACACACACACACACACACACACACACACACACACACACAAACATATATATTTATACATAAATTGGAATTAGGAGGAAGACATAATTTGTTATTACAACGTTATTATATATTATACAAATTTCAAGAAATCTGTAAATACTTTCATGCACATTATATGAACATTACACAACACCCACCAGTCAGCGAATCATTTGAATAAACTGTTTTTAATTAATTAATTAATTTATTTATTTATTTGTCTGTCTGTCTAATTGTTCTATAAAATATAAAAAGTTATTTGTCAACTCATTAAGAGAAAATATCAGAATAATTTAAATTTAAGCTTCAAATCTATTTTGCAATAACAAATTAAGCAACTGTAAACTCAGAATATTAATTACATCAGGAACATTTTCCTGCACAATATTCTGTAAAAACTCACCTTTCATTCCCTCTCAGGGTGAAATCCTGCCTCCGGCACTCGGATAAAAGAACATTAAGCTACAAAGGTTAAATGAGTGAAAATATCCAGATCCCAGGAGCATCCTTATACACGTCCGATCCTTTACAGCCACCTGCAGGATGATGGTATGAGCCCCGTCTGCCCCTCCTTACACTTTTGTACAGCCGAGGAGGTGGGGGGTAGGGAGGTAGGGGGGGTAAGGATTTGCTTTGGTCCAAGTCCAAGCGCTTTAGCTCCTCAAGCTTTTTGGATACAAATGTACGCAATTGCCAAATGTATTCAGCTTAGATTAAATAAATAAATCAGAAAGTGCATTTGCTGCATTGTTGGTTTGCTGCACTTAAACACTGACTGATTTTTTTTCCCCGTCTGCTTCTGTTCTGTGGTTACAGACGTCCCTGTATGCGAAGGTCAGCTCTATTAATGAAAGGAAACAAGACGGCAGCCAGTGAAGGGATTGGTGGTTTATGAAATGGCATGACCACGGGTATAAAATGCTCTCAGTCTCCGTTGGCTTTGTGTCCGTGGTACTCGTGTGTTTTGTAATTTTCAGGTAAGGCCTTCATCTGATAAAACCACCACAACCAAGCTGCTGTCTGTCCACATAGCAGAGTTATAAAGCTGATAAAGCTAATAGATGTGGAAGTTTTCTTCAGGGCGGTATGTCCTGTATATACATCAGCAGCTTTCGTCAAACCCCTAAACTCTCACAGACTCAGAGACACTCAGAGACTCGAGGCATGCTCAGCATTTTAATACGGCTTCGGAAGTGGCTTTGGACGTCAACCAGCAATAAAAAAAAAACAAAAAGGCAAAAAGAAAGAGAAAAAAAGACAGAAAGAAAGAAAGACGTGGCCAAGCGAGAGCCAGTGTGCTTGCAAGAGATTTTTTTTTGTTGCCACAAAATGCTTGAAGGGAACCTGCGATGCACAGTTCAGTTATTTTGTATTATTCCCTGAGATGCTTTTTAAAAATCTGCAGATCCTAAAGAGGAAATTTATTACAACATCCAGAAAATTTGTAGCTCTTTAATTATGGTTTGTGGATTAGCAGCCTGCGCCAATGCAGTCTCAACAGCTCTATCGTGACTGAGATTTCCACAGGTGGTTAACATGTTCATGAGGGGGGCGTGGTCATGAAAATAAAAGGAGACGCTTCGTAAAGAAAAAAAAAAGAACTTTACTAACTCGCCTGTTGTCTCCGCCCATTTATTTTCCTTTTATGGTGATGGTGGCCACTGTTTTACAGTTAGCAGCACTTTTTCTAAGTGAAGGAATTGGCATACAGTACCGCTTTGATGGCAACTTCTTTAATCTTTGGAGATTCCGAGCAAAAACAAAAGTATCCTCTACAGTCATTGTAGAGCTCCAGTATGCGGATGACTCTGCTGTTTGCTCCTCTTCAGAAGGTGGTATGCAAAGAACTGTTGATGCCTTTGCCATGGCATATAGTATTTTGCTGAACATCAGAAAGCCTGAGGTTATGTTTCAGCATGAACGGGGCTGTCAGTATAAATGGCAAACAGATGAAGGTTGTCAATAGTTTTGAATATCCGGGAAGTACCGTCTCAAGCAATGTCTCCGTTTACATGGAAATACAAACTGCAGCCTACAACACGCTTAGCAAAAGGATTTTCTGCAATGATGACATTCAAGCCATCACCAAGGTAATGCTTTACAAAGCCATTGTAATACCCACCGTAATTTATGGCTGTGAGACATGGGCTCAACATTTAAGATGAATACTGAACATCAGGTGGCAGGATAAAGTTACAAATGCTGGAGTACTAGAGAAAGCATCACCACCAAGCCTGGAATCTTCACATCTGTAGACTACCAGACTATCATCCGCCAAAGCACCTCTACTTCTCATGATGTTAGACCAATTGGCGCTCCAAAGAAGAGGCACAAGGACCTCCTGAATTGTTAAAACGTGGAATCGACTGCAATGAGTGGAACAATCTAGCAGCCGACCGTCTGGTTTGGAAGAGCAAGATCAGAGAAGGTGTACACCAATCTGAGACAGCAAGACCAGCTGAGGAAGCTGAGCGTCGAGAGCGGAGGGAGATCGCCAAGAAGATACCCGGCGACCACGGTTGATGCTCTGACGGTGCTTATCCATTCAGCCGCCATACACACTCGCAAGTGGCACCACGGTGGTGATTACGGACCGGGACGTGGACAGTCCACTGTGAAAGGCTCCGTATGTCCTCATGTTACATCAACACACATATATTATTTCAAAAACAACAACAACAAAAGTTTTCCACAGCACACTTCCTTTAAAGTACCTTCACCCGATACAAACAAGCTTGCACACAGACAACGCATTTGTTAATGTATGCTAATTTATGCAGAGGAAGGTTGTTTGTGTCTATTTATTCCAAAGAGAGAACAGGAAAATGGTCGTCTCTGTTAGGAAATTGCTCAGACTGATTGCACTTCAGTTGTCTAGGAGCTGGGACTCGAAGATAAGCCGCACTCATTTCCGAGTACATTTTGTCTATGAATTAATTCACTCCGTTAAGGGCATTAAAGCATGAAATTCTCATGCGCGAAATGAAAAGTTTGTGATTTGTTTGTGCACAACTGTGAGCAAGAGAGTCTCAGAGAAGCATACTACTAAGAAATGTCACTAAAATCATTATACTGACCTACAGAGTTTTAATAACATGTCATTCCCTGGAGGATAAATCATTTAATTTGACACATTTCACACGTTTAGTACAGTAAAGTAATTTCTACGTACAATTTCATTTTCTTGGGCGACACGGTGGCGTAGTGGCTATCACGTCAGCCTCACAGCAAGAAGGCACTTGGTTCGAGTTCTGGGCTCGGTGAGGGCGTTTCTGTGTGGTGTTTGCATGTTCTCGCCGTGCTTGCATGGTTTCCTCCGGGTACTCTGGTTTCCTCCCACAGTCCAAAGACATCAACATTAGGCCAATTTGCTGTTCCAAATTGCCCCTAGGTGTGTGTGTGTGTTGGCCCTGCAATACACTGGCGAGCTGTTCATTGTGTACCCGGCCTTCACTTAGAGTTGGCTGAGATAAGCTCCAGCCTCCCTGTGACCCTAGTACGATTAAGTTGTTGAGGAGGAAGGTTCATGTCAACCAGTAAAGACAACAGCTTTCCACAATACTATCATTTAAGTAAATCATCATTGAACCCCTGGGCAAGGTCTTAAACACAAGTGTGCCTCTGTTCACCCAGCAGTGTAAATGGGAACCAGTAAAAATCTCCCGTGATCTCCTGTGCCCCACTGAAACATGGCATGAGCCAGAGGTGTTTTCTGCACTTAATGAATCCTGCCCCCCTGGCTACTCTTACTTTGAGAAGGAACGCAGTACTGGCCATGGTGGCGGTCTTGCTGCAATACATCGTCATGACCTGGAGCTATTCTCCATTCCGTTACCTGAACTGTTATCATTCGAATGCAAGCCTCCTCTGTCACTAACTTTTCTACTTATCTACCGTCCTCCTAAACCCAACTCGGCTTTCCTGCCAGAGATTCAGGACCTTCTCAGTACACTCTGTACTACCTCTGCCAATATTATGATACTTGGAGACCTTAACATACCTGTTGACACCAACTCATGTCACTTTGCAGCCGGGTTCCTCCACCTACTCGATTGTTTAAGTCTGCAGCAACATGTTGATGCCCCCACACCTTCCAGGGGATATACACTTAAACTGGTGATAACAAACTTATTATTATTATTATTATTATTATTATTATTATTATTATTATTATTATTATTAAAATACTGGGAAGGTAACCTGCGATGGAGGAAGCATCCCATCCAGGACGAGTTGAACTCCTAGTTGCTTCACGCTACAGAAATAGGGATAAGCTCTGGCTTTGATGAGCCAGTAGGATCGGGCGTAAAATCCCCAACAAAAAGCCCCTTTATTTTTAAATCTCAAATTAATGTACTAAAGATCTAAACTAAAGATCCTGTACTGTAGTAAAACCAAAATAATAATAATAATAATAATAATAATAATAATAATAATAACAAGAATAATAATAACAATAATAATAATAAGAAGAAGAAGAAGAAGAAGAGGAAGAATAACAATAATAATAATTAGCGGCATGGTGGCGTAGTGGTTAGCACGTCTGCCTCACAGCAAGAAGGTACTAGGTTCAATTCCCAGCTCGGATGTTTCTGTGTGGAGTTTGCATGTTCTCCCTGTCCTTGCGTGGGTTTCCTCCGGTTTCCTCCCACAGTCCAAAACATGCACAGTAGGCTAACTGGCTGTTCCAAATCGCCCCTAGGTGTGAGAGTGAGTGTGAATGGGTGTGTGAGTGTTGGCCCTGCGATGGCCTGGCGAGCTGTCCAGGGTGTACCCCGCCCTCGCCCAGAGTAAGCTGAGATGGGCGCCAGGCTCCCCGCAACCCTAATTAGGATTAAGCAGCATAGAAAATGAATGCGTGAATGAAGGAATGAATGAATGAATGAATAATAATAATAATAATAATAATAATAATAATAATAATAATAATAATAGGGTGGCACGGTGGCGTAGTGGTTAGTTAGCACGTCTGCCTCACAGCAAGAAGGCCCGGGTTCGATTCCCAGCTCGGGCGTTTTTGTGCGGAATTAACATGTTCTCCCCGTGCTTGCATTGGTTTCCTCTGGGTACTCCGGTTTCCTCCCACAGTCCAAAAACATGCACAGTAGGCTAATTGGCTGTGAATGGTTGTGTGTGTTGGCCCTGCGATGGCCTGGCGAGCTGTCCAGGGTGTACCCTGCCCTCGCCCAGAGTCAGCTGAGATGGGCGCCCGCCTCCCCGCGACCCTAATTAGGATTAAGCGGCTTAGAAAATAAATGAATGAATGAATAAATGAATAATAATAATAATAATAATAATAATAATAATAATAATAATAATAATAAAAGATTTGGCAGAAATGTAGAGAGCATATGGAGGGATACATCAAGTATTCAATATATTCAGTAATAAAAATTTGGTATGAGCAAAATATCCTAAAATGGTGTCTTCTTGGTTTAACCACCTGAATAAAGTTCAAGAGAGGCGTCTGGGGCTTAACTACCTCATAATTTAAGGCTTTAAAAACCACCCTTGATATTACCTTTATAAATCAGCTGACGTGAAGATCCTTAGTTTTGAACTGATAATGATGAACTCACATCTCCCCGTGGACTTGCACTGAATTACCCGTGAATCTAGTCCTTTCCAATATGGCGGAAGAATTGACGTGCCATAGTGAATAACTATACTGTCCAATATGGCGGCGATAGACCGCATTCCTCGAAGATAAACTTCGCCTCTCATGTGATCTTTGCGTATGACGTAATGATGTGACGAACCCGGAAGCAGAAATGTGTCTGCGGAGAGCGAGCTAACAGGCTTGTTGGTATCTTCTGTGCAAACACGGAAGCAGACGCGAGTCCTGAAGCTGTATATGAAGTCAGTAACTGTATAATTCATGTTATAGTTTAAATTGTATTATGTGCACGAGTCAGGCGTGTTGATGTGGAACTTTAATAAGCGAAGGAAGATGTTTAAACTGGAATAATAGAAGGAAATGTATGTTTTTGTATTATTTCTAGATTTTATCTATTTTATCACCTTTATTATTGTAATCTCTCGATTTTTTAAACCTTACTCGGGTTTTTATGAACGTAAATCTTTTTTTTAAAACTCTAGATTATTGATTTCTTCATGTTCCAATACTTATGCACAGAACGGTATATTTAATTTTTTATTCTCTTTCTTATAAAAACATTTCTATTGAGTTGCTTTTTATGTGTCAAAATGGTTTAGTAGGATTATAATAATAATAATAATAATAATAATAGTAATAATAATAATTTAATAATAACAATAATAATAATAATAAAACAATAATTTAATAATAATAATAATAACAATAATAATAACAACAACAACAATAATAATAATAATAAAATAATAATAATTTAATAATAACAATGATAATAATAATAAAAAAATAATTTAATAATAATTATTATAATAAAAAAATAATTAAAAAAATAATAATTTAATAATAATTTATTAATAAAAATAATAATAATTTAATAATAAAATAATAATATTAGTAGTAAAAATAATAATTTTAAAATATATTTAATAATTTGTGTTGATATCAGGTCATGATGCCCGTTAGGAACAGTTCAGCTGGCGGGGGAATCTCAAACAATAAAGTGAAATACTCCAGACTAGCAAACAGCGATGAAGGTTACATCGATCTGCAGGTGAGTCGAAATCGCCATTAATTATAATTATAATCCAGCATTTCTTCTTTTTCTTTTACCATTATGTCGATCCACTCTATCTGAAAGGTTTGTGTGATTTGCACAAAGGAACAACTGTTTCAGAGAGAGAGAAAAAAAGAACAAACCAGCTTTTACTGCAGATTTACTGATTCTGGGAGCCCGGGGACAGATTTTCATTAGTTCGCTGAGACACTTACCTACCAACTACGGTCGCAGGAGGGCTGGAGCTTAACTCAGCCGCCTCTTTGTGAAAGCAGGATACATCCTGAACACCTCATGAGTCTACTGCAGGGCAACGCACACACACACAACCCTTTCACACTAACACCTAGGGGCAATTTTGGAACACCTAATGTGAATTATCTTTAGACTGTAGGAGGAAACCGGAGTACCTGGAGGAAACCCATTTGCAGAATATGCAAACCCCACACACAAACACCCTTGCCAAACCCAAGACTCGGCGTGCTAACCACTACACCACCGTGGCACCAGGGTGCATTTTGAGTTCAGTAAAAAACGTCTCTTTCATTCTGGCACTTTTATAATTTTAGTGTAACAGCTTTCGATCACTCTAAGTTCACGCTACTAGCAGGTGAGAAATCGACACGTATGGCAGTAACGGTGGTACAAAACTGAGCGCATGTGTTATAGATGCAGTGGCTAAAAAACTGAGGCTGGAGGAAGAAAAGCATGCCTCTTTCACGTTACTGCATAAAAATGTTAATAAAATTATCCATGTTGATTTTCTCACAGTTTAAAAGAAGTCCCCCGAAAGTTCCATACAAGGCCATCGCCCTGGCGACGTTCCTCTTCCTGATTGGGTCTCTACTCATTATTATCGGCTCTCTGCTTCTCACCGGATACATTCACGTTGAGGTGAGAAAAACAAAACATAATCCTGCAGCATGAACAATGAGAGCGCAAACCCCCGCCAAGATCAGCAGTCAGGATACATGTCCAGAACTATTTGAAATATGCCACAATACGTTTGTGAAATGTGTCACAAATTCATTTAAATGGAACTGGCCATGTACCAGTACACAGACACAAGCTGGTGACGTTTAGGCCTGCAATAAGCACATGTTATCTACAGAGAGTTATCGTGGTCAGGAAAATGATCACGCTTATTTACGTTAATCGTATGATTTGGCGATTAACTGTCTATTGCTACAGGTGATATATATTTATTATAACAGTAATTTCTGCAGGGTGTTAATAGTAAGTCCGGTTCATTGCACCTGATGTTTATTTCATTAGAACTTGACACCAAGTGTTTCATTCCTAGCGTACGTTTTGTCTCTGCAATTATTTGCAGCCTGGTTTAGTCTCTGGGGGTTGTTATCGTCATCATCATCATCGATGCTTGCATCATTTAGCCCAGGGGCGCCATCCTTTTTATCCTAGCAAGCACCAAGATGTTTAAGTGTCTATATATATATATATATATATATATATATATATATATATATAAAATGGCGTACGCTATGGGGCAAGGATGGATGGATGGATGGAGGAATATGATGGAATATATGGATGGATGGAGGAATATGATGGATGGATGGATGGATGGATGGAGGAATATGATGGATGGATGGATGGATGGAGGAATATGATGGATTGATGGAATATATGGATGGATGGAGGAATATGATGGATGGATGGAGGAATATGATGGATTGATGGAATATATGGATGGATGGAGGAATATGATGGATGGATGGATGGATGGAGGAATATGATGGATGGATGGATGGATGGAGGAATATGATGGATGGATGGATGGATGGATGGATGGAGGAATATGATGGATGGATGAATGGATGGATGGATGGAGGAATATGATGGAAGTTTGGATGGATGGATGGATGGATGGAGGAATATGATGGATGGATGGATGGATGGATGGATGGATGGATGGAGGAATATGATGGATGGATGGATGGATGGATGGATGGATGGATGGATGGATGGATGGAGGAATATGATGGATGGATGGATGGATGGATGGATGGAGGAATATGATGGATGGAT
>JBCNYH010000026.1:39902812-39915135 GCA_039654325.1 Tandanus tandanus
TATATTTTTTTTATTTTATTTTATTTATTTTTTTTTTAACAAGAATAATATAAATAAATAAATAAATAAAGGTACTTTATGTCTTCACTCAGGTGTGGTATATCATTTACCTTTACAAATCTTACATTTAAAAATATAGCCCTAAGCACTGGTGCAATTTTAAAAGCTTTAAACACTATTTACGGGTAACAACAAAACCCCCCCACACACACCCACCCACCCACCCGCCCACACACACACACACACACACACACACACACACACACACACACAAACCTTCCTTCTCAGGTAAAAGATACTTCCAAAAGAGGCACTGTTCATCTACTCACGGTACCACCCCAACATAAAGAAAGAGTACAGCTTAGTACCTATATTTCTTGCATTCATAAATCAGCAATATCATTTAAATATATATTCTGATAGCTTGGATTAATTGCTTAATATTTGAAAAAATAATAATTAAAGTACAACAAATGGGAACCAAATACCGTTCCTATTTTCTGATAGCTTTATTAATAAGTGATTCATTTCTTTATCAGAGCGATTCTGAGAAACCTTTAACCATTTACTATTTTGTAACTAAACCGTTGACCTAAAGAGACATTTATGAGTCTATCCTGACAAAACAGCATCCCTAGTATTTCTAAAATGTGTGTGTAAAGTATCATGAATTATATAAATATTTGTACTAAACTCTGATTACTAATGAGAGCCAGGAAGCAATGAAACAATAACTTTACTATAAAACGTCTCAATTATCAGAAACCGGCTTTGTAGAAACCGATCCGTGAGGCGTCTGATGAGTCTCAGGTTACAGTTATGGGGAAGGAAATCGCTTAAAATCATTAGCGATAAAGCAGAACTACGCTCGAGACAGCCTGAGTGTAGCGTACAGGAAGTACGAGTGGAATTACTGATCATCGGTGCGATTTCCAATTGAAACTTGTAGCGGATGACAAGTAGCGCAGGTATCCCAAGTGGAATTAAGCGGTTCGGCAAATGAATAAAAGAACGAACCTCCTAGAATTTGTTTCCTTGCTGTATTTGGTCAAAATGGTGAAATTTTGCTCCCAGAATTACAACACGAGTTGATCGTTGTACACATTTCCCCAACTCGTAAACTCAAGTGTGTGAAGGCAGTGTTAGTTCTTTGTTGCTAGCCAGCCACCTCGCAAGAGTGTTAAGTTCCATTAGCTAACACTGCGCACTAACAAAGCCAATTTTTGTCTGCTAGCTAATGCTACGTAACGGTAATGTTCATACCCTTTGAGTTACAGCTCTAGCTCTGAATGTTACAAATCTCCTTATCAACAGCGAAGTATCCACCGTACAAGTCTCTGTAAATCAGCTGTTACCATAGAAACGATAACATACAGTATCAGAACGAGCGCATTAACATCTACCTGCGACTTGTCAGAGGAACACGATCAACAGTTTTTGGCCAATAAGAATCGAGACTTCAGCAGCACTGTGGGATATCCCTCTCGAGACCTGATCGATGGAAAGCGTTTCCACAGATGTGGCGTTGAGACACTGATGATGTGCTTGTGTGGGAAAGAACAGTGCGTGCGGTGGAAGCCCTGTGATTAGCGAGGGAATTGTTCGAGCGTACTTTATCATTACACATGCGCTCTCACCAGGTTTAACGAGCGTCCGGCGTCAATCGACTCGGCGCCTGAAAGCCACTTTCAGCTCGAATCATAACCTACAACTGACCGCTTCAGCTGCTGTGTTTCTTGCTTTTTCATTTGTACATGAAATATTCATGAAGAAGATCCTGGAAGAAGCGTTATGGACATATGGCTGTAACCTGAGATTGTAATCGATGCTCCACACCAAGATCATGTCTCATTTAAAGCCTGCTGTGACTCATTGGATTGCTCACCACTGTAAGTTGTAAGATGGAATAAAGTCTTAAGACGCGTATAGATTCAGTACAAGAACGATTAGCACGTCGCCCATCGCTGTGCAGCTGCTCTGGATGCCTCAGTATCTGTCATGTTTGGTTTATTTCCTATCAGTAGCTGCATACTGCTCTATAAGACCGTAAATATATTACTAGCGTGTTCCAAAACCTTTTCAAGGCACCTTTTATAGGTTAGCGGCTGCTTATACTGCTTAGCTTGCATTAGGATGCTAGCTTATTGCATTTGTCCTTTTAAAAACAAAAAATAAATTAGAAAAAAAATTGCTGGCTATAAGTTTCACCTAAAGAGCTAGCAAGCTAGAAGTTTTGGTGATAACTAATCTCGTTCCGGCGGGATCAATTACACTGCGATGTAGGAACAAACATTTGCAGACATTGTTTTCATTTAGAGGAGCATGGCATCCGCATCATCTGTCAGTCGCCTCCCACTATCTTTCGCTATTGGTATTAGTGGCTGCCTCAATCGCAACGCCACAAAGTTGAGATTAGTTAAACTCAGGCTCTGCCCAGTGTGCGTCGCTATCGGTTATTTCCCCTGTCATGGCTACAATTTGAGTTTGAAATTATATGAAGGTACATTTTTCTCCATGTCATTAGACAGGATTGTCTTCAGACGGTAAACATGAGAGCTGTAACAAATAAGGGAATCAAATACAAAAGAAACAGAAATGCAATGAACAATGGAGTAATGTGCGTGGGTGAAATAAGGGGCGGGGATTGAAACTAAATAGAAAACAGGTGAGTTCGGGTTCAGGTGAGTGTGAGAGCTTTAAAATCCGGACCGGATTGGAATCTGGTGCTGGAGATCGGCTCGGTGATGAGATCGGATATCAACTGAGAAACTTCCGGAAACACTCGGGATTAGTACCTGTGTACTATAATACAATAATTATACAATTTGATGCGTATAAAAAAAAAATCAACAACTTTTTCTTAGTTTAGTTGAATTAATACAAATTTCACGGCACGGTGGTGCAGTGGTGAGCACGTCCACCTCACAGCAAGAAGGCCATGAGTTCGATTCCTGGGCTCGGTGTGTTTCTGTGCGGAGTTTGCATGTTCTCCCCGTGCTTGTGTGGGTTTCCTCCAGGTACACTTGTTTCCTCCCACAGTCCAAAAACATGCACAGTAAGCTAATTGGCTGTTCCAAATCACCCCTAGGTGTGAGAGTGAGTGTAAATGGTTGTGTGTTGGCCCTGTGATGGCCTGGGGATCTGTTCAGGGTGTACCCCGCCCTCGCCCAGAGTCGGCTGTGATAGGCGCTAGCCTCAAAATTTTCAGGTTTACAAATTCATAACCACTTAAAATCGAATCGAAAATTAACAGGAGAAGTTGTGACGGGTTGAGTCGACCCTTGTAGCGTTCAGCGGCTGAATGAATGAATAAATGAACGAATGAACGAACAATCCTTTTAAAGTTCAAGTCGAGTTTAATGTAGTTTAAGGCTTTCTTACTTCTCTTCATTCGCATAAAATCAAGTGACAAAGGTTCGAGTTCGAGTTAAGAGAGGGATGAGTGTTTTATTCTCATTTTTTATGACCTCATTCGCATAAAGTGCAACTCACTCATTTTAATTGAAGTTCTCATGAGAGTAGGTTTTGGGCTCTGGTTTCTAAAGGACTGCAGAGTCGAAGCTGTGCGATGGAAACATGACTCTTTAAAGTCCACAGGTCACATCGCTGTCGTAAACTCAACACACCTCACTGCGCACACAATCAGAGCTCCGTCACTTCTTCCTAACACTTACAGCATTCTGTACAGGTTTAAGGAATGACAGGGTAGTGACAGAAGGCGACACACACACACACACACACACACACACACACACACACACACACACACACACACACACACACACATGCGCGCTATTGAGATCAGGGTGTGATCTTGGTGGTAGAGAGAGATTTGTTTACCCTTCCCTCCCCTCCATTAGTGCAGTTTGCATGTGGTGGATGACAGCCTTGCTGTGTCGACCGACAAGGAGAAGATTCCTTCCTCACACGACTTTCGTTTTTTCCCTTTAATCAAAATCATAGCGAATCTGATACTAATGGCCTTGTTTGCTATTTGTTTTGATCTGGTTTCACGTTGCATTTAATTAAATGAAAAGAATCTAAGAAAAAAAAAGTTGGCTGAAGCTCGTGTGGAGCTGAAAACGTTGTTGTGAAACTCTTCTTCTCTTCTTCTCTCTCAGAAATAAAACAACGCTGTATCTCAAGTCGTGTATTTTCTATTGTGAGTTCACACTGTGTAATACCCAGATGATGTACTCAAAGTGGTGAAAATAGCTGCAGTTCCACTATTGAGCCAAAGCCAGGTGAGTCTCCTCAGGTCTTCTTCGACGCTACTCTCCGGAACTTGGCCTGACGATAAGCCGTGATTAAGGGGAATTTTATTAAATAAACATTCATTTATTGTTCTTGCTAAACAGCGAGCATTATTCTTAAGCCTTATGTTCGCAGTCTTGGCCATGTAAGGGGGAGGAAGTAGGAAGGGGCGGGGCTCTCGACCTTAGTAAGAACGCACACAAGTGACGAAAAGTTTAAAAGTAATTAATTTTTAATGGCGCAATCATCATTTCCGGTACGTGAAATTACGCCATTTCTTGTATGCATGCGAGTTTAAGTGCACGACTGGAAGAAGGCCCTGGTTTCAAGCCCTGTGGTTGGCCCCCAAATTGCCCCTAGGTGTGGATGTGAGTGTGAATGGTTGTGAATGGTGTTGGCTCTGTGATGGTCTGGCGAGCTGTTCAGTGTGTACCTTGCGCTCGCCCAGTGTCGGCTGAGTTACCCCGAGTTAGGCTTGTTTTATATCATATATTATTTTATTGTAAATATTCTTTAATGTGAAGGGAATCAGAAGGGAAACGGATACGGCTTTAAGTGCGCTGCTGTTCCAAGTGCCAGATGGACATAAAGCGTCCCCCCGTCCTCGGAGTTTGTTCTCCTGAGTTGAACTTGATAAGTCTCTGCTCTCAAGTACTGGAGTAAGAACTTGGAGAACTTGGTGTTGAGAAACAGACCGTGTCTCTCAGAAGCCCTAGAACCCGAGTGTGACGCTACGGTTCCTTCCCAGCCACTGATTCAGATCTTTTTGTCTAATCTCTTCTCCAGAGAAGACTGGGTGATAAATCCAGTAATCTGTATCCGCTAATCTCCACCAGGAAACTGTCCTAGCCGTTTTTTGTTACCCATCTGCCCGGAGCATCTGTTTGGGTCAGGAAAGGCCAAACGGAACTGGCACAGTAAACGAGTTAGCCTTTCAGACCTCGACAAATCAATGCTGTGCCCATCATTATTAAATCCGAGAACATGATCATGAACCCAGTTGGACATTAAATACCAGCCGTCTGTTTCCTCCTCTTCAGCACACAAATGCAGTTAGTGGTTAGCGCTGACGCTCAGCACACGTTAGCATCTGTGTTTACGGGTAAACGCAGGATCAGTGGGTCGCCATGGAAACCACGGCTTCAGGGAGATAAAGTAAAACAAGCTAACGTTTGCTTTGTCTTTTTTTTTTTGCTTCTTGTGTTCAGGGTCTTTTAAGTAGCACTTGTGCTTAGTAGTTATTTATGGCCTTATTGCTCTAAGACCCCACGTCACCCCACCACCCTCAACAGCCCTCGTTTTCAAGGACATTGTACTGATTAGAGTCTGGACGAGAGTTCTGGGGTCAAAAGTAATAAAAGTTTATTTATGTCTTCATTTTTAAATGACGTGTTATCGTTTATCACAGAATTTCAAATCACAGTACTGCTTTTAAAATGAAATTATTATCATTAATAATAGTATTGGGTGATTCTGGAATTAGGGTGGCACTGTACCTTAAAAACATAAACATTGAGTTGCAAATTTGACTTATTATTTTTATTATTAAGATTTTATTTGTCACAAGCATTTAATAGTGGAACTAATAAACTTATGGCCCTCGGTATAAAGTATACAAATATAAAAGTTACAATAAAAACCCCATAAAAAAGCAATGAAAACTACAATATGTACAGAAAAGTCCATATACTGAAAAGCAAAAACAAATTGCTCCAATAATAATAATAATAATAATAATAATAATAATAATTAACAATCCTGTTTCTCGTACAAGGAACTGCTTCAATTAAACAAATTAGTGACAAAATTTGTGATATTTCTTTTGGAAATCACATATGCATTTAATTTAAATTTTATTTTAATGATCAAGTCTTTTTTTCCCATTAAATAGCTCCAAAAACCAAATTGATCAAAAATCAGTATAAAATTAATCCCTTAAAAAATGGTACCCGTTGGAGACCTTTTAATCTGAGATTTACCCTCAATACCCCAGGAACTCTCCACAAATGACCGACTGCAAGCCCCGCCTACATTTCAGGAAGGTTGTTCATAACTAGGTCAAAAATAGACATCGGCGCTAACCGATTGAACTGTTGCCGCGGGATAGATGTTGTGTTATTTAAATCAAAATTTAATCAAAATTATTATATAAATCTAGATGAATTATCTGTAAAATATGACGATCTTTGTTATAATTCGGAGAAATTAGCAAAAAACTGTTTCCTTTATCATTTTCTCAAGTTAAGACAATATTGGAGAAATTAAGTTTGGAAACTTAAATCATCTGTAAACTTTATGAGAAGTGATTAACGCACCTGTACTTAGTATAAAAGCAATCTGTAGTATAGACTGTAAAATAAATGTGAAACATTTACAACTACAAAAAAAAAGAGAGAGAGAGAGAGAGAAAGAGAGAGAGAGAATATTTATATCATGTTGCTCGGATACCACACCACCATTCTGTATTCTGATTGGTCCGAAAGTCTGATTGTTGATTAATTTTCTAGAACAATAGTGGGACAGGCGGCACGGTAGCGTAGTGGATAGCACGTCTGCCTCAAAGCAAAAAATGATAAATAAATAAATAAATAAACATATATTTGGTTATATTTATAAATTGTTTACAGTAACTTTTTTTGGCTGCCAGATATGTTATAAATAAAGGAATATATTTACTGAAAAGGTTGAAAATCAGTATTTGAGTAATTTCTGATGTACCTTTTCCAAATGAATGTTTTTGTAGTGATACCCCCTAAATTATATTTAAACATCTACAACAACAACAATAACAACAGCACAGCTTGAGATAGCTAACTTAGCTAACTCATTCATATATAGTAAAAGTGGTTTTAATGTCTAAAGTCTTTTTTTATTTTATTTTATTTTTTTTTTATCTTTATGTTAGGCTCAAAAGTTTGGTCATAGACTATATAGTCCATATTTAGCTGGTAAAACCCCTTTCACAGATAACCCACATTTGTTTTTAATCGTACAGATTTTGCGGAGCTGAGAAAGACGGGACTGGTGTAGGTTTTGTGAGGTGGATTTGAAAGCTGCATAATCGCACTGGATGTTTGTTGTGGGGATTATTACGGATCCTACCATGGATTTGCAACGTTAGTCAATAATTTTTTGGGGGGAAAATATTAATCTGCGGTTATACAACTAATGATGTATAACAAGAATTTTTTATATTTGCTTGCTGTATGACAAACTACTAAGGTCATAGCTAACATAGCACTGTGCTAGTATACTAACATTCTGTTTTTAGCATCATTAACAAATCCAGTGTTATGCCTCCAAATAGAATATTATTTATGTAAAGACGTTTGATTAGTGTTTTCTGGCTCGTTGTTTTGTTTCCGTGAAATAAGAAGATACTTCTGATCGTCTTTGTTAGCGTACACTAGCATGCATACCATCAGACTTGTTGAGTCTTCACTGTTGGGTTCTGAAGGAAGACGTGATTTCCCAGAGATTTTTGTTTTTTTTTATAGAGGAAGTTATTATTTAAACCAGCCTATCACAGCGAGATTATCTAAGTGATCGAGTTTCATGTCACATGACATCCACAACCACGTCAATATTATTTAAAGATAAAACAAAACTCACAATATCTTTCTCAGACAAGCGCACTGTGATCTTTATGACAATAGCGATGTTCTATAGTCCTTAAGCCCCGCCCTGTTAGGATATTCAATGGAAAGTAAAGCAAAGTGGAAAAAAAAAAAAAAAAAAGCCGCAGCGTTGAACGCTAATTTTCCTTATATGGAAATGGAAACATGCCAAACGGCGAAGGCGAGATTTCACACGTGTCATTTTCTTTTCTTCCAGGAGTGGAGAAATGCTTCAGATATTCTTATTACAGGGTTTTACTCCAATAAAAGCCCCCAAGATTAAAAAAAAAGAAAAAAAAGAAAAGAGGATTAAACTCGATTTTTATAAAAGAGGTTTAATAGGGGATTCATGTGGGCTTTAAGTTCTGAAGCTCTTTTCATAAAAGCTCACAATAGTGTGTAAACATTCACGGAGAGAGAATCTGTGATGATACATAACCCTGTCACACACACACGCACACACACACACGCACACACACACACACACACAAACACACACACACACACACACACACACGCTACAACCTTTGTTCCTTTGGCTTTCGCGTGATCTTCAGCAGCGCACGGCCATCAAAACAGAGTTCTGTTTGCTTTGGCCTTAAATAGTGCTATAAACCAGTCACTGACATCATCAGAGCTTCCAGATACAGTGGTGTGCAAAAACGATTGTATCCCCTATACACTGTAAAATATATGTGAAACATTTTTGTGAAACTAAATACATTAAAGAGAGAGAAAGAGAATATTTATATTATCTTGCTGGGATACCGCACTGCCATTCTGGATTCTGATTGGTCAGAAAGTCTGATTGATGATTAATTTTCTAGAACAATAGTGTGTCACGGTGGCGTAGTGGTTAGCACGCCTGCCTCACAGCAAGAAGGTCCTGAGTTCAAGTCCTGGGCTCGACTGAGGTGTTTCTGTGTTCTCCCCGTGCTTGCAGGGGTTTCCTCCAGGTACTCCGGTTTCCTCCCACAGGTCAAAGACATGCACATTAGGCTAACTGGCTGTTCCAAATTGCCCCCAGGGGTGAGTGTGATTGGTTGTGGGTGTTGGCCCTGCCATGACAGTGGTCACCCATGGATGTATTACACAATTTTTGAAACTCTTTGAAAGTTTGAGTAAACCACTTTTTCTGTCACCTTGACAGACGCGACGGCCATATTGTGTATCTTTCTTCGTATTTTTTCGGGATGGCGTTTTGTTGAATTTCTAGCATTTCGGAATCAGTGACCACGAGTTCGTAAATTGCAAACTGCAAGTTTTCGTTCACTGTTTTCATTCAAACGTTACCCCAAGTTTGAGAGGTGAGTAATGCCTGTTAGTATATAGTACACAGCTTTCTCAGCAATTTATTCATCAATTCATTCATTTTCTGAAGTGCTTAATCCTAATTAGGGTCGCGGGGAGGCTGGCGCCCATCTCAGCCGACTCCGGGCAAGGGCGGGGTACACCCTGGACAGCTCGCCAGGCCATCACAGGGCCAACACACAACCATTCAGACTCACACTCACACCTAGTGGCGATTTGGAACAGCCAATTAGCCTACTGTGCATGTTTTTGGACTGTGGGAGGAAACCTGAGTACCCAGAGGAAACCCACACAATCACGGGCAGAACATGCAAACTCCACACAGAAACGCCTGAGCTGGGAATCGAACCCGGGCCTTCTTGCTGTGAGGCGGACGTGCTAACCACTGCGCCACCGTGCCGCCCACCATTTTATTTGTATTTTTTATTTTGATTTGGTATAATAAATGATACATGTACGAATTTGGACTTCTTCTCACTCACACTCTCAGTGAGAGATTTTCCGATTTTGCATAAACCAAAACAGCAGACTAACCAAACCCTCAAACAAAATGGTGGTGTGCACACCAATAATAAAACCTGCCTAAAGATACTAAAGAATGTAAATGGATTTCGAGCTGGATTCAGCCGTGTAAAGATTAAACTACTGTTATTGCCCGTCACTTGAACATGACCTGAATGAGACGGAGTGTTTACACTGATAAGAGCGGCGCTGGATGAGTGTCAGGTTCATCGCTGGTAAGGGTTACGTCATGCCGTCTTTCCTGCAGCTGATTTGAATTGCTGTGAAATGGAAATGAGGCCAGAATTTGAGTCAGGCCTGGGTCACATGATCACAGATGTTTTGTAAGGTCATCTGAATGTATTTTTAAACAACTACTGAACATGTAGAAGTTAATCCTATAAGCGTGGAGCCTTCATTTAACTCGCACGATGGCTGGAACTGGCTGTGACGACTCCGAGGTCTAGAAATCGATTGCTTTAGAGGACTGTAGAAGATTTTACATGAACACGTTCCAATAAATTACAGAATACAGGTGCATTGTTTTACTGTAAATAATATATAATATACAAAACAGTGGACATTAATGGGAAGAGCTTCACTTTATTGTCCTTATAGGTGACAATCTTTGAAAAATATATGAGATAAAACAAATATAATTCTTTATAAAGAGATGAAATTTTCCATGACATCACAGCGCGACACCATGTTATAAAAGCTGTGATGCATTTGCAAAATATACGGTGCCTCGTCTCTCCCTGTCGGACTTTGTGAAATTCTTTGCATCGCTGATGTGATTGTGATCACGAGAACTGGAGATCCTATATACGTATAGCTATATATACACCATTAATACCAACACCGAGCGGACGATTCGGTTATTCTGAACCACTGATCCTTTTAGACGCGTCGCTGTAGCAAGCCCATGTACTGTACACGCCCAGGCTAAGACGAATCACAGGTTTAAATTAATGCTCTAATTGATTTAATATGGCGGTGTTGCTATAGTAACAGCTCATTCACAAGTACTTAAAGGCAGAACCAGATTATAAACCTACTGAATATAATGATATGATGACTGTGTTTTGTAAAGAGTGCACCTTCTATATTTCTATAATGCTGCTTTGCATTTTGTGCTGTCTATTGCTAAAAACGCTATACAAATAAATTAAACTGAGTAAGGCTAGGGGCGGCACGGTGGTGTAGTGGTTAGCACGTCCGCCTCACAGCAAGAAGGTCCTGGGTTTAAGTCCCAGGCTTGGCATGGGTGTTTCTGGGTAGAGTTTGCATTTTTTCCCCATGCTTGTAAGGGTTTCCTCTGGGTACTCCGGTTTCCTCCCACAGACAAAAAACATGCACATTAGGTTAATTGGCTGTTTCAAATTGTCCCTAGGTGTAAGTGTAAGAGTAAATAGTCGTGTGTGTGTGTGTGTGTGTGTGTGTGTGTTTGTTGGCCCGGTGATGGTCTGGCGAGATGTTCAGGGTGCATCCTGTCTTCGCCCAGATTCACCTGAGAGAGGCTCCAGCCTGGCCGTGACCCTGGTAGAACTAAGTGGATTGACGAATGAAAAAAATTACATTTTTGACTTTCATTGCATCAAGGGTGCAGAAACTTTTGCACTCAACAGTCTCTTTGTAAAACTATATATTTTTAGGAACAGAATCTGGGGAATTGTGTTATCTGGGATTTCAAAACATTCCTGCAGAACAGTTTGTCGATTTGTTGACCCAGTTGGAATAATTTCCAAGGCTAGGTGTGAGATAAGCGCTTCTTATCGACTCTTCTAGTGATCTCGAGTCACTGATTGCAGAACAATATTTAACCTGATCGATCTTTATCTCAGTGAAGGAGATGTCCGAGTGGGTTGGAACGTCAGCCATGGCACTAAGGGAACTTCCTCTACCTGCTGTTATTACTGCTGCTGTGCTGCTCTGTTTATTTGGTGAGCAATGATAAAAAATTAAAATTAACATGGTTTAATAAATTTGTATTCCGAGATGTAGAGAGTTAGTTTGTGTAATTCTGTCTTAGGGGGAGTCGGAGGGGAGCGATCCACACTGCGGGTGAAACAGGGGGGTTCAGCGCTGCTAAATTGCCCCCTCAGCCCACCTACGGAAGCTACCTCGGCTTCGCATCACGTGGTCGAGTGGGTCCGTTGGGATTACGATATTCCCATCATCATGAAGTTCGGAACGCATGCGCCGCGAGTTCATCCCCGATATGAAGGTAAGGTTTTGTGTGGCTAGCATGACTGGCGTAGCGTTGTCTTTAAATGAAAGTGGGCTTGTGTGCAAATGTTTTTTGCGCTGGTTTAAAATGGCCGCAAACCTGGTAACCCTGTAACGATTTGCTATTGCTTTGGTCGCGTAAATGTTCAAACCAATTTTGGAGGGTTTTGGGGGGTAACAGCAGGAAGTTATTATGGAAAGCATGGCATGGTATGGTAGAGTGTAAGTCCACAGGGGGCACAAACTTATGGAAAGAATGAACTTGTAGCCTGGTGTCTTCAGTATTGTACACACTGTTCTTTTATTATGTCCCTAATTTGTGTGCAATACTGAAGTTTCCTAAAAAGCTTGAGTCGAGGCAACTGGACTTCTTTTTTGTGGTTTTTGAAGACGTTTCGCTTTCAATCCAAA
>JBCNYH010000026.1:39930526-39956925 GCA_039654325.1 Tandanus tandanus
CAGTACAGACATCAGTATAAACAACAGTATGCACATCAGTACGCACATCAGTACAGACATCAGAATAAACAACAGTATGTACATCAGTACAGACATCAGAATAAACAGTACGCACATCAGTACAGACAACAGTATAAACAACAGTATGCACATCAGTACGCACATCAATATAAACATCAGTACACACATCAGTACAGACATCAGTACAAACAACAGTACGCACATCAGTACAAACAACAGTACGCACATCAGTACAGACATCAGTACAAACAACAGTACGCACATCAGTACAGACATCATTACGCACATCAGTACAAACAACAGTACGCACATCAGTACAGACATCAGTACAGACACCAGTACGCACACCAGTACGCACATCAGTGCAGACATCAGTGCAGACATCAGTACAGACATCAGTACAAACAACAGTACAGACATCAGTACAAACAACAGTATGCACATCAGTACAGACATCAGTACAGACACTGCCTTCCATTTATCTCAGAAGTCAGAATTTGGAGCTCCAGAATGAGTCGAGTTCAAGTCTAGAAGTCCTTCAGGTTTTTATGTTATGTAGTGATATTTGTTGTACCACCACACTGACTCCAAAATCAATATTTTTGATTCATATTTATTTTATGTTTGAATTCAGGATGGCCCTGCGATGGCCTGGTGAGCTGTTCAGGGTGTACCCCGCCCTTGCCCAGAGTCGGCTGAGATGGGCACCAGCCTCCCCGTTACCCTAATTAGGGTTAAGCGGCTCAGAAAATGAATGAATGAATTCAAAATAGTGAAACGTTGCCGTTCCTCTATTGTCCTACAGGTGGCGCACTCTAAACTGTTCACACTTTGGCAGGCAGCACACCATCCCATGTGTAGAAATAACAATGAACACACTTTCTTTTACCTGGTTTAAAGTTTTAAAACCAAAACCAAAAAGCAGATTTTTTGCAGATAATTTTTTATACTGAATCACCATACGATTCGAAACGACCCCGAGGTATCATGATGATACCGAATCGGGTGATCCGTAATGATTCCCATCCCTGCAGATGATGTTTGTTCTTTCCACTTTTGTCTGTGTGACGTGTTTGCACTCCTGACGCCTAATGATGCGTCTTCGCCTCGTACTGTTTCCCAAGGTCCGGAGTTCTGAATGTGGATAAACAATACAGAACCTGACGAAGCTCCATGAAGCCTTCAGAAGGGAGGCGTGGAGGTTCTTCTCTGAGCAGGACACTTCTGGTTCTGATTGTATTGTTGGATGCTTTGGTAGTCAGACATGCCAAATTTAACAGGATACACAAATCACTTGCAATATTATTTGTTTAATAAAATGAACTGGCGGCGCTGCGGAGGGTTTTTTTGTGCATATTAGGAAATTGTTAAGAATGAGCTGACAAGAAGAACAGAATCCAGTGTCGATGCGTATTTGTGGCCACACCACATACACGTATTTGGAAAAGTGATGCACACACGCACCCGGTGTCATTTAATACGGAGGATGGAAGCAAGCTGTGATCCGTGAAACATCAGCCTGGAGAACAGGCGCGTTTATGTGGCGAAGAACGCCAGCGAAAATGACAGCGGGAGGATTTAAAGCAGCGGGAGCATCCAGAGAGAAACCGAGAACCTGTTAGTGCTCACGCTGGAGGTTCCCTTTGTGGTGAGGTTCCACAGAAAAAGGAATAAATCTCAAAAACGGTGTCTCTTTCAAGTTTTTTTCAAATGGACACCTTCTGGAGTTACGTTTCTGAGCTTTAGTGCTAACCTTAAATATCTTGTACTGCAGTGGCTCAGGATTTTACTGAACAGAGAACTCTTCACCATGTTTGTGTGTGTGTGTGTTTGTGTGTGTGTGTGTGTGTTTCCAGCATGTAGGCTGTGATAACATCCTGGGCTCTGATGCCAGAGAAGACATGTGCCGTGTGTGCGGTGGAGACGGCAGCACGTGTGAGACCATTAAAGGCCTGTTCAATGATTCGCTACCCAGAGGAGGTCAGTGTTCACCAAACACCAGCTTTCAGCTTTCAGGAAACCATCACCACAGCAAAAACGCTAGCTTTGGCGTGCTAGCCAAACGGCACCGATTAGCCAAGACTAACTCTTCTCCCCTGAGCACACATGTGATGTCATAACCATTTCCAAGCAGTGAGTTATAAGGCAGATTAGTGCGGTGCGCTGGCTGGAGCTCAGGACCGCCGCTCTGTTTCAGGCAGCCCCTAAAAGGCCTTATAGTCTGAAAAATACAGCATGAAGAACCCAGCCATGCGTGGAAATCTCCTCTGAGTGAGGAATGAAAGGAGTAAAAAGAGAGAGAGTGCACTCCTCCGATCCCCCTCAGACCGAGCGCTTCACACTCCTGCCAAACGCGACAAGTTTTTAATCGCTTTCCGCAGCAGACGTCCCTGCTGAAGCAAACACAGAGTGCACAAGTCAGCGCTGTTTTTTGGCTCTGACTCCTGACACATGGCCAGAGCGGCGCGCTCGCCAAACTCCACATTTTTCAGGTTTTTTTCTTTTGTATGTGCTGTCACCCGGTGATAAAGCTTATGTTTTTGGTTGAGAAACAAGTTGTCAAAATAGAAGCAGTAACAAAATATACACGAGTATTAATTACATCATGCACTGAGGGAATAAGTAATGTGTCTAATATCGCTCACGTGATGACGTGGATCAGAAACCAACAGCCATCTCTATAGCACGAGGAGAACATTTTCTCCTTTTAAGGTATAGCTACTAAATCGTCTGAAACCTTCACGAGGGGAGCGAGGGCTTCTCCAACCGTACGGTCGTCTTTTATTATGGATTATTTTACTTCAGTGACTGATCTCACTCCCTCTGAACTGTATTTACACTTAACAAAAACTGCTGCGAAGCTTTTAGCACGTCCACCTCACAGCAAGAAGGTCCTGGGTTCGAGTCCCGGGCTCGGTGAGTGCGCTTCTGTGTGGAGTTTGCATGTTCTCCCTGTGCTTGTGTGGGTTTCCTCCGGGTACTCTGGTTTCCTCCCACAGTCCAAAGACATGCACAGTAGGCTAATTGGCTGTTCCAAATCGCCCCTAGGTGTGTGTGTGTTGGACCTGTGATCAACTGGTGGGCCGTTAAGGGTGTACGCCCAGAGTCGGCTGAGATAGGCTCCAGCCTCGCTACGACCCAGTAGGATTAAGAGGTTCGGCAAATGAATGAAAATAGAAATATTTTTTTAGAACTTTATTGTTTATAATGATTCAGCACTGAATTTATTGGATTAAAGGAAAGCCAATGTAATTTACTCTTAATTAATTAACAGGGTTGAGTTTTTAGCATTGATTTAGCACAATATTGTTGACTAGCATCTCTGTTCATGGTGTTAAAGCCTGAAGGACAACAATTTAAGTAAATCTATGTTTGATTAAGAAAACATTTACTTTGAATTTATAAACTGAGTATTAGGGTTATATTTTTTAAAATTGTCCTTAATATCTATATTAAATATCACTGGGAATAAAAAATAGAACTTGCATGAACACTTGTGGGTTTTCATGTCTCTAGTCTTGTTGCATGTGGGCGTGGCCTTACCAGTTTTTTTCTTTTTTTAACTGCTGTACATATACGAATAATTTACCTACAGTACATACATCATTATTTAATTAACATCTTACATGCTTGGCTACGTACTAGCTTTGTTTTCAGACAGCAAGCTACTTATACTAGCTTTGTGAACACACCAGAAGTTTCAGCGATCTCTACAACGTCCTCCAAGCTTTGCTTTTCATTATAATGTCTCTAAAAACACCCGAGGGGAGAAACAGGAAACAATGGACCGCTTGGCACAAACACAAAAGGTTAGAGGCTGGAGGTTAGAGGTTACGGTTGTAGGAGGAGTTGGATCAGGTCCAGCTCCTGCCCCTGGACTTTTGGATCTGCAGTGAAGATGATCTCAAGTTATTCTTGCTGTTAAGATGATGATGATGATGATGGTGATGATGAGGAAGATATATTGTTTGATGTTCATATATTTAAATTTTTTTTAAGTATTTATTGATTTATTTGTACTTTTAGCCCCGCCTGTTTTCAGCGAAACCCCGCCCTCAGTCACTGAAGCCTTTTTTGGCAAACCAATCACATTGAAGTGTGTTGCCCATGGCAACCCTCCTCCCGCCATCAAGTGGTACAAAGGTGATCTTGTAATGAAGCAGACCAGCAATATGAAGGTGAGATTTATTGATTGATTGATTGATTGATTGATTGATTGATTGATTGATTGTTATAAAATGGTGCAGAAAAAAAACAGGGTTTTCCCCTAAAAATAATATAATAGAAATTGTGTAAGATTGCTTCGTGTGATTTTTTTTTTGTCTTCTATTTTGTGTAGTTGTCCTGGCCAAACTGATATGTTTAAATTGTATAATAATTAACGAAGTAAAAGCCCAAATTTATGTTTCTAAATTACATGCAAGTCTGAATGTAGAGAGAATGACAAGGGTCCTAACAGAGAACCTTGAGGGACATCATACTGTTAAATACTTTCTTTTGAGGCTAAAAAGCTGGTGATGATTAGTAAAGAAAGATGTAAACTGCACAAGATCCTATGTGTATCACCTGACTGTGTTTTCTATAACGCTCACATATGGAGAACCGTATTAACACTCTTGAACTGCTCCGAAATCTTCAAAGTTCTCCTTTAAATCTGTCATTGTTTCCCATTGAGCATCAGGATGAAGGTTTTTTCTAGAATAAAAGAAAAAGAAGTTCTCTGTTGATGAACATGTGGTCACATAGTTTCTACAACAGGTTACAGCTAAAGGGTTTACTTTTGAGGAAAAAATTCACGTATAACCCCCATAAAAAAGTACTGTTAACCATCCAAAGAACATTTTTGTATGATAATCACTGGTCTACAATCACGCTGCTTGTGATTATGTATATTTATAGCATAGAGGCTTGCATCATCACTTTTTAATTTTCCTCTCCACCAAAATTTCCATGTGTAGCTTCCTCCCTTCCTGATGTCCCCTCCCATCATACTGACACATCTCTCTCTCTCTCTCTCTCTCTCTCTCTGTCTCTAGGTCCTGAATGGGAGTCTGACATTCTTGTCTGCAAGCAGAGAGACAGCAGGACGTTATCAGTGCCAAGCCTCTAACAGCGAGGGAAATAAGATTCACACCACTGAGCTCAGGGTTAAAGGTCAGCTCATATAAAATGTACCCCTCCCTCCATTGTTTAGTGTGTTTTAGTGTTTAGTACTTCTCAGAAAGTGTGGAAAACTTTACAGAGAGCAGGTTAACTTGACTCAGCACCACTGTGTAGAGTTGCACTTGTATGTCCAATCCCTGATCAGCATTATTCCAAAACATCCAATCACCGACCACCATTATTTCCAGTGTCCAATCACTGATTGCCATAATTTCTGATGTCTAATACCTGATCACTATTATTCCCAATATCCAATCACTGATCACTGTTATTCCCAACATCCAATCACTGATCACTATTATTCCCAATATCCAATTACTAATCACTATTATTCCCAACATCCTATCAGTGATCACTATTATTCCCAATATCCAATCATTGATCACCATTATTTCCAACATCCAATCACTGATCACTGTTATTCCCAACATCCAATCACTGATCACTATTATTCCCAATATCCAATTACTAATCACTATTATTCCCAATATCCAATCATTGATCACCATTATTTCCAACATCCAATCACTGATCACTGTTATTCCCAACATCCAATCACTGATCACTATTATTCCCAACATCCTATCAGTGATCACTATTATTCCCAATATCCAATCATTGATCACCATTATTTCCAACATCCAATCAGTGGTCACTGTTATTCCCAACATCCAATCACTGATCACTATTATTCCCAACATCCAATCAGTGATCACTATTATTCCCAATATCCAATCACCGATCACTATTATTTCCAATATCCAATCATTGATCACTATTATTTCCAACATCCAATCGGTGATCACTGTTATTCCCAACATCCAATCAGTGATCACTATTATTCCCAATATCCAATCACTGATCACTATTATTCCCAACATCCAATCACTGATCACTATTATTCCCAATATCCAATCACCGATCACTGTTATTGCCGACATCCAATCTCTGATGATTATTGTTTATCCACTCGTGCACTTTATACTTCATTTTAAATGCCGTTCTTGATGATATTTGGTCTGAATTGTTTATAATGACGATAATTTTAGTTTTAATGTAGCATAAATATAGGGCGGCACGGCGGTGTAGTGATTAGCACATCCACCTCACAGCAAGAAGGTCCTTGGTTCGAGTCCCGGGCTCGGTGAGGTTGTTTCTGTGTGGAGCTCCCTGTGCTTGCATGGGTTTCCTCCGGGTACTCTGGTTTTCTTCTACAGTCCAAAGACGTGCACATTAGTCTAACTGGCTGTTCCAAATTGCCCCTAGGTGTGAATGTGAGTGTGAATGGTTGTATGTGTGTTGGCCCTGCGAGGTACTGGCGAGCTGTTCGGGCGGTTTGGGTGGTTTAGTGAATGAACGAATGATTATAATATTCTATAAGAAATAAGATATCGTCTATTATTTTCTATTCCCCAAAGCACTTCCTTGTTACACACTGATGATCAGATTATTTTGAAATCCGAATAGCAGTGAAGTCAGACAAGCAGATACTGCCATCTAGTGGTAAGATGGTGGAATCAAGAGCTATATGCAAATCCCAGATCGTTTGTAACCAATCAGTGATCAACTCATAAAATGATCTGGTTTTATTTAGTTTCTAAGAGAATTTAAAAACAGCACTCCGAGTGTTTTATTCCTTCAACACGCCGACATTTTCTTTCTTCATATCAGGCCCTCCGGTAATCCTGATTCCTCCGACGGACACCGTCCTCAACATGTCCCATAATGCCTTGCTGCGGTGCCAGGCTGAAGCCGATCCTCCCAACATGACCTACGTGTGGACGAGAGACGGCGAGAACGTCTACCATATAGAGTGAGTCTCCAGATTTACACCCAAACACCGTCAGGATCAGCGAGACGGTTTAGGTTTCATCCCGGTCCTGTTTTTGTTATTGTGTGCTTCGTCAGGTCTCTGAAATCTCGTGTGAAGGTGATGGTAGACGGCACTCTACTCATATCCACTTTACTCCCAGGGGATTCTGGGAAATACATGTGCATGCCAACCAATGGCCTTCCAACGTCACCTACTGCCTCGGCCACCCTTACAGTGCGACGTATGTATATATGTGTGTGTGTGTGTGTATTAAAATAATCAGACATGTAAAAATAATTTTTATACAGTAGAAAATACCGTAATAATAAAAATATTATTATAAAATAATATAAAATAATATATTGTTATTTTCTGAGTATGTATTGTAAATATGGCGGCGCAGTGGTATAGTGGTTAGCACATCCACCTCACAGCAGTCACAAAAGCCCTGGGTTCAAGTCCCGGGCTCGGGCATTTTTGTGTGGAGTTTGCATATTTTCCATGCCGCTGTCGTGATCGTGATGTCCCCTCTACCTGTAACAGACCCTGCGCTGGTAATCCAGATGCCCGAGCGGCTCTTCCTCCCTACAGGAATGAAAGGAGTGATTCCCTGCCCGCTGGTTTCCGAACCCCCGTTGCTCCGAGTCAACTGGACCAAAAACGGGAAAGCGCTGGACCTCAGCTCTGTGAGAGAATATTTCTGTTTCTGTTTCAGCTAAAAAAAAATTGCAGAGCTTGTTAAAATATAATTTAAATAATATATAAAAATATATTTTCTCCTCATTCAGTACCCAGGTTGGATCCTGGCCGCAGACGGCTCCATCGTTATCACCACGGCCAACGATGACGCAGTCGGCGTGTACACCTGCACCCCGTACAACAGCTACGGGACGATGGGCCAATCAGAGCGCACCACCGTCATCCTGGAGGTTAGACTCAAAGTCAATGTCAATGTCATGTTCGTTATACATCATACCCAGTAAATCCAAATCTAAACGTTCCTGTAGAGGATCGAAAGTTATTCCGATTTATTATTGCACCTCGTGGCCTCAAGATCCTTCACCTCATTATAAAATGAATCAGGAAATCCATCCTGGAGGCTTTAAAAAAGAAAACCGCACTAATAAAACGAATACAGGAAATGAGAGGCGGTGACACAGAGCTGTGATGTGCTGAACTCTTTCAGGACCCGCCATCCATCACACTCGCTCCGCGTAAGGAGTATAGGGCGGAGGTGGGGAGGACGCTGATTATTCCCTGTCAGGTCCGCGGAGATCCTCCACCGAAAGTCACCTGGACCAAGGTAACAAGTTCTGCAGGAGGATCAACTGTTTTACATGTTTATAGCACTGCGCTGTCAAAGGCTCAATTCTGATTGGTCAGAAGGTGTTGATTTATTAATTGATTCATTAATAAATTTTCTTTAATTGTTATTAATTAATGAATTAATTTTCTATACCAGCAGCTCTGAGAGTAGTGCAGCCGGCAATCATAATAATAATGCACTTATTCTAATAAGTTACTGTTTCCATGGTAACAGCTCCACATTAATGGGTTTAAAATGTTACGGGGAGTTTTTACTGTAGGGAGAAGGAAGGAGTCTCCAGTGTCAGCAGTTTTATTTTAATCTGTTAAAGACAACAAAGTTTATAGGTTGCATTAGGAAGAAAGAAAGAAAGAAAGAAAGAAGGAAAGAAAGAAGAGAATAACAGAAAAAAGGAAATTTAAGGGAAGAACAGAAAGAAAACCAGAAACAGACATAGGACAGAAGACAACTGAAAGAAAGAAAGAAGTGGGAGAAAGATGGGAGAAAAAAAGAAATAAAGAATAAAGGAAGAAAGAAATAGAAGATAGAAAGGAAAATGTAAGGATAAAGAAAGAAAAGAGGGAAGAGTAGAAAAAGGAAAATAAAGAAAACAAGAAAAGAAGAAGAGGAAAATGGAGGGATAAAAAAAGAAAGAACAAAGAGGAAAGAGGGAATGAAGAAGTAAGAACAGAAGTACGAAAGAAAGAAAAGTAAAAAGAAGAGAATAACAGAAAAAAAGGGAAGTAAAGGGGAAAAAGGAAAGAAAACAAGAAAAGGACATAAGACAGAAAAAAATAAAAGAAAGAAGTGGGGAAAAGATGGGAGGAAAAAAGGGAGAAAGAACAAAGGAATAAAGAATGGGGAAGGAGGAAAAAGGAATACAGAAAAGAAGAAAATGGCACTGCAGGGATGAAGAAGGAAAGGAAGGAAAGAGGAAGAAAAAGAAGGGAAGAATGAAGAAGGCGATAAAGAAAAGAGGAGGAAAAGGAAATGAAAGAAAACAAGAAATGATGAAAAGGAAAATGGAGGGATGAACAAAGAGAAGAAACGAGGAAAAAGATGGGATGCAGATATAAGAACAGAAGAAAGAAAGAAAGAAAGAAAGAAAGAAAGAAGAGAAAAAGAAGAGGAAAGTAGGGAAGATAAAAGACAGAACACATTAAAGAAAAGTCCATTTCAAGGAAGAAAGAAAGAAAGAGCCAGTAGTAGGACAGAAAGGAGTCTCCAGTGAGTTCACCAGTGTTTATGTAGAAGGTCAGTAATCTATCAATCGTATTATAACCTCCATGTTTTCATCTTCTTTTATATTTCTCTCTCTCTCTCTCTCTCTCTCTCTCTCTCTCTCTAGCTCAGACCCTCTGTCTCTCGCCCCCTGTTCTCTGTATCAGGAAACGGTTCTCTGCTCCTTCAGTCTCTGAGTAAAGAGCATCATGGTGACTGGGAGTGTAGTGTGACGAACCGAGTCTCCACCGTCACCGCCACCACCACCGTCACAGTGCTCGGTGAGGAACAACACTGCACACACTCACACCACACACACACACACACACACACACACACACACACAGAATAGAGACCTTTACTTTCTCTTCTAGAGATCATTATGCTGTTTCCTGTTATCATTTCTCTCACTCTCATCTCTCTCTCTCTCTCTCTCTCTATCTCTCTCTCTGTGTGTGCGTCAGGTACAAGTCCCCAGGCTGTCTCCTCCGTGTCTGTTGAAGTCGGTGTAAACCAGGCCAATGTGTCCTGGGTGCCTGGATTTGATGGAGGATACACACAAACCTTCACCGTCTGGTTAGTGTCTAGAAAATCATTATAACTCCCTGTATGTGTGTGTGTGTGTGTGTGTGTGTGTGTGTGTGTGTGTGTGTGTTCATGCTGCCACCATATTGGTACTGCATACTTTATAATCACAGTATTGTTGAATTCTGGTCTCTGATTGGTCACGCTGGGTAAAGGTTAAGTGTTAAGTAGCTTTCAGTTTTCTGACATCATCAGGACACAAACATTCAAGAAAGAGAAAAAAAAACAGATGGTGAGGGAACGAGTATTTATAAACACTATAATGAACAAGAGAACATTTACAATAACGTTTTGGGGGTATGCTGTATATTCCTCTTAATGATGAGTCGCAATCAGCGTTTATTCCACCAAAGGGGCGGGGCTGGGGGAGGTGGGGACTGCCTGCCTTTAATTAGAGGGTGTTAACATCCATCCATCCATCCATCCATCCATTCATCCATCCAATACCTGCCTAATGATTAGTGAAGTGGGTTTGGGACCAAAAGGTTTGATTCCCGAACCTGCAGGAAAGATGTGTGGCGGTGGTGGTGGTGGTGGGGGGTGAGCAGCACCTTCCCTTCCTCCACCTTCATGGCCTTTGAGCTTTGGATGGGTTAAATGCAGAATCCAAATGTCCTTTGTGTGATTAATACATTCATTCATTCATTCGTTCATTTTCTAAGCCACTTAATCCTCATTAGGGTCGCGGGGAGGCTGGCGCCCATCTCAGCCAACTCTGGGCAAGGGCGGGGTACGCCAGGCCATCACAGGGCAACACACATGCAACCATTCACACTCACACCTAGAGGTAATTTGGAACAGCTAATTAGCCTACTGTGCACGTTTTTGGACTCTGGGAGGAAACCAGAGTACCCGGAGGAAACCCACGCATGCACAGGGAGAAAATGCAAACTTCACACAGAAACAGCCCAAGCCCGGGAATCGAACCCAGGACCTTCTTGCTGTGAGGCAGACGTGCCAGCCAGGGTTACATAGCAAATTGGATGCCACGCCTCTACAGTCACTAGATTTTTCCACTGCTTCTGTTTTATTTTTCTGTTGTCTTGCTTGACACATGTGGAATTGTAATAAGTGTGTTTTCTCTTTCAGGTTGAAGTGTGTGTGTACGTTGGAGGAGCACCAGGAATGGCGCTCGGCTCCTGGTCCGTCCTCCAGCACCAGCGTATTGGTCGGTGACCTCCTTCCGTCCACTGAGTACCAGTTCAACGTGATGGCTCACAACAAGCTGGGCAGCGGCCCATTCAGTGACATCACCACTGCTCGAACCATGGGTCAGAACCAGCTTTTACTGCCTCTGTTACCCGGCTATAGATCTCCTGTCTCTCTGTCCTGTCCCAGTCTGTTTGTATTTTGCTTGCCATGGCGCCTTCACCGCCATCTCGACTCTCGACGACTTGACGGGTTTTTTTTATCTTGCTTCATATCCAGACCCACTCCCGTTAAAGCTGGAGCCGCCCACACTGCTGTCCTACAACCAGAGCTCTGAGGGCGTTTATCTGCGCTGGGTAGTGCCATCACCTCAGCAGCTACCTATCGGCAGTTTCATACTCCAGTCACGTCTTAAGGATGGCGAGTGGACGACGCTGAATGAGGACATCAGTGTGAATCAGAGCGAAATGCTTGTTCAGGGATTACAAAAGGTTTTTTTTTCTTTCTTTCTTAACAGCACAGTTTGTTTTGTAGTCCTCTCCTGCTTGTGAGATGAAATGCAAACCTCCACCAAGCCTAACAATTCCCTGTATTACAGTGTCTGAAAACATTGCTATCAGTCTGAGGTAGCAGCATTCCAGCATTAAATATCCCTATGTTGGTAAAACTTGCAACAGAAACCACAAAAGTGGCCCAATGCATCATGGGAGTGAGATGTCACTAAACTCACAACTCACACAAACTCCGCCACCTTCATCCTCATTTATTCATTCATTTAATTACTGAACCACTTAATCCTTCTATGGTCTGGAAGTAGGCTGGAGCCTATCTCAGCCAACTCTAGGAGAAGTTGCGGTACACCCTGAACAGCTCGACAGTTCACTGCTGGGCCAACACACACACACACACACACACACACACACACACACACACACACACACACCTAGGAGCAATTTGGAATTGCTAATTAGTCGAATGTACATGTCTTTGGACTGTGGAAATTGGGGTACCCTGAGAAAAGGGACTCGAACCCAGAATAAACAGCCAATCACGTCCAGTTCTCTCTAAAGTGCGAACAGCCAATCAGCATCGCAGTGCATGCAGATGTACGTATTTATGTGAATAGCTTTAAATTTGGTGCTCTGCTAGAAATTTCACCCAGTTATCCTTCACCACAGTAATAGACATGTAGCCAAACACACTGACGAAAGTTTATTCTGCTACTATAGAGCAAAACACGCCCCTGGGGGTGGGGCATGCATATTTTAAAGAGTATTTAATTGGACAAACACAAGATGAGAACAGGATAATCCTGGAGATGATAAACTATGAAATGAAATCCCTAAAACAGTCACTCTCTCACTCATTTCCTGAACCGCTTACCCCTACTAGGGTCGCTGGGAGGCTGGAGCCTATCTTGGCTGACATTGGGCAAAGGTGGGGTACACACTGAACAGTTCGCCAGAGGCCAAGACACACACCACCGTTCATACTTATACCTAAGAGCAATTTGGAGCAGCCAATTAGCCTCATGTGCATGTCATGGGAGAGCATGCAAACTCCACACAGAAACGCCTGAGTCCGGGAATTGAACCCAGGAACTTCTTGCTGTGAGGCGGACATGCTAACCACTATGCCACAGTGCCGCCCATCCTCAAAACAATGTTTTATTTCATTTTGTAAGAGACGGCTTGGTGCACATTAAATGTTACCGATTGCACCTTTAAAGCTACAGTTGCATTACACTATCGAATACGATTATAATGATTTCAAACTGCTCGCTTTGCTAAATGTCATTCTAATGCCTGGTATTTTCTTTTTCTTTCTATTTCTGACATTCTGCAGAACTGCAACTATGAGCTGAGACTCCTGTCTCGCCGTGGAGAGCAGCTGAGCATGCCCAGTCACTCGATCAATGTCTCCACTCTGGGTCAGTGCCTAAACCCCGCTCCACTTTCCTTCCTACTTTTCTGGTTATTCAATTTAGGCCTGTATCTGTTTGGATTATTCTCATAAATCTTCCATTGTTCTGTTTTTGAGCCAAAAAAAAACCAAACCAAAAAACGTTTTATTTTACAATCACAGACAAACATCCTCCGAGTTCACGTCTCCCAGAGACGGAGCAGCAGCCGGTCTGGGCTGGAGTCGTGATTGGGATGGGGGTCCTGTGCCTTTTGCTGCTGATTGTTTTGGCCATGGTTTGTTTTATTGGTCGTAAAAGAAGCCGGCGACACAGGAAGATGATGCGGGGTAAAGAAACTAAAGCTTTGCTTTACATGAATGTCTTATAGAGTCCTTCATAACTTAATAAACCTCACTTCCTGTTCAGAAAAAAAGTAATTCTTCCCTCAGTTTTCATTTCTCCTTGCCATTCATTTCCATTGTCATGTGTCTTTGGTTGTTTCAGATCACTCGACTAATCCTTCTAAGAAGTAAGTGTATTTTATTCATCTTTCATCAGATACTTCGTGGATAAAAACAATTAATATTGGAACCGGAACTTGTGAAGCTTAGATGAAATACAGACCATCTAATCACAGTCACTTTGTTGATGAATTAGTTTCTCATTCAGTTCCCAGTTATATCAAATAAAGGTGAAATACAGTGGTATCTCTTAGAAATAAAATGAAATCAGCCATAATGTCTTTCTGAACCCATTTGCTTACTCCTGTATGTGAGTGCGGCATGACATTAGTAAACATCGGCATCTTAAGGCGTGCGAAAGCACCGAACTCTCGGACTCTTCCACGCAGCCAATTTTTTGCGCTTGCACAAGATCGTTCCTCCGGTCACACGGACTTGTTATTGTTATTATGAACAGGAAGCCTTTACATTCATCCAAAATGATCTCATAATGGAAGATAAAACACATCAGATATTCACTTTAAACTCTTTGTTATAAACAGACCCCCCATTAGTAATAATTCCACCAAAGTTCTCCTCATGACTTGATTTCTACACTGATGCTGACGTGGAGTCATGTGGAACCTTCATCATGGTTCCTACCCCGTTTCCAGATCAGTCCTCTTTGGGGTTAGCGAGTCCGTTAATATTGTAGGTTTGTTTGCTACAACTAAGTGCTTAGAAAGTTTTAAAACCTTTTTTTTTTTTTACATCCTGTCTCTCCCTCAGAGCTGGCTCGGATCCTGACAGCCCTGACAGTGTACTAAAACAGAAACTCCTCCCCCTTCGCCCACTCTCCAGTTCCTCCTCGTCGTCAGACCAGTCTTCCTTGGACAAATCCAACCGGAACGATTGTCCTGACCAGAAACAGCACCAGCTCCCACGTACCCAACCTCCAGCTGAGGATTCAGTACCTCAGGGTCACCTCCGTCGTGACTCCAACGTCGAGCTCATTCATCGTGGGCCAGATGGCCGATTCAATGTAGAGCCTTATGAAGAACTTAGCACCTTAGATTCTGCTCCATGCAAGCACGATATGTCAAAGAAACGCTTCTCGTATTCATCCGAGCGCCCTGGTAATGTGACACTTCATAAATCGCAGTCTTTGCATGAAAGAAGGCATCCCCCTTTCGTCCTTTCTGTGGACATGCCCTCTTATGGATTTGACATTTCTCCTTCTGGCAGAGCGCAAACCTTGCCCAGATATGGCTGCTATTCTGTGTCTCTGGGACAGGAGACCTCAGATAGACTGAGTCTGTCCTCCGAGACCAGTGATTCGGTTCTCTACCCACCATCGGATAACTGTTCAACTCTAAAGTGTGGTGGCGCTCGTGCTACAGCCAGCTCTCTTGTTCTACAAATGGAGCATGAAAAAGAACTAGGAAACCTTAGCCGCTGTCTTAGGTTGGCCAGAGAGAGAGAGCAGCTGGAGCAAGAGCTGCGGAAGTACACTCTGGATCAGAACTTTGAAATTAAGAGAGGTGGATCACTCCGAGTGGAGTCCAAAAGAGAAGTTGAGGATATTGACATAACAGCTTGGAAAAGCAGAGGAATGGGATCCTTGCATGTCACACAACTGTCCAACAGAGGGCAGTGTCTCTCCGGTAACACTATTACTCCAAGAGTGAGAGCTTCTTCTTGTATTCCCTGGGAGGCTGGATATATAATGTCTCCCAGTAACCTTGTGCATGCACAAAGTTGCCAAGAAAGGGCTTTTGACTGCCTGAGGGACTCTCATTTAAACAGAATGTCGAACCAGAGAAGGTCTAAAAGTCTAGACCGAGGGGAGCACCAAAGATTACGTGTTAAAGATCAGCAGCGAAGGCGAACCGTGACTGAAGGTGCCACTGTCAATTTTGATAATAAACCTCTGGACCCACCATTGGAAAGATCTCATTATAGTGTGGAGGGCAGCCTGAAGAATCCTGGAGCTTACAGTCACAATCAACAACATAGTTTCCCAAGAATGAGTCACTTGGGAGATACACAGCAAGAAGGAAAAGCTGAGAGAAGCAGAGGGCAGGCTGACTGTGCAACTGATTATGTGGAGATGTGTGTGGATGAGCCAGAGATACAGGCTCAGGCTTCTCAAGTGAGGTCCATGCCCCGGACCATGGATTCCCAGAGACCCAGTTTATATCAGCTGCAGACAGGGACAGAAAGACAATCAGCATACAAAACGATCCAGAGAGGCTTGAGAAGAGACCCGGAGATGAGTAGTGGTTCGAGTAGAACCCTGCCTTCAAAACATCGACAACGACCAGCTTTCCAGTACGGTCTCAGTGGCGCTGCCCAAAATATAAATCACCACAAAAGTGCCCCTAGTTTGGATGATAAAATGTACAGTGAGCGATTCCTGCCCCCTGATGCCTGGATTGACTCGCTAAGCATGGGCCAAAAGTCCTCGACGTCTCCTTTTCCAAGTGATGAGGACAAGCAGACGATCCCGAGTCAAGAAACTGAACCTTGTTCTGCTTCAGAGATCCAGCTTCAAGACTCCCATCATCAGCATGCGTCTCATAGTCCCTCTACTGCAGACCAAGGATGTCAGCACCACAGACCTCCTTCAATGCCTTTAGAGGATTCCAGCTGGGCTCCCATGCATTGCTACTCCCCAGACCCTGAGGGAAGTTGTCGAAGCTATGCAAGCCATAGCAGTGGCAGAGGAAGTCTGGATCAGCCGAGCAGCAGGCAGTCTCTGTCTTTTAGCCCCACTCTTAACTGCTCCCTAGAGATCCCTGAGGAGAGCGATCGAGACGAGGCCAGACAGCGCTCGCTGCAGGAGTGGTGAGAAATTACTTGTCTCAAGCTCAATTTTTTTGTCCATTATTATTTTATTATCTCTAGGCTGTTGTTTTTCTAGTCCAGAGATGGTGCTATGTAATACTTGCGAATCAGTTCTCTTCTGTTGCATAACAACTACCAATATTGTACACAGAACACAGCTTCCTAACCAAGAACCTGGTCCAGGAGACCCCCCTTTTCCTGCCCATTGTTAGTTCAACTTGGGGGTCGCTGCAAAGCATAGTTTGGGGTGGGGTGGGTTGGGGGGGGGGGGGGGTGTCATTAATGTTCTAATGGTGGAAATTAGAATTTATTATGAATAAAGGTTTCATTAGATTTCATTCAGTAGACTTATTAGCTTGGGCAACATGGTGGCATAGTGGTTAGCACATGAGGTCCTTTACAGCAAGAAGGTCCTGGGTTCAATTCCCGGGCTCAGCACAGGGGTTTTCTGTGTGGAGTTTGCATGTGCTCCCAGTGTTTCCTTTGGGGACTCCAGCTTCCTCCCACAATCTAAAAAAATGCACATTAGGCTAGTTAGATGTTCCAAATTGTTGCCCTGCAATGACCTGGCCTGAGCTGTTCAAGGTGTTCCCCACCTTCACCCAGAGTCACCTGAGATAGGCTCCAGCCTCTCTGTGACCCTAGAAGGATTAAGCAGTTCGGCAATTGAGTAAATGAAAGAATTAATTAACCAGCTTGACTTGTCGTGTAAATTGCATCCCTCCCACCCAGATAACAGGAACCGTTCCATGTCTAAGAACTTGACAGAATCCAGGTTGGGATATTGCAAGGATTTTTCTACTCCCGATCTTTTCAGAGATGTTCTGATGTTTAAAAATATATCTCCAGCTCCAGGAGAGATTCCGTTGATGAGAACTACGAGTGGGACTCACAATACATCTCCATGAACTCTAATGACCTCAAAACATCAGTCAGTCCAGTTTGCCTGCAGGGGGAGCTCCTGAGCAAGGGAAGACGGAGAAGTCCTCTGAACGATAACAGGCTGGTGTTTAAGCAGGAAAAGAAAGGTGGGGGAAGTCTGTGGAATCAGACATGCTTTAAATGTTCTCTCAAATGTTTCTGCATTAAAAAAAAAAAGTTAAACTTTATTTAAATTGAATTTCTTATGAGGAATAACCAAGATATTTTTAAAGGGAGTTCATGTTCCATCCACGAAGTTTATTTTCCTATGATACCAAGTCCTAGACTGTGTTCAATCCTCTTAAACCACAAACTCCACAAACACTTAGCTAAAAAAAAATGTGGAAAAATACAGCGTTACCTCATTGTTAAAACACTGACATTGGAGACTCCTTCGATAAATGTAGTCATCTCCTCGTAATAATAACCTTCACCATATCAACAGTACACCCCGTCACACTCAGCCTCATTCCCAGTACCTCCTTAAAGAATTGTGTGGATGCAGTAAGAACTTGTATGATGTCGAAGTAACTACAATTGAAAAGAAATTTAATAGGACGTGGTATGGTCTCCATGGATGCTGAGGACGTGGTCAAACTTTGGACATGTTAAAAAAAACATAGTGTACACTTGGTGGAACAGGACGGAGTTAAAAACTTAATAAGGATGTAGTCATGCCGGTGTTGACATAGTAACAATGTAAGTAAAACCTAGAAGGGATTTCACTGGTGCAGTAGAAGCATGGCTCGGACTGGTTGAAATTTAGATATAGACACAAGAAAACTTGCAGAATAAATGAAAAAGCACAGCACATTTATATGGATGGGACAGACGTGACAATAGAGAGAAGTGGTAAGCGTGTGGTGCGATCTGATTGGTTATAGTAAGAACGTAGTTGTTTGCTATGTGTTCCTTATGATTTTCGTCTAAGTGTGATGGGGTTACATGTGTTTTTAAATATGTTTATGTGGAGTGTCTGCCATTAGGTTATAACCAATTCAGAGTTGAGAATTCAACGCATTTTTTGTAATAATGTGTGTGTTTACAGGTCTCTACCACTCGGTTAGCATTTTGCCCCCCAGCTGTGAAGAGTCTATCCTGGAACAGGAAATTCAGCACGGCTCCATGGCCTACCCTGACCCTAACCCTGATGCAGAGGCTGTGCGATTTTGAATCTTCACAGTAAGGACATTAACACTATATTTACACTGACAAGTGACAAAGTCATCGACAGGCAATTATTCAAATTATTCAATTTCTATACACGGGTGAGATGTGAAGCCACAGTTTCACCCGCAGGGTGACAAGTGTGATATCTAAAGTGAGCTTATCTCAGTACTCTATACATAAACTCAATGCATTGCGTGATCCACCATTTCTTCAGCTTCTACCTGCAATTCTTTTCCCTTTTCTAATAACCGTGGTTTCATCTTAGCCTGTTATGCACTATATCTCGCTAAAATGGAACTGTTTGGAGGGTTATATTTGAATAGGGGTGAGGCTTGTGCAGCATATATTTGAAAATGAGCACAGTTTTATGCAAGGGGAGATGGGGGGAAGGGGGGGCACTTCTGGTTAGAAGGCATTACCATTTGACCTACCAAGGTCAGATATTATATCCATTTTCAGGTATTTATCTTTCATTCCGGACCCCAGTGGAACACCAAAGTATGATTCATAATCCAAAAACCTCCACAGTTCTTCAGGAAGCTGCTTCCCCCAGCACCTCTCCCTGAAAAGCTGATTTTAACTGTGCTCACTGGATGGCCTGTTTGGCTTCCTCCTCCCATTTATGGTCTTTCCGCTCTCTGTGCCTACTCTGCTCTGATTGGTTGCCTTTCTGAAGTGGGTCCTTCCTTTAGTGCGGCCCTTTAGGCCCTTTTCTTTTAGTGTGATGGGGGGCATGATCTGGATGGGCGGAGATACTATTGTGTAGTTTATATCTGATTTGTAGTTTAATATCTGTATAATGTTATTATTGCCATTATCTTGCCTCATTGGAACTGATGCATCCACGTCCAACTCTCATGATTTCAGACTCTCAGACTACAAATAGTGGCCTTTCTAAATAGGCTAATCCTAACTATCGAACACAGTTCAGCAGGTTGCAATTTCATATGTGTAATTAAAAACCACCTAATGATAAAAATATACATATTTTCAGTCTAACAGGAGAGTTTGGAACGCTTTCCTTTCCGTCCACTGTAACTATAGTCTGTAGAGATGTTATATTATGAAAAATGAAGCATGGATGGAAGAAGCAAAGACTGTTGGTGTTGATGAGTGTTAATGGCTTGGAAAGTTAGCTTGCTTTGCTAATCTAATCTAAAAATTAAGCTAGCATGACGCCAAGCACATACCATGGAAATCGAGCTGTGGATGGTACATTTGCAGTCTCGTATTAGAAATACAAATGTGCCAACACACATCTACAAGTGATAAAAGACACCGGTTGCTCACTAACATGAAAGTAGGGTCATGTACTGTACACTGTTTTTAAAGATAATAAATAAGAAATGGCAGAATTGTCTTCGCTAGCGAAAGTAATATTGCATTAGACGCGTGATTAGGAAGGATGATAACCATGTATATTACATTCCCAGATGGAATAGCTCTATTGAATATTTTAATACTTTAATATTGGATATTACCCAGAGCTAACCCCAGTGCATATTTGATAGGGTTATCTAACACACGCCGATGTTCAATTCTCTTTCTGTGTGTAACAGGATCCTCTGCACCAAACATGGCGGACCAGAAAGCGAAGATCACATCGTCGGCGTCATCATCATCATCATCACACCTCAAAATACCCAACAGACTCAATGGCGTTGAGGCACAACATTTAAATGTTTTTTTTTGTTTTTTTTTGCCATCAGTGTTGGAAAAGTTTCTTCATCACAGATAAACTGTAAAAATATGCCCTTCCCGTTCCGCTTCATGAGACTTTTACGCCTGTTAGGCAGAAATATGCAAATGAAGACCGCCTGATATTTTCCTGGTCAAATCCGGCCGTCATGACATCTCCGGTGACATTCGGTTTGAGGAATCGTTTCAGCGTGGAATTGAGAACAGCGTCTCTGATCGGTTGCATCCACCAGAGTCAAAGGACGGAGGAAATGAATCCGTCGTTTCATCACTCGTCTGAGATTACACAGAGGAGGAAAGTGACTCAAGAACTTTCTCTAAATGAGCAACTCCGCTCTGCTCTGCTCGGCTCCTTCAGCACTCTGATTCACACTTCATCCATCTGCGAATTATTAAAAAAAACTTCATACCGAGGCTGGAACAGGTCTAAATCGAGGAACTCACCAGTCCAGATGGTCAGACTCGACTATTTTTGAGCGTTTCAGATGCACGTTGAAGCAAACTTTCCTGGACGTCGGTATCGATCTGCACTCCGAGACCGAGCAGAGCAATTAAAGACCCGGTCAGTTGTGGAGAAAAGTTTTCTAAAAGCTTTCTGGTGTTTTTTTCTCTTTTCTTTTTTCCCCGTCACCTTTAAGGACAACATGAGAGGATGTGAAATGTAGTGTGTAAGAAGTGAACCATGATATAATGACTGAAATAAAATGGCTGATGGAAGGCAGAGCACAGAGGATTTCTCAGAAAACAAACAAACAAACAAACAACAAAAACAACAAAAACCTACATGAAGGATTAACTGCAAAAGAAACCCTGACTGTTGTTTACTACATTTTTTTTTTACTCAACATGAATATATTTACTTTATTTTTATTTTTTATTTTTCAAATTTATAAATACTCTAAGCTACTTTTTTCCTACCGCGTACAAATGATTCATTTGTAAATGACTTGTGAAGGTGTTTATATATGAATTGTAGTTTTATAAAAATCCAGTCTTGTTTGTATGTTTATGAAGGAGATTTGGTAACGGGAACCTCAGATAATCGGCTTCGAAATGTTTAATTGTTGATCTGTTTCGATTTTATACACGGATCACGATGACGTAATTACTGTTGAGTTTAAATCACTTTATTTACAATAAACATTAAATATTTTCATGAACATTTTGAGAAACTTCTTGTCGCTTGTCCCAAGAGGAAACGTCTATAATGCAAGAATTCGACCAATCCTCCTGCATTCTGTCCAACCTTGCGATTTTAACCAAACGCTTCAAGTTTTTAACAAATTTGGCCAATTCTTGTATTACACCACGAGTTTCACTAATCATAGCAGCCCCCTGCGCAAAGAGTGATGAGCCGTATGCATGCGTCCCTTCATTTCATGCATGCATTACTGCACCATGCGTCACTTCCTGTTTTATGCTTTTGAAGACATCAAGCTATGAACATGTGATCAAATACCTTTACATTTTTCATGTATTTTCCTAACTGCATTGCAAAAAACACCTGAAAGCATCATAAGAAAGCAGCAAAGTGGATAGATATACAAACAGAGGTAGAAAGGCAATAATAATTTACATAAATAATCAAAAAAAAATAGCAGATATAGATATAACTATTAACATATTACTGCAGAATATGGAATTTTAGACCACAACAATCACCAGAAAAAGCCTGCGGAATTCTGACGGGTCTGAACCATTTCTACTAGCCTTTCACCTAAAATAAAAGTAGTAGCACCTTTAAAAAATGAGGAGTTACTGTGTTTGTGGTAGCTGAAGCGCTGCAGTGGCTGAGCTGCATTATTGGATTTAAAACAGTGGATCCAGTCCCTGTCCTGGAGGGAACCTTGTCCTGCATATTTTAGTGCTTCTCCTGTCTGTCACACCCGTTTTATAGAGTAGCGGTGTTGGTGATCCTTACAGCATAATTTGTGCGTATGTAATATTTTTAAGTGATACAGACACTTATTTTAACATAAATGACCATAAAAAGCACAAAACTGGTAATTTTATCCATGGATTACTAGCGCGTGCTGAACTGCAGGGGTTAGCAGTCGTTTTCCCCTGGAAGTGACTTCAACGCATTGGCGGGGGTTGATGTCTCCTGTGGTGACTCTGAGAACGAGAACGCTGCCGGAGATGAGCGTGACAGTAAATCCAAAAAGGCTTATGCAGCTAACGTTTTGCCGACTCGGCTTTCCTGTCGTCAGTTGGTTTTGAAACAAAAAGAAATGTTTTCCGCGATTTCTGCGATTGTCGTTTGTGCAGATCAGCACTGGACCATAATGTGCTATGATGCACGGGGTCCATGACGCAGCCCAGCCAATCCAACGAGTTCACATCACTACCAGGCTGGAACAGCCAATCAGAAAGGCAACATGTCTGTGAGCACGCCTAGAGTCATAACACTCGCACGCACTTTAAAATCGGGCAGGGACTGATGTTGGCGGAAGGAACCGCTGATGTTATACGTGATCGTTTTAAAGAGCGATTAACACTAATTCACCACAGGTGGCCTTGAAGTCATGGAGATCTGTTCATGATCTAATTAGTGGAATCAGGTGCGTTGGGATCAACAAAAACGTTAAAATGTGCAGGGCGGGGGGGGTGTGTTCTCCAGGACCGGGTTTGGGAACCTCTGATTTCTTGTTGCTGTTTGTGAGGTTTACCGTTTATGGAGCTTTGTAGGCTTGGATGAATGTAAAAGTTAGAGAAAAGACGCGATTGCACTGCAACCTGGACCACGACAATCCGTTGGGATTTAGACTCCCCTCCCCCACTCAGAAATGTCCCTTACCTCCCCAGGCCAAGACAGAAACACCAACAAAGCACACACGGGCACGTGGTCAGCAATTTCTCTCACTTATTTTGTGATTTTTAGGGTTTATATACACAGACAGTCACTGGAGTAAAGCAAGTTAGAAGCAGTTAGAGTGTGGTCATCAGTAGAGGCGTGGCTAGTCACAACGCCTTCATCCGCACAGGGTCTCTACATGTGCCAAATCTTACTGAATACACGAGTATAAAGAATATCAGTACATAAATTAATCTGATATGAATATTTAGCTCCAGTGTTTAGCTCCTGTGTTTAGTTGACCTACAAAAATATAGATTGATGAACGAGGCCTGTGGTGCAATGAACCCGGTAAAAAGAGCAATTACATATATTAAAAAAAAAAAAAGGGAAAAAAAGTTTGTGCAAGCAGCACAGAGTTTGCCAGACATAATTCTTTTATAAGGACACACGATGTGGAACAGCGCATTAAATGTCAGCTCTGTTTCCAGGGGAACACACACGCGCGCGCACACACACACACACACACACACACACACACACACACTCCTTTAAACTCTGTAGATACACTCTCAGTGTATGTATCTGCACCGGGAGCCACACACAAAGTGTCTCTTGGGGAACATATGTGCGGTATATACACAGTAACGTAGCGCATCATGCCGTGTTTTCCAAAATCATCCTCTGGGATCCCACATCCCACATCCCACATCCCACATCCCCACATCCCCATTCGTCTTTATTCAACAGTGAAAAAAATCTAAAATTCCAGCACAAACCCGAAGTGATTTGGGGGAAAACGCTGACGAGCCTCAGTAACTTCCTGAAACAGAATCAGTTAGCTTTCAGGGTTTCGTATCAGAGAGGATTAAGTATAATTACACATCGTAGGATTTCATGGTCTGTAATCTTATTTGAAAGCTTCTGTCACTACAGGAAAAAAAAAAGAAACAGTAAAAGGATGAAAAAAAAAAAAAACAACAACTTGACATTTCCATATTTTTTTTCCCCTCGTAATAACCGTCGCTCGCGCTGTTATGTAGAACCGAAAGTTAAGATTAAAGAAAAAGCCGGAAGACAGTCAAAACTGAAATGATTGACATCTCTGACCTAGTTTTTGTTTAATCCTGGTTCATTCTTCTTTTTTACTCACTCCTTTTTTTCTACTTCTTTCTCTTATTCTTTTTTAATCTCAGCACCACTATCACCTCCACGGACCTTCTGAGCATTTCTTTGGACTGTTAAAGAAAAGAAAAGGGAAATAGTAGAGCAGACTGAACCAATCAATCAATCAAGCAATCAATCAATCAATCAATGGTAATATTAATCAAGTACGGAAAAAATTTAGCTAAACCAGAGCGCGGCGTGAGAAGATAACGTGGAAAGACGTTTCTGACGTTACAACAGGACATTATCTCGACATGAAAACGGTTCACACTATAACAGGTTTTATTATGGGCCTCATTTGCATATGATCCTTATTGGCCAATCAGAGTATTCAGTGGTCTGTTAATTCTGCACAACAAAGCATTGCTATAGAGAACATAAATAGGATCAGCAATAAAATAATTTTATTTAAGGTGTGGCACGGTAGTGTAGTGGTTAGCATGTCACAGCATGAAGGTCCTGGGTTCGAGTCCCAGGCTCAGTGATAGCGTTCCACAGTCCAAAGGCATGCACATTAAGCTGATTGGCTGCTCCATATTGCCCCTAGGTGTGTGTGTTGGCCCTGCGATGGACTGGCGAGCTGTTCAGGGTGTACCCCACCCAGAGTTAACCCGAAATAGGCTCCAGCCTCCCCATGACCCTAGTATCATTAAGAATTTCGGCAAATGAATGAATGAATTTTTCAGTCAGGGAAATCATTTGTAATCAGTATTTTGTTATTACTCTTATAGTAAGAAGGTTAATGTACATCGAGCTGAATATCATCATGAAATCTCCCTTATATATAACGTGAACTATTTTATTTTAGAACCACAGTTTATCGCTTAGCGGTTAGCAGCTCAGAGCAGGAAGGTCCCGGGCTCGGGGCGTTTCTGTGTGGAGTTTGCCTGTTCTCCCCGTGCTTTTGTGGGTTTCCTTCAGGTACTCCGGTTTCCTCCCACAGTCCAAAAACATGCACAGTATTGTTCTAAATTGCCCCTAGGAGTGAGTGTGAGTGTGAACGGCTGTATGTGCTGCCCTGCGATGGCCTGGCGATCTGTTCAGGGTGTACCCCGCCTTCGCACAGAGTCAGCTGAGATGGGCGCCAGCCTCCCCGCGACCCTAATTTGGATTAAGCGGATTAAGAAATGAATGAATAAATGAACAATCAACAAACGGTGTGGGAAGGTTTAAAGTTTCCATTCAGTTCCAGGTAGATTAAATGAAGATGAAGTACAGGGGGGTCTCTTGGAAATAAAATGGAATCGGATCCACAGTGTCTTTTTGAAACCATTAGTTTCCTCCTGTACGCGAGTGTTAATGACCCCTGCACCGGACGCCATGATATAAATAACATCACCACCTTTTTTTATTTTCTCTTGAAATCGTATCCCTTCTTCTGTTTCTTATTACTTGATCTCTGACTTTTCCACTTTCTACCAATCGCTGTTGTGCTGCCAAGTAATTGTACATGTACAACATGGTTCCTCCGATCGCGGCGTCTTTTTATTGTTATCGTTATTGTAAACAGATATGGAAATAAAACAAGATGTAGAACAGGTGAATAAGAGACACTGAGCCCGTGAGCTGGAGTGGTTTCACCAGGAAACCTTTATATTCATCCAGAATGAACTGATAATGGAAGATAAAACACATCAGGTATTCACCAGTGAATGAGGAACTTTAAAAGAAACCAAGTAACCAACAAAAAAAAAAACAAACCTGATGTTTTTCCTGTTGGAGACTCGCAGATGAACGCGGCGAGCGCCTGCTTCAGAAATCCTGTGATGTGAAATAGTGATACTGTTGCCTGATTAAGCGCATCCTGTAATCCTGTCATTTACTAATTCACGACAGCATGTTCAAATCAGGAAATGAGAAACGGAGCGTAAAATGAGTTCCATTATCTGCTTTAGCGTCACTGTAGACAGCGTACAATTCTTTAATTCTGTTTCTCTTATGGAAAATTAGGTACATGAATCCTGCACGCTTGCTTTAGACCAATGGTGATCAAAGTGTACGCTAAATCAGGAGAGGTAATGAAGTGTCACATTTACATCCAGCTTTATTTTCTAACAGATGCTGAGAATTAGTCACGGGTTGGGGGGGGGGGGGGGGGGGGTTTCCCGGTTTTCAACGGGTTCCTCCACCTTTAAAAAACTTCCGTGTTTTTTTTTAAAAACCCCACTTTTTTGACACAAGTGTGCCCCAAGGGTTTTCAA
>JBCNYH010000026.1:39963284-39975862 GCA_039654325.1 Tandanus tandanus
GAAACTTAATTGGGAGCCAGTGCAGTGTAGATAAGATGGGGGTGATATGCTCGTGTCTTCTGGTTCTAGTAAGAACTATCAGCATCCTCACCATTCTTCTCCTTCTCATCATCATCCATAACATCATCATCATTAACATTCTCCTCCCATCAGCATCCTCATCCTCATTATTCTCCTCTTTATCAGCATTCTCCTCCCCATCAGCATCCTCATCATTCTTTTCCTCCTCCTCATCATCCGTCTCATCATCATCATCCTCATCAGCATTCTCCTCCCATCAGCATCCTCATCCCCATTCTCCTCCTCTTTATCAGCATTCTCCTCCCATCAGCATCCTCATCTTCATCATTCTCCTCCTCTTCATCATCCATTACATCATCATCATTCTCATTAATATTCTCCTCCCCATCAGCATTCTCATCATTCTTCTCCTCCTCATCATCATCCATAACATCATCATCATCCTCATTAACATTCTCCTCCTATCAGCATCCTTATCTTCCTTATTCTCCTCCTCTTCATCAGCATTCTCCTCCCATCAGCATCCTCATCCTCATCATTCTTCTCCTCCTCATCATCATCCATAACATCATCATCATCCTCATTAACATTCTCCTCCCCATCAGCATCCTCATCATTCTTCTCCTCCTCCTCCTCCTCCTCATCATCCTCATTAACATTCTCCTCCCCATCAGCATCCTCATCTTCATCATTCTTCTCTTCTTCATCAGCATTCTCCTCCCATCAGCATCCTCATCATTCTCCTCCTCTTTATCAGCATTCTCCTCCCATCAGCATCCTCATCTTTATCATCCATAACATCATCATCCTCATCCTCATTAACATTCTCCTCCCCATCAGCATCCTCATGCACATTATTCTTTTCCTCCTCATCATCACCATCATCATACTTATCCTCCTCCTTATCGTCATCATCGTCATCATGATCCTGTTCATATTCCTTATCATCACCATCATCATACTTATTATCCTCCTACTCATCAACCTTATACTCCTTTCCTTCTCCTTCTCCTCATCCTCATCCTCATCATCCTCATCATCATAACACCAGTGATAGATCTGGATCTCTCAGTATTGTTCTTGAGCCAGTCGAAGTTGTTCTGGTGATCTGTGGGTGGTTCGGCTGCTTATTACCAAACTTTATATTTTTCTCCCCCTTTTTTAAATTCCTTGGCTGTGAGTGTAATCAGAGCAATCAGCAGTGGGTCTAAATGATGGATATGGAAGACGAGGGTTTTTGGTATTCAGAGGACCGCTGTGGCAGATTGCTTCTATTTTTAAGCTTTTAATGAGGCATGCAATGAGTCCTGTGACTGATATCCAGTAATATGCAAATTAGAAAGGAAATTCCAAACACTATCTTTAATCAACGCACGAGGGACTATTATTATTATTATTATTATTATTATTGTTATTATTTATTATTGTTTTGTATGGAAGTACAGCTGAGTATCATCTCTGGAGCATATGCTGAAGTGATGATTATTGTTTAATAGATTTTTACGGAGAAGCGTTTTGTCACCGCTAGTTTCTAGTTCATGTTCTAAACACCGTATTAACTCCCTTCATCCTTTCTTCTCCCTTCTCGAACAGATCTCTCTTTTGAGCCGAACTGGCTGCAGATCCATTAGTATGCGTCCGATGTACCATCTCCCCTGTACGCCTCCCCGCGCTCTTACACACATGCTAGCAGATATTGATTAGCATACGGCGATAAATACGAGTGAGCTGATTCAGGGATCAACACTCGCATAAGGAGAAGCTTGATAAACACGGGTGAAATCCATTTCCAATCGAGTTTAAGCTTCAGCACATCTTCAGGGTGGAGAAAATCCCGAACGAAGTCTAAATGCTGAAATCACTCTGAAAGTCAAACTGATTGGATGCGACCTTTCGGTTCATTGTCTCAGTAAGAGATCCTTTTTTCTTTTTCTTTATCTTTTTATTTCATGCACTAGCACTCCTTCTTTTTGTCTTTCTGTCTTCATTACAGGAAGAAAAAAAAAAAAACCCCAGTCGTCTCTTTCTTAACAATCCAAGGCCATTTGTTACTAAAAGTAAACGCCTCGTCCAATTTTCGATTTTTGTTCTTTCCTCTGATCAGAACGCTTTCGCTGCCCCAGGAATGCTGGGAAAGGGGGAAAAAAAAAAAACAGAGATGAAAAACCTAATAACTGACTTTCACTCACACACACACACACACACACACACACACACACACACACACACACACACACACACACACACACACCACCACCACCACCACCACCACCATTTTTCTAAAAAATAAAAAAGTACCAATACAGAGAGCACTTTTTAAACATCCCCACCCTTTTGCAGGCTCCTTTAAAGCACTAATACGCTGTACATTTTCCCAACCCCACACTTTAACACTCACAGCATCAACAAACCACATCAAACTTGTCCAGATCCACAATGCATCATTCATCACTATTCTTCTACTGCCTTCCTTTTTAACCCATCACTGCACCAAGAGATGCTTATTTCTATCAAAAGCCATATTAAAATCCAGTTAATCACCGGGTTCAGGGTTTGTCTCTGGATTCAAAGGTTCCTGTATGTCTGGATCCAGGAACCATTACAGACTGGTTATTATTGTTGACAAAAGTGAAAATTTAACCTGTACCTGAACAGGATGAAGCGGCTTCTAAACTGAATACATTTCAAGTTTTTAGTGGCCGTGGTGGCTAAGGCTCTGGGTTTTGATCAGAAGGTCAAGCTCCACGGGTGTCATAGTATGGCTGATCCTGCACTCTCAACTTTTTAACAATCAGGTACATCCAAAGAATGGAATTTCATTGTACTGATACGTAAAGGTTTCTTCTTCTTCTTGTTCTTCTTCTACTAGTTAGTTAGTTCTAAAAGACTCAAGGAATGAACTGGGCAATCCTGTTTCCCAATCATTCAGAAAACATTGGAGTGGATTCATCTCTGTTCAGTGGTGTCCCACAAGGCTCAGTGCTCAGTGCTCTTGCTGATGTAACATCATCTCCTACCATGGTTAAAATGTTATGACACCCAACTCATCTTTTTCCTCCCACAGTCAGATAGACAGATATTTGATCTGTATCCAGGAGAATGACGGCTAATCATCTCGCATTGCTATATATTTATAGAAAGTATGCCCTATGCTTTACCGTTGCTATAGAAGCATTATTGTATTAGAGAGAGTGCATTATTAGAAACATGTCATCTGTACCTGTGTGACTGTCAGAGCTGCTGTTTGGAAATTAAATCAGTATTTTTTTTTAAAAAAAGACAGAGAATTCTACCACACACTGATTTTTATGCCTTTGAGAAAGAAGAGAGTTGGCATACGAAGAAAGAGCAGCAGTTTTCAAGTTCAGAAATAACTAGGGCTCGGATGAGCAGCGGAGCCGATTCTGTGGTGGGAAACAGTCATGTTCTTCTGATGTTATGAAGCAGAAACGTGCAGGATCTGATGGTTGATGTGATGAAATCGGAGAGCTTAAATCTCTTGCTGAAAATTCACACCAAGCTTCTCAGCTTGAATTCTCTCGCATGGGCTGAAAGGGTGCTGTGGATGATTGACATTTCCAGCAGAATGCGTTCTTTAGTGATATTCATGAGGGAGTGTACAGGAACTTTAAAGTCCAACTGAATGCACCCTCTCCTTTACCCTTCCCATTCCAAGCACGCTTTTAGAGCATACCTCCAAGTTCTCATAGCATACCTCCAGATACTTACTGTACATTCCTGCTCATTTGCTTCTTCTCATGATAAATAAACAAAAATTATCGGGTGGAAATTACTGAATATTCCTCTCGATGTTCCGTCTCGGGCGGTACGGTGATGTAGTAGTTTGCACGTCTGACTTAAAGAGTTTGCGTGAGTTTGCATGTTCTCCCCGTGCTTGTGTGGGTTTCCTCCGAGTACTCTGGTTTCCTGCTACAGTCGAAATCATGCACTTTAGGCTAATTGGCGGTTCCAAATTGCCCCGAGGTGTGAGTGTGACTGTAAATAGTTGTGAGTGCTTTGGCCCTGCGATGGGTTGATGAGCTGTTCAGGGGGTACCTTGCCTTCTTCCAGAGTCGGTTGAAATGGGCACCAGCCCCTCCGCGACCCTAAATAGTATTAAGTCGGCTGAGATGTCCAGCCTTGAATGTAACTTTAGTGGGATTTAGCAGTTGGGGAAATTAATGAATATTCTGTGATGTGAACTGAGCCCGGTGTTGATAAATGTTTTAGTATGTACTATATGCGATTTTTCTGGATTATTTCTTACATCATTTTAAATCATGACAGACGCCGGTCAGCACCAAGCGCTGTGGAACAGCGTCTCTTTAACTCTCTTTAAGAGTACTGTAGTATATACACTACACTGAAACTAACAAAAACAAACCAAAACTAACAAAAACAAGATACAGTTTATATTTATCTTTTACCCATGCCAGCAGCAGGTCGGATAAGTTCTGCACTTTGAGCCGAGCTAAGCACTGTGTAGGTAACGGCGTCTGTGGATAGCCTACTCAGAATGAACTACATGGAACTATAAGTAACCTGCTCTTTATAAAGGTGTTTTAGTTTAAATTAAACAGAAACAACTATAAAATAATTTTTTAATTGTTTATTTTTAATTTAAAATCGTGGTAATAATGGCGCCGCCTGCTTCAAGTGACCGACTGTGACAATGTGTGTCTGTTGTTTTGATGTTACAAGCATTATTCACTTGGAATAATGATTTATCATCCCAAGATAGCGGACCAATCAGATTGCGCCATTCCCATTAAACATATTCATTCATTCATGTATTTTCTAAGCCGCTTAATCCTAATTAGGGTCGCGGGGAGGCTGGCGCCCATCTCAGCCGACTCTGGGCGAAGGCGCGGTACACCCTGGACAGTTTGCCAGGCCATCGCAGAGCCAACACACATACAACCATTCACACACACTCACACCTAGGGGCGATTTGGAACAACCAATTAGCCTATTGTGTATGTTTTTGGACTGTGGGAGAAAACCGGCATACCCGGAGGAAACCCACGCAAGCACAGGGAGAACATGCAAACTCCACACAGAAACACCCCGAGCCCAGGAATCGAACCCCGGACCTTTTTGCTGTGAGGCGGACGTGCTAACCACTGCGCCACTGCGCCACCGTGCCGCCCCTAATTAATATTATTCTTGATTTTTTTTTTATTAGATTTTTTTTCCCAACACCAGCAAACATTGCTTCCTCTTCCTTCTGCTTCTTCTTCATTCCATTAATTTTGTCTTGATTTATGTCACAACTTGTTAAAACATGAATGTAGAAGGCGGTCTCACTGGATTTGTCCTATCTGTAGATATAAAGACCACCTTCTCAGACCTGACTCTCACGTAAGCGATCTTGTCCGAAAGTACAAGCGAATTTTATTTAGAAGGGTGCAAAATTAGAATTAAATAGATATTATTATTATCATTATTATTATTATTATTATTAGATATCCGAAGATATGCGAAGGCTTTCGAGAGACCAACCGAAAACGACGTTGCACTATTTCATGGCTCTAATCGCTCACTTGTGAGTCAGCCTTAAGTTTAAAAAACACAACGATTTACAATTTTACAATTACACAGTACTGAGCACATCTTCATGAGAACTTTATTCCATATGTGCTTATAGATGGCTGTAAATCCTACACAATGCACTTTCAAGTTTCACCAGCAGACCAGTAATTAAAAACTATTTGATCTGTGGTCTTTTCTATACTGTAGTTAATGTTAAAATGGTTTCAGAACATGGATATTATTATTATTATTATTATCATCATCATTATTATTATTATTATTAGTTTAATAAAAAACGTCAGCGCGCATTTCGAATCACCATCACACGCAGGCTGTAATTACATTCCCAATTTTTTATAAGCTTCAGTGTTAATGATCAAAGTGGAAAATAATAACTTGATGTAATAAATTACATTCTAATTTCTGGACATCATCATCATCATCATCATCATCATCATCATCATCATCAGATGTCATGCCCAGCTTGAGCTTTGACTGCCATGGTGCACACACTCCTGTTTTAGGTCAAGTGAATTAATTTATCGTTATTCATTTCCAGTTCTCTGGGTTGCTGTCTCCCATCACCATCCGTCTCTGTCTTCCTCCTGCTTTCTTCCCTTCAATCTTCCCCACAGTTACTGTCGGTTCTACCTTCTCTTCCTCTAATCGCATATCTACTAATGCTCTGTTGCCTTTTCATGATTTCTCTTATTCTTCCCGCTCTGTTTCTAAATATTAACATCGCCCTGATATTCATAACTTGCTGCTCCAATCCACATTTATTTTATTCATTCCTTCATTCTGTGAAATGTGTAATCCTACTAGGGTCGCAAGGAGGCTGGAGCCTATCTCAGCCGACTGGCGAAGGCAGGGTACACCCTGAACATCTCGCCAGTCCATCACATGGCCATCACTCATACACAACCATTCACACCTAGGGGCGATTTGGATGCCCTAGTTGCATGTCTTTGAACTGTGGGAGGAAACCATCACAGGGCCAACACACATACAACCATTTACACTCACACCTAGGGGCGATTTGGGGTGTTTTTGGACTGCGGGAGGAAACCGGAGTACCCAGAGGAAACCCACGCAGGCATGGGGAAAACATGCAAACTACACACAGAAACGTCCCCGCTGAGCCCGGGGCTTAAACCCAGAACCTTCTTGCTGTGAGGCGGACATGCTAACCGCTGCACCACCATGGCGCCCGTCAAACCCACATCTCTACATTAATGTTATTCAGTTGTCTTCTTTCTTTTTTTTTCTTTTCTTTTTTTTTTTTTGACGACTTGCCATCTGATCAAAACTCCATGACAAGATTCTACAATGGCATTTTCTGTCTCACAGCAGGTGAGTCTCATACGACACACCCACATCTGTCCTAGGAATTTTCCCATTACTTTTTGTTGTATGTCTGTTTATACGACGTTGTGAAGGAGCTTTAGTAACGAGAGTTCTGTGACAGATCCTTCAGGACATACCGGATCTTAAAAAGTGCCTGTGTGGGTGAGCTGGTGGTTCAGATAAAATCTCGGATTCTGAAACTGACAGTTCAGAGAAGCACAGAGTCTCCTAACAGTTTAATGAATGAATGGCAGTGTTTACAGCAGCGACTGGAAGGTTTTTCTCAGTGTTTTCAACTCCTGCCTCGTTTCGGTGTCCTAAAACGAGTCTCTCTGAGCCGCCACGGGCCTCTGATCTGACTGCAAACTACGTAGCAGGAGTTACTTCCAGAACTGTTCACTTCTGCAGCACATTAGGTCCAATTCGACATTATTTACAGTGGTGCTTAAAAGGTTGCCTGCCCTTAAGGATTTTTTTATATTTCTGACCAAATATGACCTTCATAAAGTCCTAAAAGTAGAGAAAGATAAAAAGAATCCAAGTAAACAAATATGACAAAATATTATTCTACATGGTAATTATTATTATTCTTTTTTTAAATGATCCGAGATTGGATCAATTTTATTTGACACAAACATATTCGAGTCTTTCAAAACCCCTTGTGCAGTAATAACTAAGTAAACATTTGTGGTAACTTTGTGGAAGCTCTTGGATTAGCAAATATCGGTATTTATCTTTAAAAAAATTCCTGCCTACAGAGTTTTGACTGACAGCATGCTTAACCTGTGTCCTTGTGAACCAGGATCAGAATTGAGTAACCAATAGTGACTTTAAAGCACTTACGTTAGTCGCTCTAGATAAGGTCGTCTGCCAAAGGCCATAAATGTAAACGGTAACATCAACATCAGAGGGATTTTAATCCATATCCCCTCACAGAAAAGCTTAAACTCTGGGACATTGGTGTGTTTCCTCACATTTCCACAGGATTAAGACCAGGACTATGACTTGGTCATTCAAAAATATTAACTTTATTTTCCCTGATTCGTTGGTTGAACGACTTATGGGTTTAAGATCCTTATCTTGCTGCATGACGTTCTGTTGAAATTTATGGTCAGAAGTCCTGAATTTTTTTTTTTTTTAATTCAATGATATATTTTTAGAATTCCCTGTTTCATCAGTGATGGTAGGCCATCCTGGTTCCGAGGCAGCAAAACAGGCTCAGACTATAATACTACCTTTGTTGGCTTTTCCAAATTGCCCCTAGGTGTGAGTGTGAGTGTAAATGGTTGTGTGTGAGTGTGTGTTGGCTCTGCAATGGATAGGTGAGCTGTTCAGGGTGTACCTCGCCTTCGTCCACTGTCAGCTGAAATGGGCTCCAGCGTCCCTGAGACCCTCATGGATTAAGCCGTTCGGTAAATGAAGAATGAATGAATTAATATTTCATTGTGTTTTTTTATTGAGTTTTAGGGCTTGTGTTAGGTTGTTTGAGGTCATAATTAATCAGAAATATTAACTTTTATGAACCTCTGTAGGTATTTGGTACTTCTGTATGTTTATACACATGCTTGACTGCACGTTTCGTACTAACCTCCTGCAGACATTTGGTGAATAAAGTGATTCTTTATTAAAGTGCCATCTTTAATTGAGCCCCATCATCCTCTCTGAGCAGCAGCCCGGACAGCCGTCCACTGGCTTTTCAAAGTCTCCAAAGTTCTGTTAAATTGCGACCTTACATAATCCAGCAGAGCACACAAACGATGTAGCAGGTCAGTAATGAAAGAGGAGGAAACGGTGGCTCTGCTGCATCTGTAGTTCCACTGTGTGCTTGTGTAAAGGTCTCACGGCCGAGAGACTGACCTGAGTGATTAGGCAAGACACGGGCCACATCTCCGTCCGCCAATTAGCTCGTTGTTGCACAGCAAGAACAGAAACCCAGCAGTGGACTCGAGTTCAGTTTGGTGGTAAATGCTGTGGAGACGAAGATGAAATAAACCTTTCGTTTGCCTCTTTTTGAAAAATAAATAAATAAATAAATCTTACTTCTAGGCCTTATTAGGATGGGTACAATGTGCTCAACTTGGTGTTGATCAACTTGGGTTTTTTTATTTTATTTATTTATTTTTTTTAACACTAATGATCCCAAGCTTGTTTATTTATGAGGATGGGTTTCTTTCACGGATGGCTGGACAAAATGTGCCACAGCTCTCAGAAATAAAGAGACATTGTTTAAAAGTGCGTTTATTTTGCTTCTTTTTCCAATAATAACAATAATAATAATAATAATAATAATAATATTAATAATAATAATAATAATAATACAGATTTCTAAAAAGCAGAGAAGGGCTGGGCGGCACAGCGCCGTAGTGGTTAGCACGTCCGCCTCACATCAAAAAGGTCCCGGGTTCAATTCCCAGACCTGGGGCGTTTCTGTGTGGAGTTTGCTTGTTTTCCCCGAGCTTGTGTGGGTTTCCTCCGAGTACTCCAGTTTCCTCCCACAGTCCAAAAACACGCACAGTAGGCTAATTGGCTGTTCCAAATCGCCCCTAGCTGTGAGAGTGAGTGTTGGCCCTGCGATGCCCTGGTGAGCTGCTCAGGGTGTACCCCGCCCTCGCCCAGAGTCGGCTGAGATGGGCACCATCCTCCCCGTGACCCTAATTAGGATTAAGTGGCTTAGAAAATGAATGAATGAATCAAGAAAAAGGCTCAGTGTCCATTATATTGTTAGGCATCATTACTTGGAGATCGGCTAATATGCCTATAATGCATAGCTTAGCTAGCTTTATGTACGTACATATAAAGCACTGATTACTGCTGATAGCTGGATTAAATTACAGATCGATTTGAGAGGTGTTCAGAGCGAAATCCCCTGATAGTCCTCGAGGAAAGATTGCTTGCATCACCACAATCATGCCACATCTCAACCGACTCTGGGCAACAGCGGGGTATACCCTGAACAGCTCGCCAGTACATTGCAGGGCCAACACACACACACACACACACACACACACACACACACACACACACACACACACACACAACCCTTAACACTCACACTCACACCTAGGGGCAATTTGAAGGATCCATTTAGCCTACTCTTATCTGACCTATCTGGGCTATGTTGTCGGCCGTGGGCGGATAGCTCCCATCACAGCAAAAGTCCAAACTATCGTGGACTTCCCAGCCCCAGAAAACAAACCTAATGAGATTCCTAGGTACGGAAGGCTACTATAGAAAATCTTCCAAAAACTTTGCTGACATCACCGCCCCACTAACAGATCTATTAAAGAAAAACAGAAGGTATATTTGGCCCGAATGTTGTCAAAAAGCCTTTAACAATGTCAAATCCTTGCTCTGTGCGTCTTCTTTGCGTATCTGGGCGTCTTCGGACTGACTGTCAAATCGATTTTTCTCTGGTTTTTCAAATTTCTTTTACTGACATGTAAATACAGCGGCAAAATGGCCAAGGATCTGGGAGTTGTGTTGAGCCAAGTGCGCCAACGCTCATGAGGAAAACTACAAAGAACGAAATTAAAAAAGTGAGAAATGAAGCAGGGGGTCATTTCTTTCTCAGCCAGAGCTTGACATGTGCCAAATCCTGCACTCGGGTTTGTGTTCTGCCTCTACGCTCATTTCTCAGACTGTGTGTTTGAACACCATAATCAAACTCTAACACTGAAGAAGACGCAGTAAAGAGTGAATGTGTGGGAAGCTCATATACACACTATACCATCCTTTACAAGCATGAACCAGAACGAGAGAGAGAGAGAGAGAGAGAGAGAGAGAGAGAGAGCGAGAGCGAGAGAGAGAGAGAGCCCGCTTACAGAGTTGTGTCTCTCACGTTTGTTTCAGACGTTTAGATGGATTAACCAGAGCGAGAAGTTTAATGATGTGCAGCTTTGAAACGTTTATAAGAGATAAAATTAAGATGTCACTCATTAACTCAACGGAGCACATCGACTGAGTCACCGAAAGCGAGGGGTTGAGGATTAGTTTCAATCAGTTTGACCTTAGGGAAGGATTAAAGGAAGTGCGTTTGTGTGTGGAGTTTGCATTTTCTCCCCGTGCTTGCGTGGGTTCCTCAGGGTACTTCGGTTTCCTCCCACAGTCCAAAGACGTGCACATGCCCCATGCACATGCTCCAAATTGCCCCTATGACATGCGCAGAGGAGGGATGAAGGGTGTATTGGTGGAAGAATGTTGAGGATGGAACTGCCCAGTTGGAGGAGGAGAGGAAGGATAAAGAGCAGATTTATGGATGTGGTGACGAAGGACATGCAGGTGATTGGTGCGAAAGATGATCCGCTGTGGCGACCCCTAACAGGAGCAACCACCCATAAGAAGTAGAAGAAAAAGATTAAAGGTCGAACAGTGACACCATTAACATATGAGCAACAATTTCAGGTGTAATCGAACAGGTGTCGTACTTTCCTGTGCAATAATAAAAAATACATCACAGTATCGTATTTACTTTTAAAAGCAATAATAATGCACTTTCACATCTCTCTCTCTTTCTCTCTCTCTCTCGCTCTCTCCAGGAGAAAGGGATGAAATTTCATCTCAGTGTCACATTGTGCTGTTTATGTGAATATTCATGTACTGATGATTTAAAATGCACAGGAGCTCCTGCGCTGCCGGGGGACAGACAATAATTAGTGTAGAATTAATTTATCTGTACAGACTTTAATTTTTTTCTTTGCTCACGTCCCTGAGCGAAGTTTACCCACAGTAATTTAAAGTCTGATACATCATGGAAAAAGAAATTCACTGACCTTCCCGATATTAACTGATTAAAAAAAAAAGATTGAGCATCATAGCGTGAAAAAAAATGTATTTAAAGATGGCCGGAAAATTAAAGCTGATTTTTGGATGAATATCACAGTAAGAATACGTTTGGAAAGAATTCTTTCCGTACCCCTTTATTATAGAGCTGGAGGGACATCTTTCACTCCTCTGAAATAAAGATTGCACACGTGTGTGAAATTCCCTCGGCTGTCTGTATACCTGGATATCCGATAGCACTCTTTCATCGAATGTCATCTCAGTCTTCAGGGTTTAACCATCTGCCTTTGAGGATGTTTAGATTCACTGGTCGAGGGATTTAAAGCTACATTTTAAAGCTAATTGAATCCATTGCATACTTTTCAAAGAGGTACTCTGGGAATCGCTCACTTCCCATTTCGCATCCCATGATGCATTTTTTCTGGGTCACTTTTCTGGTTTCTTTTGCAGTGTATGTTTTTAACCTCGGAAGGCTGCAAACCCAAACATCCATGCACACTCACAATGACGTCCGAGTGTCGGAATAAATACTCACCGCATGCTGTTTATTTAATTGTCGCTTATGTGTAAATTGTATGTCTGGATTGTTTTTTTATCATTTGGAGTCTTAAGTGTGATATTTAAGGACCACAATGCTTTATATTCTCTGTGATGTTTTTGATGTATGCAAGGACTGCTGCGCAGTATTTTATGTCTTTTAATCATCCAATAACTTCATTTATTTATTTATTATTTAAATAATACACATTTATTTGTTTGTTTGTTTTTCTGTTTGTTTATTTATATTCTGGTGGAGTTTACAAATGTTTGCAAATACAAATTACATTTTTTACTTTTTTTTTTACACCAAGCTCATATTATATACATATGTATCATCAGACGGTGAGTTCAGTGTAGAT
>JBCNYH010000026.1:39991439-40012071 GCA_039654325.1 Tandanus tandanus
AACAATCCATTTTAATTCCAGGTTGTGAGGCAACAAAACATGAAAAATGCCAAGGGGGGTGAATACTTTTGCAAGGCGCTGTAGTTAGCCTAATGTGCATGTTTTTGGACTGTGGGAGGAAACCAGAGTCCCTGGATGGAACCCGTGCAAACATGGGGAGAACATGCAAACGCCATACAGAAACGCCCCGAGTCCGGGAATCGAACCTGCGACCTTCTTGCTGTGGGCGGACGTGCTAACCACTGCGCCACCGTGCACCATTTTATTAGTATATTGCACTAATTAGATTATTATTTCAGCAGCCCGACTCACTAAATCACTGTTTTGTATATTTTTATCTCTTTTCTTTTCCCTATTTACATCTTGTGAGGTCTGATAACGGCCATAACTATGACCGAAACATTTTTTTTATTTTTAAATTTTTGTATGAAAGAAATGGTAGTCTTCAGTACTACAGTTTCCTTTTTCATGCTTCTATCTGAATCAGAACATATGATTACTGTGGCGGCTAAAAGAAAAGCATCACAAACAGCCTGATGTGTTATTGCTGGCACATCTGGAGAGCTGTTTGTAGCCGATTGTGAGAAAAGAATGTTTTCAGCCAAGTATCAGAAAATACTGGCCAACATTCCTGTTCGAATTTAATCCAGAGAAGAAGAAAAAATCCTCACAGCAGAGATGTTATCCTGCCAGTGTGACGTCTCTTTTTCGCCAATTTTGCGGAAAGATAAATTAAATAAGACATAAATTTTATTTGCCTTGTCAATTTTTATACAGAAGAGAAATGAAATTTAAAAATAAATCCATACTACTTGATTTAAATTTTTTATTCATAACTAGGGGATTCAGTGTAGCATACTGTATTTATTTAGATGCTAATAAACACAAGAATTCTTTTTGTTTGTGTATTAAGGAATAAATGATGGAATGAAGGAATAAACACTTTCAATTCGGAAAATATATTCAAAACATTCAAACTGCACAGGCACGTCCATGAATTATTCATAAATGATCCACAGCACAATAGCACAACAGTGAGGGGGGAAAAATAAACCCAAAAGCATCATCGTAAAAATGTGAGACTTCGATTAAGCCATTATTTCATTTATTTATTTATTTACCCACTTATTTTGTAGTAGCTAATTCCTACCCAAATATCACGCCACCACCAACAACCAGAAAGGGGCGTAAGCAAGTGAATGTCCCCCTCCATGACACCTGATGCCACTACCTGCATCTTCGCGAACTCCCTGCGTATTCAGAGATGTCCTAATACACTCGGGGGGGAAAGCTATGAGAGCTCGTCCAGTTAATTCCCATGGACTCCCGGCCATGGATGGCTGCAGCATCAAACTTGGATTGAACATGCGATCTCCAGGTTGACAGTCCTGTACCTTGTTGCTTCCCTTATTTGGGAGCCTTATTTTTCTTTAATACGAGTCATTACCTTTTTAATTCGGAGCCTTAACCTCCTTCCTGAATTCTTTACGGTACAGGAAAGGTCAGCCTGGGGTTTTGATGGACTTGTGAAGTGCTGACATTTCAATAATAAAAAAACCCCAAAGTAATAAAGAGGGGACGAAGATACAAACACTCAAGAGAAGCAAATTTTTTTTTAGTACTTAGACAGAAGTTGAAGCGAAATGTCAAATGTCTAACAGAAACTTCATCTTTTCATCCAGTAATTCCCTGATAAACCCTGAAGGGTCCCTCGGTAGGGTTCAGTCACTTAAAGTGCACTTTATTTTGCAGCTCAGGCTTTTATTTCTCGCCCTTTGCACAGTTACTAAAAGTTTCAAGTTGCCAAATAATAATGAAGAGATGCAGGGCACATTGGCGTAGTGGTTAGCATGTCTGCCTCACAGCAAGAAGGTCCTGGGTTTGAGTCCTGAGCTTTCACTGATCTAAAAATAATTGGATATCGGACTGGGCTGCTGAGGCTGAAGTCACGGGAAATGCTCGTGCAGCCATATTGCTAGACCCAAAACATTCCCTGCTGTGGTCCTAAAAGCCTGATTCCAATGGAAGCATCTCCCGTTTACTTTTAAACTTCCATCCCAGCATACAGAACATCTCTGAAACATGCCAAATTGGCTGTGAAGCAGGTGAGAACCTGGTCAATGGCAACCATCTCAAGACTGTAGGTGAAATATGTTCAAGGCGATTGCGACACCACATCCTCGGCGAGAGACACAGCTTCAGTGACTGAGTCCATCAACAAGTGCACAGATGATGTGATTTGCTTCTAGGACAAAACTCCAAAGTTTAATGGGTTTTTTTCCAGGCCCAGGCCACACCCCTCCACCAAGTTGGGTAAAAAACAGTTCAGTAGAATCCTGCTAACAAACAAACAAATAGACGCTGGTGAATACATAACCTCCTCCGCCAAGCAATGTAACAATTTGCCACTGCGTTGGTGAGGGATATGGAGCCGGTGGATCTGCTTGTTTACTGCTGATATTACAATAGAGTTCCCACACAGCACTGTTGTATAGGCGTATCTCTTGTACTTCGTATTCACTCTTGGGTTTTTATTGTTTCGTGTATTTTGTTCAGGTATACTTTTGTCTTGTACTCATCGAACAATGTTGGGTCTTTATACTTTATGTTATCTTGTGGTTTTATACAATATGTCGCATCATGATCCTGGGGGAATGGTATTTTATTCTAATGAATGTTAGCGACAGTATATACATCAAGGACCGTCATTAAAAACCCAATTGACTTAGCTTGACTTGATTTGACATGACCGGACCTTGGCTGAATTCCATTATACTCAGAGTTTGTAAAAAGCCGACCTTCAGCATGTAAGAACACAATAGAGATCCAGAATAGGACACAAAAGAAAAGTCCTTCAGCTCTGAATTCCCAGCTGGGAATTCACACAATATCCATTTACCCTCTTAGTTCTCTGACATAAACACACCTGACAAAAACAAATGCAGCTTGTCATGTTACCAAGAAAATGGAAAAATCGAATCAGCAATTCTGTCAGTTCTGGGTCCGAACCTGCCGGTTGATCGGGGCCTTTCTGTGTGGAGTTTGCATGTTCTCACAGTGGCTGCATGGGTTCCCCCTGGGTGCTCCGGTTTCCTCCCACACTCGAAAGATTGGCTACTGAATTGACTATAGGTGTGAATGTAAGGTGCGTCGCTTCCTGCCTCTCTGTCTCTGTCTATCTGCCCAGTATGAACTGGGATTGGCTCCAGCTCACCCATGACCTGCAGCAGAAATACGTCATAGAAGATGAATGAATGAATAGATCAGGACTATAGAAATTCAAGTTAGATTGCAGCAGTGCTAAACATATATGGTACACCAATCAGCCATAATATTATCACTACCTGAATGGTCTGCGGCTAGACAGCCCCATTCACAGTAAGCTGCGCTGCACTGTGAGTTCTGACTCCCCTCTATCACAGCCAGCTTTAACATTTTCAGCAGTTTGTGCTACAGTACAGTGCTGTGGGATCAGCCTCCGATCCTCATTAATACATCAGTGATTCTTGGGCACCCATGACACTCTTGTTGAACCAGTTGATTGTCTTTCCTTGCACTACCTAAAGTAGGTTCTAACACTGCGTACCAGAAACTACTACTTACTAGTATGGCATTGAGCCCACCAGTGTCACGGGACTCCTCCATATTTACGCTGGCTGACTGAGAGCTGAAACCTCCTCCATCTTTAAATTGATTTGTTGAGGTTCTTGACGTAGTACATCGTTCCAGCGGGTGTGTGGTCAACCACAAGGATGTCTTTAGCCCAGGATCGATGGATCGAACATAGAACATGTGCCATCCAGTGTACTCGGTGCCGCACAATAATACAGATGTTTAATTGGTTGCATCTCTGGTGGACCTCCTTGCTGGAGACTTGATCATGCCACCACATCAATGGTCCTTAGAGCGCAGCACCGAGAACATGGATGGCCAAGGGCTTACTAGGAAGCCAAGTCTTGGCTGAGATACCAAGAACATTTATTCATTCATTCATTTTCTGAACCACTTATTCCTGTTAGCCAGAAGGTCCTGGTCAGCTGTCTATGGGCGAAGGTGGAGTACACCCTGAACAGCTCACCAGTCCATCGCAGGGCCAACGCTCATAACCATTCACACTCACTCTCAGATCTAGGGGCAATTTGGAACATGCCGAATGTGCATTTCTTTGGACTGTGGGAGGAAACCAGATTACCCAGAGGAAGTCCACACAAGCACGGGGAGGACATGCAAAGTCCACACAAAAACACCCTCGTTAAGTTCAGGAACATACCAAGAACACCGTTTTGAATATCTGGATAGGTGTCTGCCTATCTGCAGACCAGTCAGGTGGTGATAATGTTATGGCTGATTTTTAAACGTGCTATTCAATAATTGAAGCCATGATCAAACAACGGCTGAAACGAGTAAAGACATATAATGCTTATCATGCTTGTGTAAGATTTACGTGCTTGGCATTGTGCCTGCGTCTTGGCTTGTCTAAAGAACCGTATATTCTCCCCCTGCTTGCGTGGGTTTCCCCTGGGTACTCTGGTTTCCTCTTATAGTCCAAAGACATGCACATTAAGTGAATTAGCTGTTCTGAATTGCCCCTAGGTGTGAGTGTGAATGTGAGTGTGTGTGTGTGTGTGTGTGTGTGTGTGTGTGTGTGTGTGTGTGTGTGTGTGTGTTTTGGCCCTGCGACGGACTGGCAAGCTGTTCAGGGTGTACCCCGCCTTCAGTTGGCTGAGAGAGGCTCCAGTCTCCCCACAGCCCAGGTAGGATTAAGCCGTCCAGCAAATGAAAAACGACTGCTCTAGTTGGTGTTATAAATAAACAATAAACAACTTCTGACCAATCAGAATCAAGAGGACAGTAATAAAAGGTCACTGTAGAGTCATAGATACATAGCTACTCCATGTTCGCCAAGACGCAACCCTTTATTCTAAAGTATAAATAGATTTATACCTCCTTTATATTTTTGTTCCATAACGAAGCCAGTGAGAGAAGGAGTGCCACGGCAAAGCGCTCGACACATTTCGAACTCATTAACAGTCCTTTGGAAATGCGAGATATGCTTCATTAAAAGTTTGAACTCCTGTAGTGGTGACATTTAGGAAAAACTTAAAAGCCTGCTCGTAATTATACTCTCGCTTTTTGGAATGAACAGCGATCTCAAATCAAGGGTCGAACCGCTGTGTATAAAAATCCCCACCTGTTTAAGGCTTGCACTTGATGTCTTCTGACTGAAGATCAGGGATTTTTTTAATAATCCCTTCACGTTTTCTTAATAATAAACTAATGCCGAGGTTCCCTAAACCCTTTTTATTCCTAAAAGAGTAGCGGTATTGGTCATCCTTACAGTGTAATTAGTGTGTATGTAATACTTTTAAGTGACACAGACACTTATTTTAACAGAAATGACCATAAAAAGCACAAAACTGGTCATTTTATCCTGTGGATGACTAACGGGGAATGAACCAATGGTTAGCAGTTGATTTTCCCCCCGGAACTGACGTGAACTCGTTGGGCAGGGTTGTCCAGCGCAAGTAAACAAGCAGATTTATTCAGTGAAAAACATTTTAAGTGATTACAAAAATGTGTTCAGAAAGAAGTATGGCTAACAGTTTGGAGGAAATGGGTGTAAATGGTTCCCTGTTTGAACCAGAGAGGGAGGAGTCTCTTGTGGAGACAGTGAGACGTCACATTCTAGTGACTCTGAGGATGAGGACGCTGCCAGAGATGAGCGTGACGGTGAATCCAAAATGGTTTACGCAGCCAACGTTTTGCCGACCCGGATTTCCTGTCGTCAGCTGGTTTAAGAACAAAAAGAAATGTTTTCCACGATTTCTGCGCTTGTTGTTTGTGCAGCTCAGCGCTGGACGATAAAGTGTCATGATCATGATGTGGTCAGTGACGCAGCCCAGCCAATCCAACGAGTTCGCATCACTACCAGGCTGGAACAGCCAATCAGAAAGGCAACATGTCTCTGAGCATGCCCAGTGTCGCAGCACTCACACGTACTTTGACAAGGGGTATGGACTGATGTTGCCGGAAGGAACCACTGATGTTATACATTAATGTTTTAAAGAGCTAGTAACACTAATTCACCACAGGTCCACTTTAATAACCTAAATAAACAACTTTATTGCATTAAAAAGTGACATCCATCAAATTCGGGAAATTTTTAGGATTATACCTTGGTGGATAGAATCTTTATTATTATTATTATTATTATTATTATTATTATTATTATTTCTAACACAAAGTGTATTTTTCTTAGTTTCTTGACATTCATATTACTGGCTCCAGCACATCTTGTAGTGTCAGTGAAAGAAATGTATGCCTCTCTTGATATCAAGGTCAAGCATACATGCTTCTACAGGGTCTGTACAATATTCCGTACATGGCTCCACTCAGCAGAAGGCACGACTTCGAATACAAACAGAAACACATTTTGTATTGCCAAGGAGAGTTTGTGTGCTGTGGCCTTGAGGAAAAGTTTTCACAGCTTGATCCATGCAAAACTTTTTTTTTTTATTCGAAAGGCTAAAGTAACACAGAGCTGTCACTTATCCCAGGGACACGTCTACATCAGGTGTTGTCCTACGTCTCAGGCGCGAGCGGAGACCATCTGGAGTTTGAATGTTTGATACTCGATTCACTTCTCATGGCTCACTCAGTCCCACATTTACGCAACAGAGCTGACACTGACGCTTACTCATTTTCAGTTTCGTGACCACCCTCCCAAGTCACTTCCTGTCACAGATTGTATCCGGCTCTCAGAAGTTTCTGCAAGAAAAGATCTTGTAACAGTAAGGAAACAGCGGCTGTTTCTCCAAACCGAGAGCCTGCTTGTTCCGAGATCGTTTGACCAGCTGTCAGTCAGCGGCGCACACGGAGAGCGCAAACGCAGAGTGGGAGATGTCTGGTTTCACAAAAAAGTGCACTCAACTCAACTGTAACTCAAACACCGCAGATGTAGATGTGAACACGACACCACATGAAGGAGACCTCAGCCTTGGCTTTAAATACGACTTTGCATGTGGAAAGCAAAAGAAAAATCAGTCTGTCAGCTTGGACCTGGTTAAACGTGAGAGACAAACGAAAACAATTTCTGTGTCATAATATATCAGAGGTGGCACGGTGGCGTAGTGGTTAGCACGTCCACCTCACAGCAAGAAGGTCCTGGGTTCAATTCCCGGGCTCAGGGCGTTTCTGTGTGGAGTTTGATTGTTCTTTCCGTGGTGGCATGGGTTTCTTCCGGGTACTCCGGTTTCCTCCCACAGTCCAAAAACATGCAGAGTAGGCTAATTGGCTGTTCCAAATCACCCCTAGGTAGGGGTGTAAGAGTGAATGGTTGTGTGTGTGTTGGCCCTGCGATGTTGGCCTGGTGAGCTGTTCAGGGTGTACCCCGCCCTCACCCAGAATCGGCTGAGATAGGCACCAGCCGCCCAGTGACCCTAATTAGGATTAAACAACTACCAGAAGTGTGGCTTCGGACAAGGAAGACTCCACTAGATTTTGTACATGATCAGCATCAAATTCCCATCCTTCTTGCTGTGAGGCAGACATGCTAAGCACTACACCACTGCGCCGCCCAAGCTAATTACATTCATGTTTTAATCTCATGTACATGTTTGCTTTTAGGGCTACGCTATTTATGTAGCTAGCTAACATATGTAAGGTATTCTATTATTTAATATATTCTTTTCTGTTAACATATTCTAAAGTAACACCAATATTCTAGACTGTAAAATTAGAAAATAAAATTTGTGATTTAAAGAGCAGTTAATACTACTAATAAAAATAAACTATTTAAGAACAACCATAACACCCATCAGCCATAACGTTAAAAACATCATGACCACTGTCAGGTGAAGTGAAAAACATTGATTATATCATTACAGCGGCACCCGGCAAGAAGTGGGCGGAATGTATTACACAGTGTTGATGTGTTGAAACCGGAAAAAGTGAACAAGCGTAAGAAGTGACTTTGACAAACGCCACATTGTCTACAACTTCATCTCCAGATTGGTCTTGTGGGGTGTTCCTGGTATGCAGGGGTAGGTACCCACCAAAGATGGTCCAAGGAATGGCAACCAGTGAACTGGAACAGGATCATGGGTGCCCAAAAGTCATTGATGCACGTGGGAAGACTAGCGAAGTCTAGTATGTCTGGTCTGATCCTACAGAAGAGCTACTGTAGCACAAACTGCTGAAACTGTTCATTCTGGATTTCTTGGAAAGGATGACTGCTTGATGAAGGTCAGACACAATGATTATAGTGATTTTTTTTTTAACTCCATAATTTTTACATAATCCTATACTTTTTTTTTTTTTTTTTTAAATAACCTTGAAATATTGTGAAAAAACAAGAAAGAATCCAACAGGAATTTCCACCGACATGCAACAAATAGAAGTGTTTTGGTTTAGCTCTTGGAGTCATGGAGCGTGACCTTTCATGGACACTGCTGGAGGCGAGAACATCACCTCCTAACCTTGCTGTACACGGTGACTGACAGGTTGTGTTTCAAACACATGGGGGTCTGTAGAGGGATTGGAGCTCGTCAGCTCCCATTCGGTTCGGGGTCACGTTGCACAAATCGACAGAACACCGAGGTTAGCATTCTCAGACACCTGTCTGGACTTTGATCTCCTGTGCTCTGTTTGAAGACTGGAGTGTTTCACTTGATTTATTTGTAAGAGATCTGATGAAAGAGATTTCCACAGGACTGCAGAGGAACTTTCAAAAGCAAATCCCCGAACCCTCTGTGTCATTTTACATCCTGATTAATTTATCCAGCTCATAGCCTGGTGTTTTCGAGAAAAAAAAACAAAAAACAAAAAACCTCTTCTCAGTGTGCTATGGGAGAAACGTATATGTCCTGGATTGATGGCAAACATTTTTTCTTTTCTTCATATTTAAGAGAGGTGGTGCTGAACTCTCAAATCTGATTGGCGGAAGGTGTTGCTTAATTCTGTGATGAGATGTCAAGTTAACATTTATGGAATGTGTCTCCAAGTTTGCATGTTCTTCCTGTGGTGGTGTGGGTTTCCTCCAGGTAACCCGGTTTCCTTGTACAGTCAAATGACATGCACATCAAGCTAATTGGCTGTTCCAAATTGCCCTATCCCTCCTCAGTCATGAACGGAAATATATTGTTACAGAAAATTTACCATCAGCAGAATGAATCCATGGATGCTTGTGACAGTGCTTCAGGCTGGTGGTGGTTGTGTGATGGTGTGGGGAATCATAACTACTAACTTAGCATGGTCTGAATGCTACTGCCTTTTTGAGAATCTGTGCTTCATGTTATGACCACAGTTCAAACATCTTATAATGCCGCCATAATGCATCATTATTAAGCAGGGTAAAAAAGTCATATTTTAAAGTGCTAAGCATACGATGTTTATGTTGTTCAGAGAAAATGTACAGTATATTCTTCTGGATATGAAGCAGGGCAGTAGTGGATATCCGAGCTCCGGATTATCTGCATGACTCTCAGTGTGAAATATCTGAGTGACGGACACTCATGTTGTTCTTGAGCTGCAAAAACACCAGATGGGCAAAAAGAACATCACGCACACACACACGCACACACACCTGCTAATCTGCTAATTGTGCCCTTGACAGAAATATAATTCAATTACTCGAGGTAAAAGCGAGGGATTACAGTTGGTCACTTATCTCAGGGCTGCTTCCTTGCCTGGTTTTAAGAAACACTCTGCGCTAATTGGCCGTGTGTGTATCGGTTGCCAGTGCGATGGCTAAGCCCTACATTTAGTGCCTGGAATTAAAAATGAGCCTCCTTGTCATGATGAAACAGTCAAGGCTTTTCTTTATAGGAAAACAAGCAGGCGCATTCATTAGGGGGCAGAACGAGAATGTAATACTAATCACTGCACAGAAGTTTTAACAGGAGCCATATTTATAGTTTATATTTACTTTTGCTTTATTCTCTGTGACCCTGACGAGCAAGCAGTGCAGATAAAGGATGGATGTAAATAAAGGATGTTTTTGCCTTGTATATTAAACATCTATTATATCTAGGTTAATAAAGCCTCATATTTTCACTTTCTTTCCTTAAAAACTGTTTCTTCTGCGTTTCTATCGAGTCTTACGGAAAATGTTTTATTACTGATGATGGAACTGTGATCAGAACTGTGTGATTATAACGCTACATCTCGACAATTCATGTAAATGTACATCTCATCTATATAATCTATATCCGTACTCTGATCAGACATAACATTATTATAGATGCAGGCACTATTTAAAAGCAGAGCTCCTGACCGATAGGTGTCTAAGGCTGATGTTCAAAGAGAAGCGCAGCGCCAACTTCAGCCCTGGAGGAAATCAATCAATAAATAAATAAATAAGCCAGCCCTGTGTTTAACGACCACGGTCTGGAGGCAAAACTGGAAAGGTTAACACGGAGTTTTCTTTACTCCGCCTTTCACTCGCTGATTTCTGCCCTCATTTGTATCACCTGTCTTGTTAGTATAATTATCCGTTTAACAAGTTCATGTTCCGTATTATGGTTGATGTCTGGTGTTGTTTTGCTTGGCGAAAGTTTCTCTTTCTACTCGGGTTAGATGGTGTGCTTTTTATTCAGTGCAAGTCTGAGTGGTGGTGTATGAGCCTCTATTTTTTGAAATTTCAGTTTCAACATAAATAAACCTTTTTTTTTTTTTATTGTCATCTATAATATGCATAACAGCCAATCAGCATCAACTCAGGCATGGACATGGGACATCTATCGAAGTCATGTTACATGCCTCTGGGGCTCTGCTCAGGAGCTCTGCTAGAAACATTATGACACTGACAGGGGAATGTACAGTATAATTAACATTCACCAAAGGCAAGACGGATGTGGCTGAATATTCCCTGAATCAGAAGTCAAACATCCACCAAGCCTGAGGTGCATCATTGTTTTAATGTTTACTAGAAGGGAACACAGACACAAAAAAGCAAACTAAAATTAGTTTTTTTTTTTGTTTGTTTGTTTGTTTGTTTATTTATTTATTTATATTTTAGCCCTGACACACCCAGTCAGGTGAGCTCTGCCGTCCGGGCCAAGCTAAGTAGTCACTGGGCTAAAAGCTAACCCTTCCTGGCAACGCTTCCTTTCATTCTGAAGTTATTTCACAAAAAAATCAAGAAAATCTGGAATAAAACTATTTGATGATAAAAACATATTTTAAATTTTAAATAATTAGGCGTGAGTAGCATGGATAGCGTACTGGTTCTTTCATTCTTTCTTTGTTTCTGCACAATCTTTACTTCTTTACTTCATTATTATTGAACTATTACTTCATCATTCTCTTTCTTTCATTCTTTCTTTTTCTTTCTTTCTTTCTTTCTTTCTTTCTTTCTTTCTTTCTTTCTTTCTTTCTTTCTTTCTTTCTTTCTTTCTTTCATTCTTATGGTTTTCACTCTTACATAAGGCACAGTATCCATATTTAAAGTCACAGTTCTACAAACTGACTAAAGCAAATGCACACGTCCTCCTCTGGTCCATGAGGAATTTGGGATCTGTGGGGTGCCATAACTTTTGACTGGAGTGATACAGTCGTTCTCCTAGGAGCAATTAAAGAGAAGAAAAAAGAGAAGAGGCTCATAAATGTTTCAGCGATCTGTCAGTGGCGATGTCTCTCGTCCGTCTCATGGTTCTTCAGATGAAGTCTTAATGTTAATTTCCTCTTTAACTCTGAAACGAGACAGAAGTGAAATTCTGCGGTTCTGAATTTATTCCACATCATCAGATCATCAGGAGAGAAACACAGATCAACATAAAAAAGCAACACTGATGAAAAACCAAAAAATATTTGTAGACTTTATTATAACGATCACAGAGTTCTTTCTTCTTTGTTTTTCTTTTGTTTTTTTCCTTCATTGTTTCTTTTTCTTTACTTTTTAACTATTACAGAATCCTTCCTTCATTTTCTTCCTTCATGTCCTTTTTGATTAATTTCTTCCTTCCTCTCTGTGTTTTTTTATTTCTTTCTTTTCTTTTTTCTCCACCATCCTCAGATGTTGTAAGGTGGTTGTTCATGTCTCTGGTTGTGATCGATGTTGTTCGGGCACTTGGTACTTTACCAAATCTCTTTATATGCATCGTACTCTAGACTGTCCGAAACAAACAAAAACTCCACCACCTCCCCCACCTCCACAAACTTCACAAACTTGACCGCCTCCCACACCTTCATCACCTTCCACACCACCACTTTCCACACTTCCACCACCTCCCACCACCGCCCACACCACCACCTTCCACACATCCACCACCCTCCACACCTCCCACCCCTCACACACTACCACCTCCCACATCCACTACTCTCCACACCTCACACACTACCACCTCCCACTCCACCACCTCCCACACCTCCCACCCCTCACACACTACCACCTCCCACTCCACCACCTCCCACACCTCCCAGACCACCACCCTCCACACACCCACCACCTCCCACACCACCACCTTCCACACATCCACCACCCTTCATACCTCCCACACCTCACACACTACCACCTCCCACTCCACCACCTTCCACACATCCACCACCCTCCACCCCTCACACACTACCACCTCCCACTCCGCCCCCTTCCACACATCCACCACCCTCCATACCTCCCACCCCTCACACACTACCACCTCCCACATCCACCACTCTCCACCCCTCACACACTACAACCTCCCACTCCACCACCTCCCAGACCACCACCCTCCACATATCCCACCCCTCACACACTACCACCTCCCACTCCACCACCTCCCACACCTCCCAGACCACCACCCTCCACATATCCCACCCCTCACACACTACCACCTCCCACTCCACCACCTCCCAGACCACCACCTCCCATACACCGACCACCTCCCACACCACCACCTTCCACACATCCACCACCCTCCACACCTCCCACCCCTCGCACACTACCACCTCCCTCTCCACCACCTTCCACACATCCACCACCCTCCACCCCTCACACACTACCACCTCCCACTCCACCACCTTCCACACATCCACCACCCTCCACACCTCCCACCCCTCACACACTACCACCTCCCACACCACCACCTTCCACACTTCCACCACCTTCACAACCTCGCATGCCTCCACCACCTCAAACACCTCCACCACCTCCCACTCCACCACTTCACCATCTCCCACCCCTTCCCCATGGAAAACAGTTTAGTGAATTTGAGTGATTTCGTCTCTCTGGCTTCTCATCCTGCGCTGATGTTAATCACATCAAAGTGCACAGAAACACCTTCTAGAGATTTCCACACAATGGACCTCATTATTTTCAGATTTAAACTCCAGCTCTTTTCCTGATTCCTTCCCGGCGTCGCTTTTATCCACGTCCGGATTTCAAGTGTAAAGAACCAGAGGAGCTCAGCACAAAGATCCCAACCTTTTGTTCTCCAGAGTGAAGTTTTAAATCTTTATTTTTAGCATCAACTCAGAAACAGTTTAATAAGACAGGAAGTGGTGGAGGAAATGGGGCATGTTTTTTTTCTGCTTTAATAATCCTGGAGCTCAGGAGGAGACGCTCGGGACTGATGTGATGGATGAAGATATCAGATTTACCTGCTTGACTTCATGCGGTGAGACAATTGTTTTAGCACTGAATAATACACTCGGGTGGGTCACGTCTGCCTCGGATCATCATATTTCATCTTAAGATTTCAGTTCGGGTCTTTTTTAAAAATAATCATTTTCCCTTAACAGATCTCGCTATAAAACAGTCCGGTGCGTGTCGGAGAAAATAAACGAGGACGCTGTAAACTTAAAACTCGTCTTATTAGTTGGCAGAAGTTCATTTTTCTTTCACTTCACTCACATTTAAATAAAAACATTTAAAAATCTTACTATGTACTAAAACAAACAAACAAACAAACAAACCAATAAACAAATAAATTAAATTTATTAACAATTAAAAACAAACTTGAAAAACTTAAAAAATAGAACAAACATGTATGCAACCAATTAAGCAAACATTAAGCAAACAAACAAAAAACAAATAAATATTACAGATATATAAATAAATACAGTTTAAACAAATAGCTAGATATAACTAAAAACACACAAACAAACAAAAAAAAAGAAGTATGTAGGCAATCAAGCAAACAAATGCAATAAAAACAATTAAATATATTATAAACAGCCGGTGAGCTGTTCAGGGTGTACCTCGCCTTCGCCCAGAGTCAGCTGAGATGGGCACCAGCCTCCCCGTGACCCTAATCCTCAATTAGGATTTAACAGCTTAGAAACTGATCGATGAACAAATATATTATTACAAACAAACAAACAAACAAACAAACAAAACAAGTTTTACAATTACATTACTAGATTCAAATTAATTGACAGATAGATGGATATATAGATAGATAAACATGCAAACAAGCTTATAAATAAAGTCTAAGCAAATAAATAGTTTATAAACAAAAAAGTAAGCAAGCAGGTAGATCTAAAAAGATACGCTGCCCAGCCAAAAAAAAATAAAAGTCGCCTTGATCACAGCATGTGATCTCCATGGCGTTGATGCTCCAGTTGGTCCGATCGAGGCTCAGCAACGTTAATGTGGCAATAAAATGAAGTCAGCTGATGATCTGAATGTACTGAATGAGCAGGTTTTCACATCAATGGACTTTTTCTTCCCTGATGATACGGATATAAAACGGGGACTCGGATAATGAGCGAGTGGTTCAGGGAGCACGAGGAATAATTTTCACATATGTATCGGCACCCCAGAGTCCTGACCTTAACCCTACTGAAAGTTTTCGGGATGTGCCGGAGAAGACTTTATGGAGTGGTTCAGTTTTTCCCTCATCGATTCAAGACGTCGGTGAGAAATGAACCCGACACTGGATGGAAATAAACGTTATGTTGCTTAAGTTTGTTGACAAGTTGGCATGACGATTACGTATAAGCAAGGATAAAGGAATGAATAGATAAATTAATTATTAAATAACTAAACCATTTAAGCTCTTCACCACAGAATATTAATGAATTAATCCCAAGCTGCCGGCATCTCCTCACCTTCTCAGTCGAGGGCAAACAGGTACGAAGTGAAAAGATAACTAATATTAAATAAATAAATCCGTCTATAAAAACGAAGCATAAATTCCTACTTATAATTAACATACGCTGCTTGCGATGTACGGATATAAAACTTTATTTTACCCCTGAGTTCACGGAACATTTGCGTGCGATGACTTAAATTGTCAGTGTGCGATGAATTGGCCTTCCAACACGAATCACACGTTACGATAAGCAACAGCAGAACGAGTCGTTTCATAAACACCTCGCACCTCCAGCTGTAACGCACTTCCCAGATCTATTTATCGTTATGTAAGGTTTAAAATAAAGTCCCTGTCGCTGTAGGAACGTATCACACTGCCAGACAATCCCTCTCAGAAAAATCCCACACACTACCCTCCACACTCCGCTGTCACAAGTCAACCGTTTGGTATTTTAAATCATTTCCACATTTCGCTTTTGCCAAGCTGTGTCTACGTGTTGTTTTTTTAAACTTCACACTATCGCGGACTAACGTGTTAAAAAACCAGTTGATGTATTTATATAAAAACAGGACTGATCAATGAAAATAAACATCGGAGACACCACGTTTGATGAAAACATCAAATGATTATTAGGTGTGAGCTTCTTCTTGGGCGGCACGGTGGCATAGTGGTTACCACATCCGCCCCACAGCTTAAGGGTCCTGGGTTCGAGTCCCGGGCTCAATCAAGGTGTTTCTGCATGTTCTCCCTGTGCTCGTATGGGTTTTCTCCAAGTACTCTGGTTTCCTCCCGCAGTCCGAAAACATGCACATTAGACTTATTGGCTGTTCCAAGTTGCCCCTTGGTGTGTGTGTGTATGTGTTTTGGGCTTGCAGTAGTCTGGCGAGCTGTTCAGGGTGTACCTCGCCTTCGCCCAGAGTCAGATGACCCTTACAGGATTAAGTGGTTCAGCAAATGATATAATAAAAGACAGGAGGCGAAGCTGGAAGTGTCAGAGATGAAGATGCTGCGATTTTCTCTGGGAGGGACAAGAATGGATAGAGTTAGAAAATGAATATGTTCGAGGGACAGAACAGGGGGGAGTGTTTGGGGATAAAGTGAGAGAGGGCAGATTGAGATGGTTTGGACTTGTGCACGGGAGGGATGAAGGGTATATTGGTGGAAGAATGTTGAGGATGGAACTGCATGGTAGGATAAGAAGAGGAAGGATAAAGAGGAGATTGATGGATGGGGTGATGGAGGACGATGTGGATGATCGGTGTGATGAAGAGGAATACAGAGACAAAGCCAGATGGAGAAGGATGATCTGCTGTGGCGACCCCTAGCAGGAGCAACCGATAGACGTCATGTGACCATCTCATGTGACCTTGAAACACTGAAGTCAGACTCTGAAGTTGCTCGTGTGAGGGTGAAGTCGGTCGAATCTGTGTCAGGCAACTTGAGTTCCTTGACCTCTTGGAACTTGACCTCCTAGGATCATGGGGAGGCTGGATCTATAGATCTGAGGCCTATTTCAGCCGACTCTGGGCGAAGGTGGGGTACACCCTGAACAGCTCATCAGGCCATCACAGGCCAACACAAATACAACCATTCACACTCACAGTCACACCAAGGGGCAATTTGGAACAGCGAGTTAGCCTAATGTGCATGTCTTTGGACTGTGGGGGGAAACCAGAGTACCCGGAGGAAACCCATGCAGACATGGGGAGGGCATGAAAACTCAAGACAGAAACGCTCTTGCCGAGCCTGGGACTTAAGCCCAGGACCCTCTTGCCTTGAGGCCACCGTGCTAACCGCTACGCCACCATGCTACCCGCTAAATGATTTTTTAAATGTACAGTGTTTATGTACTGTCAGTAAAATATTTCATTAAAATATGATTATACAGTATTGTGTTTTCATGAACGATTACAGAAACGTACTGTCTTCAATTTATACAGTACAATTTATACTCTGTCCTTAAAGCTGAGCCAATAAATCATCTGCAAGTGTCCTTCAGCTGAGACTGATGAATCCTCAAGAGCTGCAAAAAGGATTAGGTGTCAAGTATGAACAGAATGAAGGTTTTCTTTAGTATAAAGTACGTCCTCATGAGGACATCAGTGTGGGATACGATGAGAGACGAGTCACTTTCATGCAGCTGTAGGATGAAAAACTTTATTTATCTTGGTAGAGTTGAGAAAGTGGAGGAGAGTAGATGGAACTCCCCGTAAACATACTGTGAACTTCACACACTGCCTCCTGCTTTGAATTCAAATCATGCATATGCAGAAGGGGGCGTGGCTACCCCAAAATCCTAAACCAGGTGTCCTGGGATCAGATGGGAGCACCAAAACGTTAAGTGTTTCTGACTTAAAGGAACAATTGAAGTCAAGATTTACATCCATCCATACATCCATCCATCCAATCATTCATTCATCCATCCATTTATCCATCCATCCATCCATTCCATCATCCATCCATCCATTCATTCAATCATTCATCCATCCATCGGTCCATCTATCCATCCATTCAATAATTCGTCCATCATACATCCATTCATTCAATCATTCATCCATCCGTCCATCTATCCATCCATCCAATAATTCATCCATCATACATCCATCCTTTCATTCAATCATTCATCCATCCATCCATCCATCCATCCATCCATCCATCCATCCATCCATCCATCCATCCATCCATTCAATCATCCATGTGTCCATCTATTTATCCATCCATCAATTCATTCATTAAATTATCCATCCATCCATCCATCCATTTATCCGTCCATCCAGGCATTCAATAATTCATCCATCCATCATCCACCCATCCATACATCTATTCATTAATTGAATCATTTATCATTTATCCATCCATCCCTCCATCCATCTGTCCATCCATCCATCCATCCATCCATCCATCCATCCATCCATCCATTCATCCCTTATTTCATTTATTTATTCAATTATTCATTCATCAATCCATCTGTCTGTCAATTCATCCATTGAATCATTATTTCATTCACCCATCCATCCATCTATCCATTCATTTATTGAATCTTTCAATTATTCATTAATTCACCCATCCATCCATCTATCCATTCATTTATTGAATCATTCAATTATTCATTCATTCACCCATCCATCCATCTATCCATTCATTTATTGAATCATTCAATTATTCATTCATTCATCCATCCATTCATCCATCTATCCATTTGCTGAGCCACTTAATCCTGCTAGGGCCATGGGAATGCTGGAGCCGCCAACTCTGGGCGAGGGCTGGGTACACCCTGAACAGCTTACCAGACCATCGCAGGGCCAACACGCGCACAACCATTCACACTCACTCTCATATCTAGGAGCAATTAGAAACAGCCAGTTAGCCTACTGTGCATGTTTTTGGACTGTGGGAGGAAACTGGAGTACCCGGAGGAAACCCCCGCAAGCATGGGAAGAACATGCAAACTCCAAACAGAAATGCCCTCACCAAGCCTGGGACTCGAACCGATGCAGACGTGCTAACCACTATGCCACACAAGAAATTTTAAATTATGTAGTTGAGATCATTAACCCTGAATTAAACACACGATGGTTGAATCATCCAAACAAACATAATAATTACACGGAAGGACAGACAAGTGAGACCCAGTGACATCATTCAATACTCAAAGCAATATAACGACCAACATTTGTTAGGGACATCCAGCTAATGTTGGTTGTTATATTGCTTTGAGTATTGAATGATGTCACTGGGTCTCACTTGTCTCTCCTTCAGTGTAGTTATTATGTTTGTCTACCACGCCTCTAGTTTGATCACCCCCTAACTCTTAGAACCAGGAGGGTGTGGCTTCAATTCACGGAAAATTTAATCAGGTTGGGAAATTCAACCGAATAAGTGTTTTTTTAAACAGCTACCATGTACTCATTAGCATTCTGTTCCCGCATTCCAACTTGTGTTGTTGTCATCAGATTTAAAATAGGCAAATATTTTTTCCTGAAATATTAAAACGATTCACTTTCAACGTTCGATACATTTTCTGGTTTTTATTGCGAATAAAATATGGGTTTATAAGATTTGCGAATCATTTCATTCTGTTTTTATTTACTTTTACACAATGTCTAACGTTATTGGAATCAGGGATGCAATAATTGTAACAATTCAACATAAATAACACACTTCCTGTTCGAATACACACGTCCATATTAGGTTACATCCCAAATGAAACCCTGGGTAAAGGCTAGAATCTATGAATAAAAAAAAAAAAACACCTGTGTTTCTATTACCGTGGATCTGAAATGTTCCTAGCGTTGCATAAGAAGTCTACATTGAGGGAGTGAGACGGATCACAAGTCTGGGTCTGAGTCCGAGTCCGAGTAAATCTCTCCTTACAGTTACAGTCTAAAGGGAAAGAACTCTGATTGAATCAGAGAATAAAAGGATGTGAGAGACTGCTCATCTGCGGCAGGCAGTTAAGAGAAAGAGGCCTTGAGCGATAAAATCCCATCATGCAGTGTGTGAGCGTGAGCGAGGTGTCCCTGACCTCCGACCTCTACAAATTCTGAACCTGCTCGTCTCAGCTCAAAAATAAAATGCTATTGTGCTGCGATCATTTGCAAGGACTTGGTGTAATTGAATGGATGCACACACACACACACACACACACACACACACACACACACACACACACACACGCACTGATCAAACACCCTGTTTTCGCTTCATTCCTTTAGTTTTCAATTGATGATAAATCTCGTTTGAAACTAAATTTAAAGGAAGACCATAACGACACTGTGTTGCTGTTACAGGATAATAACGCTGATCACAGTCTCTCCAAATCCTTTGCAGCTCCCGATCCCTTCACTTCTCATCCACTTTGACTAAACGCTTTCTTTCCTGTTGTGACGTTCCAGACTTTAGTTATCCTAAACTCCCCGTGCTGCCTGGATTTAACGCTTCAAATTTAATTGCACGTACAGAAATATTGAAAGTTATATCTGAAACCTTGAACGTGCCACTGGTTCATTATCATCTGCAGGAAGAAAACTTAAAGGATTTTACCATTAAGAGCTACACACCATTTTTCATACTCTTCCTGAACTCTTATTAAATCTCAGTGCAAAGCGCTATTTCGCTGAGAAGTCACAAAATCTACAACCGGGATTTAGTCTATAAATTACTGTGGAACTTTTTAACCCCCCGTCGTTTAGTCGTATCCAACCCATCAAGTGTTGCCTCCCTATCATATACGACCACCACCAACCATGGAGGGGCGTAAGCATGCACGTGCCCCCTCCGTGACACGCAGTGCTGCCACCCGCCTCTTTACGAACTGCTGCGCATGCGCATTTGGTGGCAGCCTAACACACACGAAGGGAAAAGCGCTATCCACCCCATGGATTGGCTCATGATTACTGTGAGTGACAGGGAAGTGAACATATGCTATTCCTCTCCCCCGTGAGAGCTCGGCCAATTAACTCCCATGGACTCCCGGTTGCGGATGGCTGTAGCATCAACCTGGATTAGAACCAGTGATCTCCAGGTTGATAGTCGCACACTTTGTTGGTGTGGGGGGGGGGAGGGAAAGGGGGGGGGGGGGGGGGGGGGGGGGGGGTGGGGGGGGGGGGGGGGGGGGGGGG